>VXBR01000802.1:1400930-1709979 GCA_013400215.1 Cisticola juncidis
TTTCCCTTCCCACTGGATTTTGGGTCAGGATGCCTACGTGGTGTTGCTGAGGGCAGGAGAGGAGAGCTGCTTCCACACCCAGCCCTATGAAATGCATGTCGTCCCATGAAGGAAGCCAGCTCTGGGGAGCTGGAGGAAGGAAATACTTTTCCTGTTTTGTATTGGCCCCAGACACTCTAAAGCTACTTTTGTGATTAATTTAGCCAAGTGCAGTTTGAGAGATGTATATGATGTTAATCTCTGAATGCCTTTCCTCTTTGGAATTCAAACATAGCATAAAATCCTTAGTACAGGTACATTTTTTAGATAAAAATGGGATATTTTTTCTTAATCATATGGTTACCACAGATCACAAACTGAAGATAAAAACATTCATTAAAAGGCCCACTTCATGCTTTATCTCAGTTATTTTACAGTGTGGGTTTGCTGGTTTTTTTTTTCCAGTAGGTAGATTTTGTCCTGTTGTTTTTATAGACAGTTTCTGCAGGAGGAGGCCACATGGCACAAGGTGTGCTTTGTAGGAAGTAAATGATTAAGGATTTTCAGTGTTCCTTTCATAGTCCTTTCTGTGGCTCCAGAGGCCTCTGTGGGAATATATTCCACTGAAATAACAGAACCATCCCTTACTTTACTTTATCTACTGTATGATTCATTCTTTAGCAAAATAATTAAATAAGGGAGGTAGAAAAAATAAATGGATAAACTGGGAAAAAAATCCATGTTAAAATGGGAGAGGGGAACACTAAAATGAAGACTGCACATTACTCAATAGTTGTTTTGTTTTTTGTGGTTAGTCAGACTGTCCTTTCCCTGCACAAGTGAGGATTGCTAAGCATGAAACATCCCCTTTTGTAAGTGATCCAAGCCACAGCTTTTGTGCTGTGTCAGCTTTCTCACACTTTAGGTACTGTGAGCAGCAGAGAACTGCTGGGACTTGTGCCTGGGTCAATGACCATGAGTTAAGGAATAAAAAATGACCCTCAAATCATATGATTTTGATCTGGAGAATATGTTCTTAGAATTAAGGCAAAGTTTGGCATGTTTTTCAGCTTTCATTTACTAAAAGACAAGATATTTCACACGGCAAAATATGAATTTAAATACCATGTGTGAGAAATTAAAAGCTAGGAAAGATTAAGCTAAACTGCTTTGGTATATTGTCCACAGCAACGTTATTGTCCCATGCAAGACCAGCATTCTCAGTAGTGTAAGTAGTTATGGATCATTATTTCAGCTTTAGTCTTTGGGATATGTGTCCTTAAAACTGCCTAATTTCATATGATAATTTGAATCTAGCACTATTTGTCTACTGTGTAAGTTTGTGATTGTAATCTGGGATTGTTTTAGTTTCTCCAGAAGTGCAATCACACCCTGTGTATTTAAACATCACCAGTGTGCTTGGAGGCATTGCTGCTCGTTCTGGTGCCTCCGGGTGGATACACAGTAAGAGGCCTTTGTCACCCAGCACAAGATTTCCCTAATCCTTTACATAAATACAAAATAGCTTTTTTTCTCATCTTTTTTAAATGCTGCAGGTTTAAAATCTTTTCAACTATACGATACATGGAACAGGTTTCCCAGCAGGATCCTTAATTTCCAGCAGAGAATCCTCAAATTGTGTAGTCATGCCAATAGTTACCCAAATAATCCCAAGAAACAAGTCTTTAGTAAGTCCCTGACACAGGCTAAGGCTTTCCAAGGAGTTGAGTTTTTTTCCCAACTGTTCATAATTTATTATTCATAAATACCTTGGCTGCTGAAATGCTGCAGTGACATCTCGTGCCAGCTTCCCTAAGGATGCAGAAAGTTTCTATCAAACTACACATGATTTCAGTGCCATGGAGCAAGAGTCCTCATCCTTTTGGTGGCAGCCTCACCTTCAGGTCTGTGGATGTGTGATATAATTTCTTGGAATTAAATGGTCTGAGCTTTCTTTACAAGGCCTTCCCAAGCCTTTGCTACTTGTGAGGAGCTCCTGCAGTAGATAACAGCTCCTGCTGTGTTAGGTAATGGGTTAGTTGGAGAGCAGCCCAGGGATGTGAGGTAACCTATACCTGTCATGACTCAGAGAAAGGCTTCATTCCATATGCTGGGAGATAGAGAAGTGTATTTATCATGGAAAATGTTTAAAGGCATCTATAGATATGCACTGGTGTTCCAAAGCTGTAAATTCTTCTAAGCCACGCAACCTTAGCAAATACAAAGTACAAACACAACGACGGCCTGATTACCTTGAATTGTTGTGTGCTACAGGCATGAACCAAGGAAGATCAAGTCACTGTTTGTTCACTGAGACTTCTGCTCCTCAGATTGACATCATGGACTTCAGCAGCCTTTGTTTGCAGTCCTGAATGTGGCTGCAGGCACAGGCAGCCGAGCTGCTGTCCAATTAGCTTTCTTTTGGCAGATCTAGGAGCTCAGGTCTTTGGGAGATAAATAATGTCGTCAATTTTACACCAGTAACAGTCCTTAATCTTTTGGAACCCCTTCACCTTATGTGGTGTTGGAAAACCAGAAGCTGGTTGGGAACCTGTGGTGCCTGCCTCCTTGATGTGAAAGTTCTGTCCCCTCTCCTACCCTCATTCCCACTCTCTGAAAGGATCCAGAAATCTCTGATTTTTGCATAATGTGTATGTAAGTAATTCCTAATGCATCTGAATTGTACCAGTAAATTGAGTTAGGCTATGTGCTTGAACTCATGTGGAAGGACTAGGTCTTCTAGTTTGTAACTTTAGTCCTATTAAAGTTCTGAAGAGAGAGACTGAGAAAAATCTAGATCTTATTTTTACTAGTAAGAATCAATGCACTAGAACTGCATCTGGTATTGTAGGAACAACTTCTCTGGCAAAGTGGACAGTTTCTCTGATGGGTTTGGTTAATTAACAGTGTCCCTTGGTCTGCTGCTCTACCTCCCTGCACATACAGCTTTATATAGGCACAGTCAGGGCTTGATCTGGGGGGAAATACTTATCTAGTGCACTAAACTACCATAATTGTAAGGTAACTTTGATTAGAATTGCTTCTTTTATCCTTTCAAGTAGTACTGTCTGCCCTAGTGTTTTAGAAAAACTAAACTAAGGAAATCTTCTGTGTACATCATCTGGTTCTGACTATGTACTTTATTTTCTGAATAGTAGTGGAACTTATTTGGCAAATACCACAAATGTGGTATTAATTAGTGAGGTACATGCTTTGGACCTGGCTGCCACCAGCTCAGTGGTTTCTGAGCACGCTGATGCATTGCAGAGAGTTCCTGGTTTCTCTGGACTCCTCCCAGCTGGGAGCTGATATTGCTGAAACTACAGACAGGGCAAGATACTGGAGGAAATAGATTCTTTGCTATGGAACACCACCCTGTATTGTATTTATGGGGTGTTCAAAGGATCCTTTTACCTTAATTATGATTTCTGTAGGAAAAAACCTCAGAAATAATTGGCTCAAGTATTATAGGAATATATAACTACAGGCATGAACTTTAATGTAAATAAATAGCAGGCAGTTTTCTAGTAACTTCTTTTGGCTAAGAGGGTTATAAATGACATAAATTAAAAACCAAATAGTCCCAAAAGTTGCATTTCCTCTTTCATAGTTGCTTTTAGAGGGCACCAATATATACCACTGAAAGAGTTTAATGAAACAAGTGCTTAGAAAAATCTATCCAGGCAGTGATATCTGTCATCACAAGAGTGATACTTGAGAAAGTAAGAAATTCTTGTCTTGTTCTATGGAATATACCACTGACATGTCAAATTCCTTTCAAGATGTACCATACATGTCTAAAATGTGTTCTCCCTTTCCATCTTTTCATTTCCTCAGGCTGAGGACAGCCCTGGGACTGTGTTGCATTAGTGATGGGTGCTGTGTTTCCTTCCCAGCTACTCTGGGGGCTCCAGCCAGCCCTGCAGAGCTTCCCTTGGCTGCCAGTGGGACCTGCTGTGTCTGTGAGGAGAACATGCTCTAAATCCAGTATCTGCTCACACACCTTGGGATGTGCCAGTGCATTTGTAACAGAACAAGCACAGGCCCACTTGCCAGGCTGCTGCTGCAGTGTTTGCCCTCTCTTAGAGAGCAGAAGTGTAACACAACTGTCTGCTCTGGGAACTGGAGGCTGAAGGCAGATTTAATGTCCAGAAAACCTTTCAGAGTACTTAACTCGAACTTCTTTCTAACCATTACTCAAGTGTGATGTGCCTTCCACCCCTTGCTTCCAGATCCAGTTGTAGCAAAGGACGACATAAAAAATTAAATTAGTTAATTTCTAATAGTCTACAAACATTTGAAGGATGCTGTGAACTTTCCGAATTATTTTTTGAGGTTACTCATTACTTCAATCAATTAATGTTTGCTTAAATGCAAACACAGCTGTTTTGTAGGGTTGTTTGGTTTTTATCCCATGCACATTAACAAATCCTATTTCTCTAAAGCCCATAATCTCAAATGATAAATATTATTGCTCTTGGAATTAGGGTCATGGGGGTGGATGGGAAATCAGCCCGGGTTTTTGTTGGGTTTTTTTCCTGACATTGTTGCCTTTTGGTTTGTAACCCTCAAAGCCATAAAATTCATAAAGTTGAGCCTCCAGTAATGGCTTTTAAGATGGATTTTGTCTCCATCAGTGTGCCAAGAAAAGAGACAAACACATCTGCAGTGTCCCCCTGTGCCATTTCTGGAATATATATTTGGCCTTACCTGCCCCAGCAAATCTTGTGCTGACTCTCATCTCTGCTTGTGCCAGTGACCACACACAGACCCCCCTTCACCCCAGATGATGTTTGTGCTCTATTTAAACAGCAGACACCCCCTGTAGTGCAAGACAGGCTTTACCTAGTCAAAAGAAGCAATGTTAAGCTTTTTCCCTCTAAAAACTTGGACCAGCCTAATATTTGCTGGTACCTTTCAACCGCTCTGATCTGCAATAAGCACATTGTAGCCCTATTTCACTATTGTTTTACAGAAAATAGCCCCAGAAATAACCCCTTGTTTTGAATCTCTCAGTAACACCTTCCTAGACGGCACTTCAGCATTTCTGAATTGTTCTTTCTTGCAGATTTCTAATCCTCTAGTTTTTGTTCCCTTAAACAGATATTTCCTTCATTTACACTTATTTCCCTTTATGAACATGAAAACCTAACCTTTTTGTGGGCAAGCAGTAAATACAGGATTAGCAAACTTGCTCAATGCCTTGGTTCACATTTCATTCTTTGCAGTGTGATCTCATTAATGAATAGTCAAGTTGAATTTGGAAAATGAATACAGGATTAAAAAAAAGCCACTTTGTATCACTCAGATTCTACTTAGGAAATAATTAGTGTTGACTGGATCTAATAAAAAGGTAGGCTTTTCAATTTATCATTTTGAATTTAATGTTTACTGTGGAATTTCTTATTCTTCTAATTTCTTGAGAAATAGCAATGCCTAAAGATCCCGAGATCATTTCCTTGGAACCCTGCTGATTTCATTCTTACTAAATTCTATAGATCTGAGCCTGCAGTTGTTATGAAACTTAAAGGAAAATGACAATTAAAGTGATTATTTCAGTAAAATGTTAGGAAAATCAACCTAATCCCTATTGTTAAGCAGACAGATTTTCTTTTCCCATGGGGAAAAAAAGTTATAACAAACAGTTCATTAAAAGTTTTAGTTTTCTAAGTTCTGTTAGGTTGTTAATATTTTAAACTTTATTTCAATGAGAGCCACATTTGCACTAGTCTAGATATTGTTTCCTTGTAAGTCCTGAATCTCTTTAAAAAAGATGTCAGAAACAACCACAAGTTTTAGATTCCTTAATGAAGGCAGCCTATTTGTCCTGCTCAGGTCTAGCTTTCTGTGGCTTGTTCCACATTTCAGGCTGGATACCAAGCAGCTGTGAACCCTTCAGTCTCTTGCATCCTGTTTGATCAGCAAGTGCTTGGGAATGGGAGGAGTGTGCAGGGTGGGAAACTGCAAAATTCACTGTTCCTGCCAGGGCTTTGCTTGGGCAAACTGCACCACCCCTATGAGAACCACACACATGATGTCCAGAGCCTGACTATGTGTGGAAATTAAAACAGAAGCAAAACAGTTTCCAGATGCCATCCATATTTTTCTTCTCTCTAAAGCTTTGATTTTTTTTTTAAAGGAAAGAAATTGTATCGGTGTAAGGCTCTACATCCTGTGAATTTGGAGGAAACTAGTAAGATGGTAATTAAAACAGCAACAGAAATCAAAACTGATGAAAGTAAGAGCAGCTGATGATAAAGAAAACTCTTACAGAAGAAATTTATAAAACTTCAAAAACTTTAGTAAATCTAGAGAAAATCAATGTCAGTTATATACACATCCAACTGATAATCACAGGAATAAAAATCAAAGCAAAAAAGGATCTTCTACAGAAATAAAAAAATCCAAGCTTGGAGTAAAACCCAGAGCCAAACCTAATCTATTGTTCTCTGGGGTGTGATCTGCCATGTTGCACATGTCGAGTTTTTGGGTCATCTCTAGTTGAACACCTTTTCATTAATTACTGTAATAAAACACTCAGGAAATTTTAATAATTTCACTCAAGTCCATTTGATGTGCCTGCAGGAAGCCTCTTTTTTGTTCTTTCCTAATTGTTCTTATTTAGAGCAATGACCTAGACTGAATTTGTTAAATTTCATTTTTTGGAATATATTTTAAGTCAATAGGTCAGCATGGTCTCAATGTGAGATTCTTGTCCCTGTGTGTGATCATCCAGATCCTGTTCATCCCTGGTGCTGCAGTGTGTGAGTGCAGGGAAAAGGCCCAGCAGCTGCCTCTCCCACTTGGCATGGTTGCAAGGGAGTGATACAAAAGGAGAGAATTGATTTCTACATAGGTTCTGTGAGAAAAATGAACCTTCCTGCAATTTGTGTGTGTGTGTCTCCCTCACCCCCACTGCCCTTCCAAGTAACTTTTGAACCCTTTGATGAGTTTTGGCCCTGTTGGATTGGGAGGTTCCAGTGCAGGGAGTTAATGGAGATGAGCAGTTGGTAAGAGGAGAGAGCCTCCATGGACATCCCCGTGAAGAGGAATTCGTGGCTCAGCACCAGAGGATTCATATGGAAAAGGGACATGAATGCTCCAGGTAGATGAAAAGTAGTCAGCAGAGATGAAACCAAACCCAAATCCAAAAAATTATGGGAAAAACTAGCAACATTTGGCTGTGCATAGAACTTTTTGGGTTTCTTTCTCCTAAAGCTTTAAGGAATTTATTTTAGCATGTTCCTCTTTGCTGTTCCTTTGCTTGCTGATGCTACTCTTGCAATCTGAGCAGCATCTGTGAGTCTCTGCAGATTCCTCCTCTCTTAATAAAGTGCTAAGCACGCTTAAAATTTATGTCTCTGGATGTAGGATTTCCATATTATATATCACACATGTATGTATTTAGTCTGAAAACTATTTAAGAGCTTCTGAAGTTTTTGGAATGTAAATAGGAAGCTCTCCTTTTTTGACATGTTTGTGTTTGCAGTGGTATCCATCTCTAAGCTGGGGTCACAACCATGGTTGTATTATATTTATCTATCTATAGACAGATCTTTGCAACATTTCTACAGGATTTACTGAATTATTTTACCTGAACAGTGTAAGTGATTTGATTTACCTCTGAGCTGAGAGGGGCAGCTGGAAACCTCCACCATTTGTATATCTCAGCCCATTTTTAATTATTTTGGAAGTGGTTCTACTTACATTGCATTATTCCAAGTAGAAATGTTTTTGGAACATTCTTTGCTGGTTAATTGGAAAGCTGTTATTTCCAGGTGATGTACACTGTTGGGCATTCAGGGTGGTTTTCTGGCTTCATGTAACCTGTTGATTTAGAAGTGGGTTTTTACTTTGCAATTGATGTGAGTTTTTCTTTCCACTTAAACCTTGAGATCAGCAAGTAGATTTCATAGAAAAAGAAAGATAAACTGTCTCTGTATCCTGAGCCTTCTCAAAGAATATGCAGTCCAGAAATAACATACTGTACAGACTGATGGAGCAAGCAGTATGAAAATTTTCCTTTCCTACAGATGTGATAGTTCTCAGAAATCCAGCTCACATTTGTGCCATGCCAAGTGAAAAAGGGCTCTTTTCAGGATGGGATATTTCAGGGTTTAAATAGTCTCTTTGTGCTAAGAGCTGATGCACTGCTTTTCACAGTTTATATTTTTGGTACTTTTCCTTCTTTGAAGTGATAGGGGAAAAGGGAGCAATCTGCAGCTCATGTGAAAAATCAGGAGGCTAAAGTGAAGTGCCCTGGGATTTGCTCTTCATTTTCTTTGCAGTCATCATCCCAAGTCCCTGTGCTCCTGCTGGGTCACAGGGTGACAGCCCGAGCTGTCAAACCCACTCTGTCCTTCTGAGGCTGGATTTAGTTGTTTTTCCTGCTGAGAACTTAACATAATTTTAAGGAGTAAGATGAACTTCTTGCTACATGAAGCTTCATTTTCAAGGTGTAAAAGGAAGAGAACTGTGACAGATATCCCTGCTTTCCCTGCATTTCTTCCATAGAAGAGCTAGGACTGCAAGTAAGAGATGAGTAGAGCCAAGGAAACTCTAAGGACAGAGGAAACAGCCTGAACAAAACCTTTCATTACAGAAGTGTCTGACTTTGGTCAAAATTGCTTTTGACTAGCAAACTTTACAAGAGACTCATTACTTTATTACTTGTAAAGTCAGTGACTAAAAATGAAAAAATAACATCTCAGATAATATTGTGAAGATTGTTTGTTTGTTGGCCTGTTTCACAGGTTTGAGGAAGAAAGGAAAGCTCCTTTGGTCATTAAAGGAAATCAAATAGCCAAGATATTCAAAGCTTTGAACACAGTCTTGAATCTGAAAATACAATAAACTAAGTAGCACTGCAAACAAATATAAGTTGAGGCATCAATAACTGATAACCAGTTTTATGTCTGGGATAATTTAGCTAGATTAAAATAAAGGAGCTAGAAGTGTGAGAAAGCCATTTTGAAAAACTGGCAAAAACTCCTGCTTATCTGGGCACTACCTTCTACCTACTCCTTTGTTGCTGCTCTTGTGAAGAAATTTAATGGGTTACTGGCTGCAATGTGTGTTCTTGAATGATAAGCCTAATTCTTAGTTACACAGCTGCATCTGGAAAGGTCAACAGAGGACAAAGGTCATGGCTCCAGTAATGATACTTCCTTACATGTTAAAAAGCTCACAATTCTTTAAGAGTTTTCATTTAAGAAGCCAATAGAATAATCACCCTCAGCAGTTTAATGCTTTCAGTCTAAAAGTATTTTCTTTGAACTGCTGAGTACTGCTTTATTTGTTTATTTACCTATTCTTTTGGGAGAGGAGGAAGAGGGTGTAAGGGGAAACCAGAAATTGCTGCATGAGAGCTGACCTGTCTCGGGTATCACACCAAACAAACACCTCTTGGGAATGTTCTAGGTGTGGCTGCAGCTCTCCTAGCACAAGGGACGGGCTCTGGGACAAACGAGTGAGGTTTGGGTGTATGACATTAAAACTTCATGTTCTGAGCACAGAAAACCACTTGAAGAAAAGTCCTGCCCTGTTCTCAGTGGAACTGCAGTCCTGTGAACATCTTAAACTATTTATTCATAAATTAGCTGGTTTCATTACAAGCAGATTTTTCCCCCCAGCCAGTTCCCCACAGAGGCAGTGGAAGCTTGTGTTGGCACAGGAGATGCAGCAGCAGGCAGCAGATCTTAGCTGGGAGGTGGGAATGTTTCTTTCCACGGTGGCCACTTCGGTGTTCAAAGCTTTTGAGAAACCCACAGCCTCAGGAACTGCTGATATGCAGGTTCCAGAGCTGTGTGGTAACTTTCCTTACAGCCACATTATGGTATTTACCTAAAGGGCTTTGTTCCCTCTATCACCAACAATATTAACAAGAAATTCTTTGTAAGAAGCTTGGGCTACATTCACTTTCAAACCACATGTACAACTCAGAACATTGCTTGTAGCACTATTTTAAGATTTAGTACTTTATTTTGCTGGCAATGTGACTTTGTGACCCTGGACTGTTAAAGTCAAAGGGTGCTTTGGCAGTGATTTCTGAAGAGTTGGGATGTCATCCTGAGTTGGCTTTACAGTACAAACACAAATATTGTTCATGATTTCTGCCCTCTGATAATGATTTCATCTTGTGAAGAGACTCTACTGTGACAAGCTCACTCCCTTATGTCAGTGAAGTAGTTAAAGTGCAGAGCTGTTCAGAGTATTATTTAAATGTCTTTTGCAACCTTAGAGGTGAGTGACCTTGCTGGCCTGGCTAAATTCCAGTTTACCTCACTACAGTCTACTTAACTCCTGAAGGAAATGCTGTGCAGAGGCCAAAGCTAGACCTGCCCTGTTCAGTCTGAACTGGGATATCCACAGAAAAGTGACCTACAGGGATTCTGCACTGGGAGAAGTGTTTGCTGTGAAGCACTGGGGTGTTAGCTGACGGATAAATTGCTGCCTTGGCTTCTGACATCACCAGAAAGACTCAGATATTAAAGGTAATCAGCAAGGAGTGCAAGGCAGAACAGAGGAAGAACAGGCTTTAGGACTCTCCAGAAATGTATTACATGACCCTGACAAGTTTTGCCCTTGAAATTATAAACTAGAACAGCATTTGACCTGTAGGCAATTAGCCCAAAGAAGGGCTGAAGTACAGTTCTGGTGTTCCTAAGGCCCAGCGAATAGCAAAAATAAGAGTTAAAAGGGATGGTATTTCATTTCAAGGAAAGAGTGTAGCATGCTCTCATTTTTTTCTAAATATTCTTATCAAAGAATGGCATAGAAATTTTACAGGAAAGGAAAATTATTTTTATTAGGAAAAACTGTGTCTGTCAGAATAGGTAAACCCTGAACAGATTCCATACCATAGAATGGCTTTTATCAGAAGTTTGCAAAATTAGAGAAATACCTGTCAAGAATGAATATACCTCAGTTCCTCTGCTTTGGGGCAGAGGCTCTGTTCATGTTTCTCTATATTTGAAGCTGTTGTTGTTTTCCTCTGTCCTATTCTCTGCTGGTTCTAATTCTGGCTGTTAGCATGTGCTTTAGAAATGAGGCTGGGTTTTGGCAGACTGAGGTATCTAAAAGAGCCTCCCCAAGGCCAGGCAGACAAACAAGAGCTAGGCTGAAACACACAGGGCCAGGTGATCCTAAAACACGCGGCATGAGTTGCAGGGGATTTTTCCCCTGTTCTTGAACTCAAAAATCCATAGCAACTACTGTTTAGTAATAGCAGTTTTTTCTCATAGCTTTCCTGCCAACTCTGCCCACCAAGGACAGGGCACGTGTTGGAGCTGCTGTTGACTAATAACCAGTCTGGGCCTCATAAAATGCCAGTGAAGAGCAGTGATTTGCTGTCCCTGTGGAACTACACTTGACTGGAACAAAAGGGTGAAGTTCTTGGTTGTCTCTTCTGCACGCAGAGCAGCAGCTGAGCAGTGTCAGGGAAGCAGCCTCAGTCAGAGCCCATTGCCATGAGGTGCACCACAAGGCCTTACCTCTATGTTTATCTTTTGTAATGCTTGCCATAGCTCCTGGAGTTCCAGGCCCTCGTGTTTATCCAACCACTTGTCTGGGTGGAAAATTTGGGAAGTAAACAAGTCCCCTTCTAGGCACCTTGCCACCCTTGTGTGTTCTGCCCCTCAGCCTAAATAAAACTGGGACTGCTTCTGTGAAAATTGCTGTCCTGCTGTGATGCACAAGGCACTCACAGGTTGAACACTGACCTCTACCTTTGCAGAGGTATTTTCTTACCTGTAGTATTTATTGTGTAACTGGAAAAATGAGATTAAGTTAAGTCTCCTTCTCTATGGTCTTTTGTGTCAAATCTATTAAAGAATAATAATATCCTTGTAAAGTAGCCTTTAGAAGGAAGAAGCAGAAGCCAAAAAATCAAATTAAGATTTAACTTAACACTTCACAGTAAATACAGGGACCATTCATGGCCACTGAGATACACAAAATTTAAAAAAAAAAAAAGAGGAACTGCAGAGACCTGTTTTAAAAGTACCATCCAAAGCAGCCACAGACAAATCAGTAGCAGCCATCCCTCTGTATTCTTCATTGCAGTATCAGCCAGAAGACATTTCCTAAAAGGTTGGTCAAGAATGTGCCTACTAAGTGTAGTAAAACTGTAACCAGAAACCTATTTCCTTCTTGAGCAAAAAACCCCACACAAACACACAGAACTACAAAGTGAGGGCCCTCTGTGTTACCCCAACATGTTCAGTTTGCTGTGCAAAGCAAAACAAAGTCAGCAAAGACAAAAGGTTTAAGTCTAAAAGCTGTATCTTGATGGAGAGTCCTAACACAAAGCACTATTGCCTGAACACAAACCTGAACTGCACCTGAATTGCCTGGCTTGGCTTCCAGGAAAGCACTCGACTTCCACAAGAACATGTGAATTTTAAAAAACCCACATGAACAGATACTAAGCTTTCCTCCTTTAAAGCCACACTTCAATGTTGCTGATACAGTAACACAACACCAGGCTTTTGCAACAACTTGTTATAGATCTCTGCTCAACTCACTTATTTTTCACAGAGCTGGTCTGGTGTTATTTAAAAAAAACCACCACAAAACCTTTCAGTCTGTCTTTCCTAATACAGTACATATTTTGAAGGGGGCAGAAATATATTTACTTTTTATTTTCCTGTACTTTCTTAATGTTTCTGAATTTTCAAAACCTATCATTTCCCAGTTACAGTCTTAAATAATTTTCCCTATTTGTTCTGTTGAAACTTTTCATTGAGAGAAAAATCCACTTGGTCCAAAGTTCTGAAAAGGCTGTATCAATTTCACCTCTGGAGATAAAGGGCTGGAAATAAAAATTGCCAACACTTGGGGAGCTACATATACCATGAGATTATCTAAAAAGCTGTTATAGAAAGGGAGAAAAATGCAAAAGCAGAAAACTGGGCAGATGTGTTTTCCTTCTCTCCCTGTAAGCTTGTGACAGACATAGGAGATGTGAACTTACAGGCAAACTAACTTTGAAAAACTTTTACAGGTTTTAAAATGTTATTTTTCTGCATATCAAGGCCTAAACAAGAAAGCAAATGGCCTAATTATTGAAAACTTTCCCTAAAATGCTCAGTAATACCATTTGCATCTGCTTGCCTTCTCACTGCAGCATTACAGGAGATTGTATTCACTCTCAGGCCTTCAAATTCACCACTTCAATTCTGCCCTCTGCTGTGTACAGTTAAGTGATCTATAGGAATTCCTGCAGATGCATTAAAGGCCCATTAAACTGGCTGTTGCATAAACTGATGCATCTCCTACACGATGCAGTTGTCCTGATACCTGGAAAGGTTTCACAGTGCTCTGATACATTGAGTACCATCCACCTAAGGATCTCCATACTCTGTGAACTCCACAAAAGATCAATATCTACATTCTCTAACCAGGCCTATCAAACCACTTCTCATCAGTCTCAACATCTGGAGAGGAACTTCTGGGGAGGAGACTTGTTACTCACCTGTACAGAGCACCAAGAACCACCCTGCTTTCCCCTGCCACACCTTGAGCTGAGCTCTGTCACCAGCCCAAGGCCTTTGCTGCTGCTGCTTTGGCTGCAGTAACCCAGCCTCAGTGGGGAAGATCTGCAGCAGCTGAGCTGTCACACTGCAAACTGATCACAAGTTACATCATGAACTCAGCTTTGCTATTAGCCTCTTAAATATACTTGCAAGGGCAGGGGGAACCCCCAAAGCAGGTTAAGACTTTTCTAAGGTGACAGAGAATCAGTAATAAACTAACAGCAGATTCAGCTTTTCAAAACTTTAATCCCTCCCCTTAGTTCCGCGTTCTTTTGGAAAGAGAAGCTGCTAGAAAATTTTTGGCCAGAAGACCTCAAAATTTTTTTTTCGAGAATATTTAATCCACAAAGCTTCAACTTGCAGTATAAAAAAATTAAGATGTCTGTTTAGAAGGCTGATATCCAACTGTAGTCCATTTTTCTTATTTTCCGTAGCTCTTTTTCCTGGGATTTAGACAGTTTACATGTTATCTCTCCTAATAATTCCATATGGCTTGTATCTTCTTGTTCTGTTGCTGTGACATCTTCCTCATCTGAATCATCCTCTGCTTTTTCACTTTCCATTTCCACGTCATCAGCAACTTCTTCAGCACTGGAAGATGGTTGGAAACAACCCAATTAATACACATACTACACATACACATACTACAGTACTATAGGGGGGGAGTTATCATGCAAACAACGAAGTAAACAAGATTTTATATATATCCTTTTATTTTTTTCACTTCAGTCTACCTTAAAACTACTATAATTCTCTTGCTGTCTCAATTGCAAGCTATTTTTCAAATAGGTCTCCTCTAAATAAACTTAAAATAAGTTTTCTTTCTCAAAATATAGTACGTAACTGCAGAGCAGGCAGGTCAGCATTATGACAAATGTTACAACACTGCAGTCCTACAGGATCAGAAATATTGGATAGCCTGGTAGATGAGACAGTATTCAAGATGACCACTCTTTTTCAAATCTGACAAAGCTCACTTGGTCTTAAAAACTGCTACAATGCCTAGAGCATTACTAGGAAAGAAAAAAAATCTTTGGTTGTTTTTTACATAGAGAGGTGTTTTTAAGTGGCTGTTCCCTTCTGAGTTCAAGAGTTTTAAGCCTGTGCTGAAGTAAACAGCACAATTCCAACAAATTATATGGAACTGTTATAATTTAAAATGCACTAATTAATAGCATTAATTCAAGTATCTGTTGTATAAATATTCCAGATCTATTAAGAGTGAACTGCATGGCAAAACAGTACTGGTCTTCTAAAAATCATTTGTTCTAATACAAACTATTCATCACCCAAAAAATACAGTGGAGAAGCACACAAATAATATCACAGTGCCACGGAAAACAGAAGCATTTCTTGTCAATAATATATCCACTGTATAATATATCCACTATACAGTGATAAATTGTGGTCAGTCTTCAGGGGCCCAGTGCTGCAGCCCTTACATGTAGCTTTAAATGCAGAGCCATAGTAATCCCCACTGTCAAAGTACAAGCTCTGCAAGTGCAAATATTTACACAGGTCACTGAACTCTCACAATCTCCAGGACTGAAACTAGATGCAAGTTCCCATGTTAGATTTCTGTCAGGTTTTGTGGATGTTTGGTGTGCTGGGCAGTCAGAGATGTCGCAGCAGGGCCAGCAGAAGCCAGGACATTGCTGTTGTGGACGAGCCCAGAGCACACTCAGGAGCTGTGGCTGTTTCTGGGTGAACTCTGCCCTGTGAGCCACCCGCTCACCCGTCTGGCAAATCCACACCTACACCTCATCCCAAGGACAGCTTTTCATCCCTGCTTGGCAGAGTTCAATGAAACACTTTAAAGAATAGATGACACAAAAATGCAACTGTTGAACTGGTTTAAGTGTCAAGATATTAATCCTGATGTAAGACCACTGCCATAATCCCTGTGCCTGCATTCCTTTTTAGCAGCATATATTGATCCCAAAGGAGAAAGCTACAATTTTAAGTACCTATCAAACTACTCTATTAAATTGGAATTAATGCACTGTAAGCCAAACTTAGATGTGCTTACAGTATACACTTCTATTTTGTAGCTTAAGTAGAAATGACATTTGAGTTCTAAACAAATTCTTAAGATCAAGCTTTTAACTTCCTGGTGTATCTAGAAACTGAAACAAAAGACGTCATAGTAATTTCAAATAAAGTTGAGAATCTAATATTTAACCAAAAATAGCACTAAAAAGCCATTAAATCCTTGGAATAAAATTAAGTTCATGGAGAACATTTGAGTGTAAAAGGCAGCGTTTTGTGCATATTACACAAAACGCAGCAAAAATAACAGCAACAAAAGAGCAATAAACTAAACAGCCAGACCATTTCCACACTGAAGTATTCTAACTTACTGAATAGATAAAGAGGGTTGGAAAACTGCTTTTACACTCTGAACAAAGACATACATAATTTAAAAGAACTCTGATAACTAAGGAGAGCTCTTGAAGTTTTCTTACCTTTTGTTCTCTTTGGAGATGAGCAGTGAGTTAATAAATATAGTGCAGAGGAAGGAGGCAGATGGCAAAACGTGTGCTGGAGTGTGCAAAAGCTGCAAAGATAAAACAGAAGCTTTATGAAAGATTTTGTTTGTTGTGATTTTGCTTGTGCATTTACTGTAATTACTCCTACCTCTTTGACAGCAGGTGAAGCTTGCTCCTGCTTATTATGCACAACTGGTTTTCCAAGGTCTATATCCTCCTGAGCTTGCTGATGTCTGTGCTTTCCCAACAGCAAACTAAGTGGTGTCACAGGAAGACTTTCTTCTACTGCCAGCTTGAAAAAATACAATGGAATTTCAGTGTCACAAAGTTATCTCCTTTTAAGTTACCAAATTCAGAATAAACCCAGGTTAGAAAAATCTACACTCAAATTTAACTGAGCTATGTGGCTCTTTGTACTCACTCCCTGTCAGGTGTCTGCAGAGAATCCTGCACAGAGGGTTGCAAAGCTCTCCAGAATCTGGACCCAAGAACACTAGATTCTAATTTGCTGATCTACCTATTAACTTCCAAGTATGGAAGGTGGTGCAAATGCCAGAAAACCAAAGGATGGGGTTTTCTGATTCCACTTAGAACCGAAAGATCATTTATACTCCAGTGTCATCTGTAGAGAGATTCAATTATGTCATGGCAAGCAAAACATGGCACCTTGACTTCTGGCATTTTCCTACATCAATATACATTAATCTGAACACCTAATTATTTTCCCACCCTCCAAAGAAATTGATTGCTTATGGCCACATTGTCACAGCATTCTGTATCAGAAAGATACTAACTTCTACTTTTTTATCTATTGTATCTAACCAAGCAAATCATCAAATGCTGCTGTTTCAGTGAGAATGAAACACTTGTTCAACATGAATTTAAAAAAAACCAAAGAACCAAATTCCCAGACTACTTCTCCACAGAAATACATATTGGAATGTAGTTCTGGAACTCCTTCTCACTTATAGGTCACAACTGACTGACAACTGTTCATCCCCATCAGAAAGCACAGTTCAGGCTTCACTCAAGGC
This sequence comes from Cisticola juncidis, assembly GCA_013400215.1. Classification (NCBI taxonomy): domain Eukaryota; kingdom Metazoa; phylum Chordata; class Aves; order Passeriformes; family Cisticolidae; genus Cisticola; species Cisticola juncidis. Next base: position 1,417,968 of record VXBR01000802.1, read on the forward strand.
TCCAAGTGTGACAGTGTGACAGAAACCAAGATAACGAAAGAACTTACTCAAACATTTTGCTTCATTTGTGTAACCTGTAGTAAAGTTTTTCTCCCCACCCCAGAGGAAATGGAGAGTAGCTTAACTGATACTTTTAAAAATATTTTTACAAACAGCCCTTCTTGTCAAAATATAAGCAAATCCAAATTACTGTCCCTTCTGCTAAGTGCCTGTGACTCCAGGTAAGGATCTGATGTGCATTTTCATGACAAAAGGGAATTTCAATATGACAAAATGAGCACCATCACAATTTTGAACTGCTCTGTCCATCTGAGTAAGAACTACTATGAGAGGTACCTGTTTGCTTGATGGCGTGAGCCTTTCTTCCACAGACTTTGTGCTAAGTGTCATTAGCTCCTAAAACAGAAGGATGTACCACAGTTATCATATGAGAAACTGCTTTCCATATTTCCATACCTCACTGACAGAAGCTTCCAACTGGCCCAAAGCTTTTATCAGTCAAGTGGAAGAGGCAAAACCATCTCTTCCTCTTTATTTTGCAAAGAAACTGAAGAGAAGCAAAAATGGACCTAGAGGTTCCAGGGACTTTTTGGGAAAACAAACAAAACCCCACACCCCCAACCAGAAATTACAGGGAAGCTGAATATCACATGGAACATTTGAATAATCAGCAATAATTCATACACTTCTAGGTGCTTGTTTAAGCTAAACAGCATAGGCAATGTTCCCAAGTTATTAAGTGTCTTGTATCAATGAGGCAGCATAAACTGCTCACAGTAGAAAACCAGTAAACAATTTTGAGCTTACGCTGTTTTGGCAGTTGAAAGCTTTCAATAAAGCACAGCTTACAATGACTTGACACTGAAAAAAGGAACTCCTATGCTCATAAGCAGAGCTCTGAATTCAGATCAATCCATTTTAAAGAAAATGGATTTTTCCCCAGGAACCACCTACCAATTACTATTCCTTACTTGTGTATCCGTAAGAAAAAACAGTTGGGATTTTCTCAGCCAAAGGTATTTTTCTGAGTTTATAACTTCAGGTTCATCTCTTGGAACAAAAGCAGCAAGCAGGATCTTTTCCTTACAAAGATTTCTCTGGATGTAGATTGGCCGTGGCTCATTTGGTTTAAACACAAACACTGCAAAACCAAGAATATATTCTCTTTAAATCACGAAATTCTTATGCTCCTGGCCAGCTGTCAAAGCCCTGAATATCACAGCTAGGAAGGCTGGAAGGATTGCCTCTAAGCACCATTTTACAGGAATATTACTTGATAACTTTACTCAATAATAGAAAGGACCTTTCACAGTACTCCAGTCCAGATAACATACTTGGAAATTAATATTAAGAAATTAAATTAAATTAAGAAAGAGTTTTCTTAATTTAATATCAGAGCTCTAAAATGTAGCTGTACAGTTCTGCATTTACAAAAAGGGTCAAGAACATTTGAGACCCTCACCCAGAAAGCATGGTTCATCTTGAAATACATCCTGTACCTGAAACTAACTGCTGGAAGAAAATGTAACACACTTTATTTGAATGCTGCTGTCAGATACGGCTCAGTTTCCACAGGTGCAAGTACACACTGAAATCCCTCTTGGAGCCTTCATGGTCTGAATTCTAGGAAAACCTTTTCTAGAAATTGTGCTTCCCCAGTGTTAAATTCTGCTGATTATGACTTGTCAAAGAAGGCTTTGTACTTACAGCTGGACTCTTTGGAAAGCCATGAGACTGCAGCAATATGTTCAGAAAGGGGATCAGGCTGCAGAACTACAACGTTGAGGTGGGCACTCCACTCCACTGAAAAGGAAGCACAGCAAGAGCAAGAAGTGAAAAGGAGCCAAACAAAAGGTCAAACAAACAACACACAGGGCCTTAGCTGCTGGAAGAGGCAGCTCCACTCACTCCCTGGTGAATAAAAACACACAAATGCTACCAACTCCTACTCAAGTGTAAGAAACACTACCTACACTGGGTTATCGTTCACTTAACTTAAAATTTATTCTGCACACACAAAGCACATGCACATGGACAGGACACTACCCCAAGTATGGAAGTCATCCCACTTCCACAGGGCATTTTGTAGTGTGTAAATCTGGAGCTGAACTAGAATTATTTCAAGGTTTCACAGGAATTTCAAGTATTCAATTACTCTAGCACACATTCAAGCTGTTCTTACATGCACAAGTGAGCAGGTTCCAGCAACACAGAAAGCCATAATCAGTGGCACCAATAAGGTACTTGGAACATGTTAGTCTCCCAAAGCAGATTTTCCTACAGAAGTAAAAAGTCAAAACAAATTAGTCACCTTCAGAGTTCATCTCTGTTTCTCTATGTAGCAATTACTCACAAGTCACAAAAAACATTCAGTTATGATTTAGTTTTAATATATAAAGCCAATGTTTGCTTTTTGCATTCACCTCTAGGTGGCATGAAACTCCCCACAGAACTATCTGATAAGTCTGATGATTTAAAGTATGCATAAATATGTAAAGATTACATGTTTTTCTACATTCCAGTAAAAAGGAGTGATTTAAAACTCTTATATAAATTAGATCCATACATAATTGTAAGTGTTCACATTAGGATGGGAAAATAATTTAATGTTTAAAGAAGCCCTACTATTCTTTAGGAACTAGAATGAGAGTAGTTAAACAAGGGTTATCATAAGCTGCTCCAGCTGAAGAAAGCATGTGATTTAATTTCTCAGTCTCTTGTTTGAGAAAAACAGAGCAGTCTCATGACTTCTCATGATAAAAGACTTTCAAAAAAGCTATTAAGGGACAAAATTTGTATATTCAAGCATAGTCCTTTGAAACTATGCAAGTAACACAGTAATCCATTATATTCCTAGAGTAATTTATTTCTTTTTAGTATAAAAAATAGTAAAGATTGTAAGAGGAGACAGCTGGCCTGGGAAAAGCTTACCACTGCACCAAGCCAGTGGCTCACATGCCTCCTACAATTTTCCTGCACACCAGTTTCAGAATAACATTTCTCAATTTCTAATCTTAGAGGACCAATATAAAACACACCTCATCACACAAAAGAAAAGCTTACAAACATACACACAACACATGGAAGGGTGAAACCTCTGTGTGCTTTGTGTCAAGGGTCTTTAAAATATTGTGACCATACAATGTTGGTGTCTTTCATCATGACAGCATACAATAGAGCATTGCTGGGATAGTCTGCCAGGAAAACATGGATTTTCAAACAGAGCTTAGAGAGGATCAAGATATGTATTTCAAAGTACAGATAAGGTCATCATGCCTTTATGGTTTATGGATATAATTTCCATTTGCATGTATGCATACATGAATAAAGAACCAACTTCTTGTATTTAAACTTTTCCAAGACTTTGATTCACCCCTGCATTAATGGGGGAAAAGGGAAGGGCTATTAACACATTACTTGTGTGCTCCATGATAGAGATTTAAGGATAGGAGGTGCAGGAGACATAAGCAAGTAAAAACAAACTGCAATGCTCGATCTTATTTTTAACAGTATTTTTAACTAACCACCTGAAAGCCATTTAGTCTTTTCTATATATGAATTTGAGACTGATAAATTCAATGTTTATGTGTCTATGTTTATGAACATATAGGTCTAGGACTGCTATGGATTTGAACTCATTTTGATTTTTGACTCATTTGAACTCTCAGAAAAGAAAGAATCAAAGAGCAGATGAAAAACATACCTTATATTTCCAGGTGGATGGCAAAACGTGCACTTAAGATCCCAAGTGAGTGAATCCCACACAGTGACAGTTTCTTCAAAGCTAACAGCAAGCAAAGAGCCATCTTCTGAGAAGCAGCAGTTTGTAGCTTGGTAGTTGTGGTAGCTGCCTACAAAGTCACAGCTCCAGCTCACAGTCTGGTGTTCTGTGTTGAATGAATAAGCCAGTTAATTCAAGTCTATACATGAAGAAAGAAGAATTCAATTATTATTGCCAAATAGGCTCAAGAGCAAGGCAGTTTTCTTTCACAATTTTTGAAGAGTACAGAAAGTCTGTAATATGAGAAACAGCTGGTAAGGTTTTCATTTGTCCTCAGTTTTGCATTTGAACAGTGACCCTTGAGACTGACATGGTACAATAGTCATGCTTAGTTTGCCTGCTCCATTAATTGTGCTCTTAAAGAGGCAGAGGTTATTGTTTTATTGTTCTGTAAAATTGTTCTGTCGTAACTCTAGCAAGAACACACGAGCATTACTCAAAATCTGAACACAGCTTGCATTTGAGTCCAACAAAGCTCATGGTTCAGAAGATTTGAGGATCACCAAGTGACCCACCAGCATGCTTCCTTGTGTTGGTTCATATAACACTGCATTTTGTTGGGACACCAACCCCACTGTTCATAGTTACCAGAAAATAAACTGGAGCAAAGTGATGTACTTACCACATTAACATACATTTCCCAATACAAAATAATTCCTACAGCATGCTTTTGAAACATGGGATGAGGAAAAAAGGGAAAATCACCCTATGCTAAGACAACCTTTATATAATGGCTAAGTTGATGATTAAAAGACCTGCCTGTAAAAAAAAAAAAAAAAAAAGCCAGAAACGACTGTGTGCTCCCAACTGCATGGCACCATCTAGGGGCCCGGCAGGAGACCTGCATTTAACACATACCAGAGTGGACTCAGCTGAAGAGCTCCTTGGTGAACCAGTATTTGCTGCAGAGAAGCCACAGCATTGTCAAACCTTTCTACGTGGGCATTCCTACTGTGCCCCACTGGGCAAATGCACCCCAGCAGTCACCACTAACTGGTACTTTCACATAAACCATGAAACAGAACCCTGTAGTCACTTGATCTACAAACACCTGGATGAAGCCAGTCAACACATACAAAACTATTTTGTGAAAGGAAAAAAAAACCCACAAAATTAAATTTCATACTCGATTGTCACTATACAAAGATCAAAGTATCTTCTTATTAAGTTAAGATGTGATTTAGCCTCAGAATAATTTATGAAAAAAAGCAAAACCAAACACTCTTCAAATACCATTGAGGGGGTCACTATTAATACAGTAAACAACACAAGGTTTTGTCTGTCTTCTCATCAGCAGCTGCAGTTGAGGAGCTTGGAATGAGAAAGTTTGGCAAAGTTTGCCAAATGGAAACCCTAGTAGCTCAAAAGTACTTTTGAACATGTTCTCACCTGCCCATGAAGAGACAAACAGGTTACTAAACTGCAGGCAGTTCAGCAAGACCACTATCACAGCTACTTAGGAACATGAAATAACAAGACATCAAGTGGCAGGAAAGTGCCACTTCACTTAGGTGTGCCTGACACTACTAATGTTTAAGTAAAAGGACATTAATGTGTTGGAAATCTTTTTTATTTCATGTCCAAAGGCATACAGAGCACTCAGACGTACACAGACGGTCTGTTTGAAAGAAGTGAACATGTCTTTCAAGAGGCTAAATTTGGTTATTTAAAGTATCTCAGAAATACCTAAATACCCATTCTGTGAAGTTCAAATACCTGTGGGAGAGGAAGGATGCTAAAGAAATGAACTCTGAAGTGATGGACCTGTAGAACTGCAAAAGTGCTATTATTTTACATTAAGTCAGCTCAAACAGAGTAACACAATTCTGTATCTTGCTCCTTTGAGCAGGAGTCTCAAATGAAAAGCCAACCCAGAGGACTGACAAAAGTCCATTTTCTCAGCATGGAAAAATCATTACCACCAACAATTCCTTAACGAATGAGCACAGGCTGCCATTTCCTTCTGCAGCAGCTTGCCAAGCTCTTAGGCTATTTCAGGAACCTCCACACCAAACTAATACTGTGGAACTACGGCAGAACTCCATCACAGGAGGCTCAGGAGAACACAATATTTCATGCAGCAGCAGATCAATGCAGGGGACTAAGCAAATGAAAGTAGGATCCTAATTTCTACAGAACGACTTCAAATGCCACTGTAGGTCCTTTCCAACTCAGAGTATTCTTATGGTTCTATATTACAAGGTGCAAGTAAGAGTAAGTTATATTTTAGCCACGCTTACCTTCTGGATCAATGTCTTCTACCATCACCCAGACTTTAAACACACAGTCTCTGCCAGTTGTTACCAGTATGAGAGAGTCATCTCCCAGTTCATCCATGTCACGAAAGCACATGTCTGTGATGTGGTTGTCATGGGGTGTGTTTATTCTGGTGTTCAGCTGAAAGCTGTAGGAAAAGAAAACAGAAGCTTGCCATTTTATTTTATCTGGAACTTGGGGAAGACTTCAGTTCAAGTTGACTCTGGAATGGGCTGGGAGAAGAGCAATCAAATGAATTTCTGATTAAGACAGCTAAATAGTATTAACAGATCAGGTTTCCCTAATGGCTTCCTTACAGTAGACCAGCACCAAGAATTATCACTAGGCAAGCAGCTCTCAAATACTCAGCCTGAACCCTGAGCAGTCTTCCAGTATTTAGAAATAGTCATGTAGTTGATCTGTGTAGTAGCTTTCTTTTGTCTTGTTTGTTTAAGAAAATAACAATTTGTAGTCCAAATGTATTTTTTTAATAGATGAGTATGTTAGCTAAAGACAAAGACCAACAATAAAATTATAATCTTCTGTACCTTCTGGAGAAGGACTCATCAATTAATGGTGGATTACACAGAGGTGGGAAAACCATATGAGCTACAGAACCATTCTGTCAGGTCCATGATTTTCAATACCAAGAAAATATGTGAATTGAAATCCCATGGTTACAACAGACTCTGATTACTGTAAGTAAAATAGACCCAGAGCAATTATTTCCTGTGTGTATTCAGTGCAACTCTGAGCTCTGCTGCAGATGCTGTAGTGTGCACAGTAACTCCCCAGTCTGGAAAAACTCTGCCTTTGCAGGGCAACGTCTGAGCAGGGGTTTGTGTGCCTGCCAGCTGGAAGGGCAGCTGTTATCATTACCTTTGTGCTTCCTCATGGTAGAACCAGAGCTTGAGCTGCAGCTCGGGGTCAGTCACCTCCTCACTCTCCTCCACGGTGGCCAGCCAGGTGCCCCGAGCGCTGAACGCCACCTTCACCAGGTCCGACTGCTTCAGGCCCGCCTCGTGGATGTACTGGCGCTGCACGATGTCCAGCTGCAAAGCAAGGACACAGGGGGTTAAAACTCAGGTGGAGCTGCAAGAGATACCCTGAAACCATGGAGAAAGGATGTTCTGAGGGCTCCAGTCAGACCTGACTGGGCTGTGGCACAAAGTACACCAACCTATGGGGAAAGCAGAATTAGGGCATGTGCATCCCACAATGAAGCAAAGTGCAGGAAAGAATGAAAAATAATTTGAAGGTGTTTTACCTACGAACTTTCAACATTTAACAGGACAGCACACTGTTTTAAAGTACTTTTTTCAGTATCAGTGTTTAGATTTGCTTAGCAAGGGATGTCATAGATAAAGCCAAGAAAATCTCAGCCTGGAATCCAGCCTTGTGGGACAGCTGTAATATTTTTTTCCCATTTGCCATGTTAAGTCTTCAAAAATTCTGATGCACAAGTTACCTCACAGAGTAAGTTAAAGTTTTGGTACAAGCCCATCCAACTTACACTGAACAACTGCTGATCACTCTGGAGGGAATAGAACTGCAAGTGGCCTGGCTCTCCATTCAGGACCAAAGCTTTGGTTCTAGGATCAACCACTAGGCCAGTCTTAATATCCCTACCTGAAAACAAAAATCAGATGACAAATGAGCAAAGCTACCAAGTGACACATTCCACCCTCTAAGTGGAAGATAAATTTTACTGCACTTACTTTTGATTAGCCCTTGAATACTTCTAGAAAACCTTAGGTTGCTGTTGATTATTGTAATTCCTGAAAGAGAAATCAGACCAAGTCTTGCAAAAGGCACACATTTCATGGTGGGAAAGGGACTGTGATGACCTGTACTGTAAATGTATCTTTTCTCAGTTTATGACACCAAGGTGGAAAGCCAAGTTACAGCAGGCACCAGGCAAATTCACAGAACTGATCAAAGAGCAAAAGAACAAGCATCTGTTTTTTCAGCTCACTAATGAAATTTCATATAGGTCTTAGTTAATTCATCCAAAATCAACAAAAAAAAAGCCCATACAGATCTGCATTTCACTGGAGTGACACTTGGCTGTGTTTTGGCTTACTGTTGTCTGTGTGCAGGGTGCAGCAGAGAGCGCTGTCAGAGGACATGGAGATGCACTCGATAGGAGACCCCAAACGAGGCAGGAAATCCTTCTGGCATGAAGATTCACCGTGCCACTGGACTAGAACAGATTCAACTCCACCACTCAGCAACCTGGTCCCTTTTACAGCAACAAAACACAGTTAAAAGGTTTTGCTTAAAAAGAAATAAAATCAGCAGCTTGTATCTTTACAATGACAGACAGACGTGAGTTTCTCAAAACTTTTTAAATTGTCACAAGTAAACAATTATATCAAGCCTGGGCAATACACACAGACATGCTTCTCATTATCCCCTGATAAACTGCTAGAGAAGCTTGGATTAAGTAACAAGAATTTGTGTCTACAGTGAAATTTAAGCAATGCTTTGAGAGTAGTAGATCCCATCACTTTCTGAATCAGCTGGGTACTTGTGTTAGGACATGGCTGAATTGTACTACTTCTGTGAGAAGTACTTTGCAGTAGGAAATACCTTAAGGAGAATAGTTCAGATCACACAATTTAGATAAAAGTGTAGTACTTCTGACAGCAGGTTTAAGCTCAGACAAGACTGGCTGGTTTTATTTGGATGCAAGTAAAACTGGCAAAAACTCATCAGTATTATTAATGAAACAGAAGGGAGGAAGAGTGGAGGTGATGGAGAAGGAGAGAGAAATGGGGCTAGATTTTTCTTTCTACCATGAAAGGCAGATATCTGACATTATAAATGCCAATCAAAATGGATATAAAAAAGTAACAACTCCTTTAGTTTTTATTTCAGATCTTTCCTGGATATAGTTCAAATTCTAGAAATTAACTTGTTAGTAAGTGGACAAACTTGGAGCTTCTATAGATTCTCCCTTGTCTGCTGCAACACTTCAAATTTGAGAAGGTTTTCTTTGTTCAATGGAGATTTGTTTGTTTGTTTGTTTTGGTTTGGTTTTTATTTTTCTTTTACTCACCCTCCACAGAAAAAGCCAGATCCATGACAATATCATGATGCCAGTGCAGTGTGGAATATGTGTACTCTTTCTTGTGGTGGAAATTCCTCCTGTGTGGGCAGGACCAGAACAATTCTTTACTCACAATATCAACAACAGTGTAAACAAAAGGAAATACTGAATTGAATCAATTACATCATCCTGTCCTCTACTAACTGCTAGACTAGTTTATCCCTCAGGCAGGAGGGAAGGAATCACACTATGTATTTTCAAAACCCTCCTGGTCCACACCTCACATCTTAGATGTAACTGAGCAACTCAGTCCTGGAAACAACTTAACTATGTAATGTTTTTAATCATGTACTCCACTGGTGTGCTCTCCTCAGGACTCTACTTGCCCATGAAGAGTTATTTCAGCTGCTCTAGCATTACCTTTCACACCTAAGTTTAGGTTCAATGGAGCATAATTTAACATAGCCATTTTTTCCACTTGCCATGTACACTGTCAGCACTGCAGGTCCCCTGCTCACTCTGACTTGTGAAAATGGCAATGCTAAGGACAAATTAGACTGCTTTGCTCAGGTTTGACTCAATTCCTACAGTCAGAGGAGTTTATGGGATACCACAACCAGTTACCCAAAATGCACATACCAAAGGCGAATCTTTCCATCAGCATGGCCAGTTGCAATGCAATCCTCTGTAGGATGGCACACGACACAACTGAAGTGATTGTCTCCTCCTTTTGTCCTCATTGTACTTAAAGAAAACCTTCAAAAGTTTAGAAAGCAAGTTTAATTGTAAGAGTTAGGTTGGTTTTTCTAAAAAAAAAATCTTCAAAAGGATCAGCTAGTGTACATAAAAAATAATTCTGATTAGCAAAATTAAACATTTTCAAATTGTTACTGTTGCATGCACTCTCAAAAAAATAGTGAGAGACTTATTTTCCTCTTGATTTCCTTAATTCTTCATCTTCAGTCAAGCTGGGTTTTTGCTTCTGTCTTTCTCTCCCTCTTTCATTTTCTCCTGCCTCCCTCCTGCTGCCTGGGCCCTACCTAAACTATGTCACATGTTTCACGTCAGCATCAACTTAAGTCTGTAACTGAAAAAATTACATTCCTGAACTGCAAAGTAAGGTACCACTGCCACTGATCTGCTCACTGTTCACTTCTACAGGAAGCTTCTTATACAGTGACTACATCCCCTCCAGCAGAAAACAAATACAAGACCATGTGTGCACATATCACGAGTTAAAAACATTTAAGATACATTAGACTGAATCAACATCTGACATTTTCATTCTCATTCTTACCTGTTCAACAGTTTCTGTTTGAAAAAATAAACTTGGAGAGTCACATCCTTCACTGATACCACATATGCATCCTGTTGAAGTAAAGCCATGTAGGACATACAGATTATGTTTTCACACAAGAAAAGATTAAATGAAAATTAAGTGAAATGAAAGCACGTTTCACTACAAAGTACTTCACACTGGAGGCAACATATAAGCGGGTGTTAAGAAAATACTTTCCCATTCTAAGTATCAAAGTTTCTTTTTTGTTTTTGTAATATTAAAGAAGGTACAGTTCTTACAATGATTCATTTACTCTCAGTTTTGTTTCAGTACTGCTTTGTATAAAGGTCTAAACAGCATAGAGTTCATTTGAGAGGAAAAAAACCCCACCCAACCAACACACCAGAGAAGAAAACAACCCAAAGGTGAACATACTTCTCTTCCAAACGCAATGTGCTTCATGGATGCACTCACACCATCCAGAACCACTGAGAGCTCCTTGCCTTCCAGATCCTGGCCTGCTCCTTTTGTCAGCTTAACTGAGACCAGCTGGTATGTATCTGACCAAAGAAAAAGTCTGTCTGAAACCAACAGCAGTGCTGAAGAACGAGGACCAGGCAGTGGGGATCAGTGCCAGTGTAAGCAGAATCCAAGGGAAGCTGCCCAGTATTTGCTCTTGCTCTGAAGTAGCAATAAATTATAGTACACAGTAAGGCCAAGCCTTATTTATTAATTCCATTAAAAGATACCCAGGCATGCTGTGAATAGGACAAGTCTGTTTATGGCAGCACTGCCTATGGTGGGAGAATCATCTCCAGCACTCATACCCAGCTTCAGTGGTATAACCCATACCCTGGTTAGCACTGCTCAAAGATGAACTGCATCTCTGAGACCACATCCGTGCAGTGCACGATTCAAAAGCAAAGACAAGCACTCTTCTAGACAAATATTGGAATGATAAATGTCACAGAATGAGAACGAAAGAGGTACAAAATGCAAAACTACAGACATCCGCCCCAGGATTTAAAAAATCTTTCACAATTAACATATTGAAGCCCACTGCTGCAGCACACTGCTCACTGCTGGGACAGTAGCACAGACACAGAATGACTGAGATGACAGGGATGATGCTACTTGTACTGTACCTCGTTCACCCTTCTTTGGAATGACAACAAACACCGAGTCCTCAGCACTAGCAAGCGTGTACAGCGCCAGAAGTTTGGATCCTACAGTGAAAGTCTGAAGGGAAAAAAAGAAGGAAACCAACAATTACTACATTTGTGTGTTTGTCTTTAAAATAAGGTAATGTATTAATTGAAATTCTCCATTCTAAGACAAATACACCTTTACTCTATCAAGGACTAATACAAATTTTACAACAGTACTAATATAATACGAGACATTGGATTTATTGAAAAGCCTCAAGACACCTTATCTCTAATACAAAGCAGAAGGCACACCCAGATGTGGGCATTCAGCAGAAAATGTGAGGCATTCAGCAGAAAATGTAAGCAAGAGTAAGCAGCCCACATTTTCAAGCCATGGGATCAATTCCTATTGGTGTATCCCAAATTGCAGTAGATAGAAAAGTCAGTATGTCAGTACATGTCCCATCTTCTTCCCCAAAAGGATCTGCATCCCCATCATACATCCTGTTACTGGCATAATTAAATCAGGTTTAGGTTGTTAATACAACCACCCATCTCAGACTGATTTGTGCCCATTTTTGACATGCTCTCAACAGAAATCACTCAACATACTTTAATAAGAATCCCATCCATGAAGTCCCAGAGCTTAATGGTGCCATCAAGAGAGGAAGAATACAGCTGAAGAAAAAAAAACAAAAACAACTACGTAAGTAATAGCAATTTATTAAAGCCAGATTCTATATACAACTACAACTGTGGTGCCTGAATTCCAGGTGCCTGAATCATAAAAAATACAGGACAGAGACCAGCTCTGTGCTGCCTTCAAATAAAGTGCAAACACAACACTATTACTCGAGTTCAAAATGTACACTGTCACCAAGAGTGAGTGCACAGATACCCACCATGTGAACATCTAGTTCTGCACAGCTAATATGCAGATCAGTTCCTCTGGGTAAATAACTCCTGTTCATATCCAGACACCACAAAAACCCAAGCAGAATAGGAGCAGGGTGGGCAGGCTGGGGGCAGAGGGAGCCACTGGGCAAGTTAAAGGGATTTAGTCACACCTGCATCAGCAGATACAGAAGGGCGAACACAAATCACAGCATTTCTGATTTTCTCACACGCTTCTTCAATCAAAGAGGAGGAAATTTTGCTGTATTTCCGTTTTGTTGTCATTCATCCAAGCAGTGCGAGCCACATGACATCTCACGTTTACGTTTGTAGGAAACTGACACACCGCCACCCCTCTTGTCAGATTTCAGCGAAACTTCAGCTCGAGGATGCTCTGATCACTCCCAGCCCCGGCCCAAACTCCGGCCGGCCCCGGGACAGCCCCCGCGGTGGCACCCAAGGGTCAGGGGCACCCCGGCCACCCCCAGCCAGACCTCCCCCGCAAACCTGCATGTGGTTGTGTGGGTTGAGCTGGATGCCGGTCACCAGGTCGGCGTGGCCGCCCATGAGCCGCAGGGTCTCCTCGGTGCTCACGCTGTACACCTTCACGAAGTCCCCCGAGGCGCACAGCAGGTACCTGCGGGGGAAACGCCGTTAGCCCGGCCGAAGGGGNGGGGACGGTGACTCCGCCACCTCCCTGGGCAGCCCGTTCCAACCACTCTTCCTGTGCAGAAATTCTCCTTACTGTCCAACCTGAACCTCCGCTGGCACAGCTTGAGGCTGTGTCCTCCCGTCGGTTTCCTGGGAGCAGAGCCCGCCCCTCACCTGGCCACAGGCGCCTGCCAGGTAGTTTGTGCAGGGGCGCTCCGCCCTCCATTAGTGCCCCTGCCGAGCGCCCCTGGGAGCGCCGGTGAGTGCGGGAGCTGTGGAGCCTGCGGGGATGCTGCCCGTGCCCACCCCCAGGGTTTTGGTGTGAAATTTCCCCCGGCCGCTCTCCCCGGCCATTCCCAGGGTGAAGGGCGGCGGGAGCAGGGCTGAGCAGGGCTGGGCTGGCCCCTGAGGGGCTGTGCCGCTGTCACCCCCCGCGGGGACTCGGGTCCCTCCTGGCCTCAGCGTGTGGCACTAGCTGCCAGGGCGAGTTCTCTGCCTAGGGCTGGAATAGCTCCTTCCTGAGGAGAAAAACGCCTTAACTCCCTTGTTTAAATGGGCAGAAAGGCTGAAGGGAGGAAACCGATGGGTAAACTTTGCTAAAACCCCCCTTGTTCACCGACTTGGACGAGCTGTGGGTTTGCTGAGTTACTGAGCACATCGTGTTCTCGTATCTGGAGGAAAACCGCTGTCAGAAGCCATGCGAATGTCTGGAGTGCACCGTGATTTATGGTGTCTGCCGCTTCGGAATAGCAATTGCAGCTCTTGCACAGCTGTGCAGTTCTGGCTCCTGTTCACGCCACTGAAGGTATCTCTGGTATGCTTGCAATTAATTTTTAAACAGTCGCCCTTCACAGACAGTTACAGGGACAGGTGTCTTATGAGGCAGTAATTGTAATCATCCTTCTGTAAACCACCTCCTTTTCTTCCCTACTGACTGAATCCTAGTTCGGAGGTTAACTGAGGATTGCGCAGGGACAGTAGCATACACCATGTGGAGTATTGTCATAGCAAACTGGGGATGGGTGTGAGAGCACAGAAACCTGGCTGCCAGTCTCAGATACTTTGCCAGTTAACCAGGGCACTGTCCCTGGAGCTGAGGCAGAATTTACAGGCGCTGCCTAAATTGCAGTTGGGTTTAACAGATGTGTCGCACTCTCATTCTGGTGAATATTTTAGAACCCAAAGGCAGATGCAACCTAGTGCTTCTCCTATATGGGACAGTACATTGTGTCCAAGTTCTGAGCCACTGGCACTGAGTAAAGCCAGAGTTCTGTCAAAGGTCTCTAGGAGGAAAACAAAAACAGAAAATGCAAGGTCTATAGGAAAAGACAGCCCCTTTAATCCACATTATGATGTGAATGGGACTCTTTATCCAGGTCTACACTAAATGTAGTCAAGTCTCGTTAAAACACAGAAACTTGGTATGTTCATCCTTCTCCTTGATAAAGGAGAAAGGCAAATACCTTGTGTATCTTAATGCATGTTTTTTGTCATGCACGTTTATTTTTATCATTTCAGGGAATCTGCCATGAGCTTTGAACCTAATGAACCATGTAGAGATCAAGACTACCCCCAAACATATACCCTAGGGCAGGAACACAGAGAGATAAGACAAACAGTATACTGCCAGCACCAGTGCAGAGCACTGTTCCCCCACAGCACAGTCACTGCTGTCAGCACTGGCTTTCTCTGCTTCCAGCAGCACAGTTAATTCAATTTTCCTTCCCACACTTCAACAGAAAACCCAATAATGCAGCCACAATTAGTGTGATTTCAATATCAAGAGACGACTTGCCAGTTATTAAAACAGAGTTTTTTCAACTGTAGATGCTCTGTGTCATTGTTCCAAGTAACGCTGCCCAAGTTTTTAGTAGTGCTATTCTAACATATGGAACATTGCTGTGAATTCGACTGGGTCACTATGGCAGCATTTAAAAGACTTTTGTATTCAAAGTTAAAATGGTTCACATACATTTATTAGGAAATAATAATGTAATTA
This sequence comes from Cisticola juncidis, assembly GCA_013400215.1. Lineage (NCBI taxonomy): Eukaryota > Metazoa > Chordata > Aves > Passeriformes > Cisticolidae > Cisticola > Cisticola juncidis. The sequence continues at coordinate 1,433,028 of VXBR01000802.1, forward strand.
ACATTTCATAATAATTGTAATATAGAATTATTAATTAATACACACACAATGTGTTTTTTAAAAAGTTTTGGGGTTTTTGTTTGTTTTTAAGATGCACTCAGCCTTTTAGTACACTGTCATAACCCATATTTGAAATGGTTTGGTGCACAGGTGTATAAAGAACCAAAACTTAACTGTACCAGTTTTTAGATATTGAGGCAGCAGAAGATATTGAAAGTATCTGGTTTGTGGTATTCAATAGAATAAGGAGCAAAATTAATCTAACTTGTTGTTTGATTTTATTTGTTTGAAGTGGTGGTTTTACATGGTTTTTCTAATTTATTAGTTTAAATTTACATTTCCTATGGATTTCTAAAATTCATAGGTTTGTATGTCTGCAGAAATTTGCTTTTGTCTTCCCCAAAGTAGTGACTTGATTCAGTAAGGATTCTAATGTATTCAGTTGATGGTTATTTAGGAGGAATTCATGAATAGAATGTAATTTTAAGAAGTACAAGGTGGTTTTTTTGCAAATTTTTGAAAAAAATGTGTTGCAATGATTTGAGCAAATAGTTCATAATCATAGCAAATAGTATTGGCCAAAGATCTGTTTGCATTTAGAATTCACTGAGTGATTGTGTAAGTAATTACAGGTAAAGTAGCTGGAGAGAATGCAGCTGTAGTTCTGAGATATCTATTTCAAATGTTGTAAATAAAAATAGAATAAATTTAAATATATTACCAACTTAGAAGGAAATCCTTCCAGGCCAAGAGGTGAATTCTTTCTAAACAAGTGTTATTAGTTAGGTTTATGTACTCTGCCTAGTCTGTAAGTTTCTAAACTGTCCCACCACTTGTGAGATCCCATGTAAATAATAGAGTGTGCAAGTGATTAAGAGGGAAGAAACATTGTTGTGACTTCAAGGAAGCAGCATGACTGTCCTTAATGAGGGGTGATACACTACAGTACCACTGCATTTCATTGTGTCACTAGTACAACACAGGCAGATACCTGATTTGAAATGCTAATTACATTTTATATTTGACTTGGTTTTCAGCAGGTTTCCTACTTTCCTGTACCCTATTTGATCTCAGCCTTGCTCCTTAATAGAATTCCCAGCTCCGTATCCCTGTCTGGAGCCTGGCAGCTGTGATCACTGCCTTGCTGTCCCCTGCACTCTGCTTTCACACTGGGATGCTGGCTGGCCAGCATTTCAGCATGAGGCCATGGGTCTGGTACATCTCAAAATCTGTCTGTTCTTAAACTCCACAGTTGGTCTCAAGTGGCTTTTGTCTTCCATTTAGTGTCTTTCTCAACCAGCTTGTGGCTGCAAAGAGAAGAGGGTTCTGAAATACACACCTTGAAGTCTTCTGTTGGGAAATCAGGGGTAAGAAAGGCTGCCTATTTAATAATGCCTTCGTTTAGGAGGTGATGTGACTGGCCACAATAATTGATTACTAGTTTACCTAAGTAAACTTAACACAAGACAGTGTACTCATATGTTGACTTCAGTTCAGGGGATGTTGAAGGGAAATTACACTGTTTTCTTTGTGGTACACACAAATTAACATCTCATTTGCCGGAAGAAAAATTAACACGACAGAACTGAGAACGGAGTATGCTGCAGGAGCACGTGGTGGTGTGGGGAGCTCTTGCTCAATAGTTCTCAAGCTGGCAGAGCAGCTCTGCGGGGAGGGGAGGCTGGACTTGTGGAGAGACGGTGTCCCCATAACAGTCCCGAGTCAAAGCCGCCGTCGGCACTAGGGGGTGCTGGAAGAGCGGCTGCAACACGAGCAGCTCCGTGTTCCAAGTCCAGAACCCCCCACAAAGGGCAGCTCGCCAAAGGCGTGGTGCCCCTCAGGGCGCTCTGTTCTGATCAGCCTTGCCATAAACAGTGCACTGGTGTTCTACTGGATCCGCTGCTGTCAAAGCGAGGGCCCGCACCTTGCAGGGACTCTCTTGTGTGACACTGTTTCCTTAGCAGTGCTCAACAGGTGGTGGCAAAACAAATGGAAACAGACACCTTTTCAAAGAAGTTTTGTTTTGAAACATCTCTAAATAGAGGGACTAAGCATGTGGTGAGAATGAGTAGAGGCAAACTTGATCATGGAAATTTGAATCTTGATAGTGATTCTGAAGTTGGTCTTTAAAATAATTTCACCTCTATATATTTTGGTGTCTGATAAATTGTAGAGAATAAATAGTATAGTTTCAGTTAAATTTAAATAGTTAATTTTAAAAGTACGTTTCTTTTTTGAAGATCATAACAGTGTTTAATACTACAAAATTCTTGTTTATAATGTCATCCCATACTAGTTTGATTTCACAAGTTCTATAGCTACCTTGCAAAGATTGGCCAGTAACTACTGAAGTACATTTAATTTGATGATAGAGCTGTTTGGAATTTTTGTTATCAACATTTTAAGGTAAGGAGATATCAGTTACCTAGTAAGGAGGTATGAGACAGTGAGAAGCCTTGCAAGTAAATAAAATGGATATTTCATATGAAAATTGACATTTGACTATATGAAATTTGACAATGAATACCACTGAAATTTATATTCCTTTTTTTAATTATTATTATTTTTTTGGTAAAAAGACTTTGTTTTCTGGCCATTTGTAGTAGTTAGAATAGAAAAAACTGTAACATATAATGACAGCAGAAGCTCACCTTGGGGTGGTATGGATGTACTTCACCTTTTCTTCATTCATTGGATTGTGCCTTTCCCTCTGGAAAGGGCATTTTGTGGAGATGTGGTACCAGCTGAGCTCCATGCTAGCACAGCTGTGCTTTTGTATCCAGGCTGTGAAAGGTCTTTGAGCCCTGCCATGGGAACTCTCTGTGGTCCTGTGTAAGTGTTGTCCCACATGGTGGTTTCTACAAGCTGTGCATCACCTGTGCTTTCTGCACAAGTGATACTCAAGGCAGTCACTGGAGAGTCAGGGTTTCGACTGGAGAAACAAGTGCCAAGGATCTTCTAGATTAACACAATAGACAGAGTGGAGACAGTGTCAATCCACATGCATTTTACAGCTCATTTTCCTCATTGAAAACCAGAGATGATGTCTTGTGCACCTCTGTCATGGCAATGCCAGTCAAATCCCATTGCTAATAACTGCTTATTAATGCCAGCCGGGTGTAAGCATATGATGCTGGTTTTGTATCCTGGTGTCTCTCCTCTATTCTGGTAATAAAAGAAGCTCTGAAATAAATTATAAGAAGTATTTACTAATTAGCTGTGACACTTAAAGTCTTTAAGTTACTTTATCAATAAGGCATTTGTTACTGCTGGACACCTTTTCCTTTCCACAAAAATGCAAATGGAGCAACTTAAAACTGCTGAAACAGATGCTGAGTGGTCGAAAGATAACCTGAGAAGCAAACCAGAACCTGCATCTCTAATTTCCTTCTGAACTGAAATTGTTCAGTGCAAAGACTGTTATAAAAAGACAGACATACTCTAAGTATATCTTATTCTATGTGGAGGTCTTCCTTCAAGGGTTTGTTTTTTAAGCAGTGGCTGTTGGTAAGCAAAGATGAAGTTTAAGGGGAGCAGGGCTAAAATGGGTCTCAGTCTCATTTACATCAAGCAGCTGCTGAATGTTCAGTGTCCACTGTCCCATGTCTTTAAAGATTTTTTTTTCCTTACCAGTAGCAAGGGACATAAACGTTTGTTCAGCTAGGGAAGGTAAGTGCTGCAATAGTTACAAAAAATTCTGGCTTAAAAGGAGAGACTCTCAGTCTTTTAAAAACTTTGTGCCTCTAGTCTAACAAATGTTCACAGCCTCTCCTGTGATACAAACCAGCTGTAACCATGCATTACTTCGTGTAAACAGTGTTCTCTTGCAGTAAGTGTTTCCAACAACAAAGCAGGAGATACAAGCTTTACTGTTCTCTTTTCAACTGACTTGTGTTAATTCCTACTACTGATAATCACCCTATTTTTAAGAATCCTGTCCCATTCTTGAAGCCAGCAAGAACAGGGGCCAGCACTGGATTGCATGGCCAGTGGCGTGCTGAAAGCTGGCCTAAGAGACTGAGATCTTGGTGCAGCTTTTAGTGTCTTTGTGAAAAGGCTCATTGCAAAATTTCCCAACTCATGGAAACAATGTACATTTTATGCTTCAGTTCATCAGGATAACCATAGCCTGACTTTTCAAGACACAATTCACTGAGCAACCATAGACTCTTCTTTTTTCTTCAGTGTTTCATTAATTAATTTTAAAACATTCCTTACTGGAGGTAGTTATCTTTAATGGCAGAGAACTCTGAGAGGAGCCTCAAGGGTTCATAGATCAGAGTTAGTGATACTTTAGAACTGGTGGGTGTCCTAAGTAATGCAATATAATGGGTCAAGTAAATATCCACTTTCCCCTTTCTGATGCTGCAGCTAGCAGGGTTACTTGTTTTTTTCTTCTCATGCATGTATTTCTTACAAGAAATGTACCCCCTGCTTTTTCCCTGGGTTTTGCACTGATGCCTTGCCATTTGTGGTATCTGTCTAACACAAAGGGGCTGATTCTGAAGGGTGGGTGCCCTTTACTATTCACATGTCCCCTCTGAGATAAACAATGCCAACAGAACTCTAGTTTATAAGTGTGTTCAAACTGAGGTAAAACTCATTTCCCAAATTATTTCCAAGCACCAAGTCCAAATGCCTATTGTTAAGGTTTGGATTCTTCTCTTGCAGCAGCTGTAGAGTGGATTTTTTCTTAACAGTTGTATTGAGTTTCATAGCAGGGAAAACTGTTTTGTTGCCAAATGGTTGTTACCATGATTTCTACTGAAAGAAGGATTTTGGAGGGGAGAGTGAGTCCAGATGTGCTGTTTATTTCAGAGTTGTGTGATATCTTTTAACGCACAAAGTTTGTAGTAGTCTGGGTAAAAGCTGCTGCTTTAACTAACAGGAGAAAACCAACATAAACCACAATGTATTCTGGACTGGGGCTTTGTAACTGTTGGAAACAGCAGTCAGTCATCCTGGAATAGCTTTGGATTGTAAGGCCTATTGAACTGACAAGCATAAATTAACAGGAGTCTATCTCCTAACTTACGTACAAGTAAGGAGAATTGTCTCAGATGGTGGTTTTTACAAGCTGTGCATCATCTGCATTTTCTGCATCTCTGTGTGTCTTACCAAGGCAGTCACTGAAGAGTCAGGGTTACTTACAAGCAAGTAACAGGTTGTATGAAGTGTGGTTTAGGCATTATACCCTCAAAATTCTGTCCTCCCTAACCCACACATGGCTGCTTAATTGTAGTGCTGCATGCCTGCTCTTGACACTCTTACTCTACAGGCACCAATTCTACCTAAAGGATCTCCCAAAATGGTCTGCACATCCGTTATATCCTTTTCATGCCCTTTCCCAAAGTTTACTAGAACTTGGTAGCTGGTGGAACAAAGGTTTCCTTTGGGTTTAGGCTTGTGTTGCCTTTAGCGATTGTTGATATAATTCATGTTGCCAATGTTTTATAGCTTTAATTAGGGCATTTTTTTTTCCTGAAGGCTGCATGTTCTACTGGCACAGTGTGCTCCAGATCCACATGGTGCACTTGGGGGGCCCTGACAAGTGAGAGCTCATAGTATTGAACTGTCTGATTTTGTGGCTTAGAAGGCAGGTAATGCTCCAGGGAAGTAATAAGGATAACGCCCTGTTTCTGAAGGCAGCAGTAGCAATATCTTTGCTATCTTCAAGTGATGGCAGGTCTTATGGAAGGATCCCAGCAGTTCCCTGAACTTCTGGACTTGTTTCATGCTGTCCCTGAAATGCATTCTTGTAGCAAGAACCTGAGGCTGCTACAAACCATGCTTTTTATTCATCTGTAGCGAACACTCTTAAACTCTCCTACTTTTAGAAGTCACAGAAGCAGTGGAGTTTACCAGGTGTGAGATACAGTTTGTAATTAATTAAGTGGAGGTGAGACAAAATGGAAGCATTTATTTGGATTACTTTAGTGTTTTCCATGAACACTAAATCAGTCTCCTGTTACAAATTATGCTTAAATATAGTTTTGCTCTCTTTCTGAGAAAGACTTCTCATAACAAGTCTTTTTATGAATAAGCACCTTAGATTGTATTGTTTTAGGGCACCTTTGTAAGTTTATTATAAGACAGTTTAATTTCTTTGTATATTTTGGTAAAAGTAATCTTAATCTTATTAACCTAGGTGTCCATACTTGTTATTCCTGTGAGAGATAATCTTACTGAGATACCTGTTCTTCTAAATACTTACCCAAACTTTTTTTGGTTGCAATTATTAGCTGATTTGTCGTGGTTCCATTTCTTTTTTCATTTCATATAAATGCCTTCTCCTGTCTTGACTATGTATTTAATTCGTGGCTTGCTGTGGATAAGTTAATACAACCTCAAGCTATTATGGTTTCTATGGCAGATTTTAGTTTGGCCTTATTACTTCAAGTTCTATTATACCCTCTTTGAAGGTAATTAATGTAATAATTTCTTGTGTTATGTTCTGCGTAGTTTCACTTGTAGATTCACAATAGCCTTTCATTGTCTTCAGTGCTATTCTGGTTATAAACTACAGCAAAACTGTTGAATCAGTTTGGGTTTTTTTTTTAATGAAGCTGAGTGTGTTTACTGTGCTACTGCTATACTTTTCCTGCTTAACATACTATTCTTCATTTTCAAATAGTTTTCTTTCAAATTTCAAATCTTTCACTAGTTCCTTGATTAGTATCAGAGGTAAATAAATTTACACTCCCTAGCAATTTCCTCTGTCTTTGAAGAAAAATGTCCCCAGCACAGACTGGTGTTTGGTGTGTCCTGCTGTTTTGCTGTTGCACCTAGGTAGGTGTCTAGGGAGCAAATGCCCTTTAATTTCAGCAAGATTCTGCCATGTGTCCACTTCTACCAATCATATTGACATACCACACAGGTATTTCACATCTCAAGGATGAATAAATAAGATCATATTTGACATTTGTGGATAAATATTTGGCCTCCACTCTTCCCTGAGACTTGCAGCTGTCATAATTTAAGAGAACTCATGGTTACTGGCTGTGAAAGGCTGGACAGAGCTCCTGCCAGAGCCATGGAAATCTTCTCTTTGGTCAGCCAGCAGACTGGCTGTTGAGCAATTTGAGACCCTCCCTTCCTCCAGAGACTGGGTATTCTGTTACTGCAGTGCTTCCAGGCGCTCCTGCATGGAGCAGAGAGCCGTCGGAAATGTTTGGTCTCTTACATGATGGGATAGGAGGAACTGCAGAACTTGGCTGGCAAGGCTTAGTTTGATAAGCACTCAGACTCTCTATAAATCAGATTGTTTGTTAGCCAGCTGATGACTTCTGTGGAATCTGTGCTCTTCAGTAATTATCAGGGCTGAGGAGCAGAACCAAAGGTTATAGTTTGCAGGTTAAACAATCCTGTCCTAAAGGATGTGCAGCTTTTGAAATATCCAAAATAATCTAGTCTGTCAAAGTAAATTTGCAAAGGTATCAGCAATTGACTTTTATTGGCTGAATTTTCTTCCTCTGTTGAGCAATAAGGTCTGGAGACCAAAAAAATAAATTCTGAGGGCTCCACAAGACAGTGGCTGCCAAATACAACAAAGGTTTCCTGTGCAAATCTAGAGAGCCAGGCTTCAGTCAGCCTTATGGTAGTTGCTGGAATTTGCTTACCTCTGCATTTTGTTTGACTGGGTATGCTTGAGGCCCACAGGGGTAATCAGTTTTAACTTTGTGAATTACTAATTTTCAATTTAGATGGAAAAAAAATGAAAATAGTGTAAGAGAAAACTATATTAAATGGTTTGAGCAAAATGTTGTGTGGTTTACTTGTATGCTGCCATTTCTTACTAAGAGCCCACAAGCACAGGAACTCTAATACTGTTGTATTTATAAACTGTTTCCATTGGGCAGTGCTGCAGGTTCTTCCTGTTTGTGTTACTTGAAGCCAATTGAATGTCAACTGAGGAAAGGTAATTTCCGGGTATCGCTGTTTTATGATGTTGTAACAAGATGTGTTTTGTTCCCCACTGGCAGACCCTCCTGGCTGGCTCTGGTGGGCAGGTACCTGGCACCAGCTGCTCAGTTGTGTCATTTTCCTTGTTCTCTTCCTCAGGGACATGTGTTGGTGTTGTAAGAAAGATTTCTCACCTGCTTATCCCTCATGTTGATGGTGTGGGTTTGTGCAGGAGTTGTGGTTGAGATACAGGTGTGTGGAAGAAACCGAAGTGCAAGATAAAATAAAATGGAATAAATTTGAAAGTCTGTGACAAACTCTTCAGTTTGATATGGACTTATCAACAAAAATATTTTTCTCTGCAACATACTATCTGCATTTCAATTGTAAGCTAGGCTATTTCCTGCCTGGGAAGTCCAAGGGAAATTAATGTTTTATGCTTACTTTGTCATACCTTAGGTTAAACAGCCTTTCAGTATAGACCCTCCTTTGGCCCAGGATGCCCTAATGTCAAAAACACAGTCACCTGAAACTAAACTGGAATAATCTTGAAACAAAATCACTGAAGCTTTAATTTCCTTTTTTATTTGTGGATGCATATGGAATAATAATTTTGCTTCCTAACTTCAAGCTGAAAGATAGCTTTTCACATCTATCAAGATTTTCCTTCAAATGCATTTTATCTTTTATGCTTGATTCCTAAGAGGCTCATTAATATTAGGAACAGGGGAATGAAAAAGAATCTCCTCAAGGACAGAGGAAATTTTTTTTAATTGATTATTTTTTGTCTTTGTGTGACTTTGTGTGACTTTGTGTGAAAGTTAGAGGACAGCTGAGTTTTCCAGCAGCAAAAGAAGCAGGAGGCACATATAAAAAATAAAGGAGGCAGTGCAGGAGAGTCAAGACAAAGAAGCAAGATAGTGTGAAAATAGAAATATCAAGCTTTTCTTTTAACAATATTGAAAAGGCAGTGAGTGAACAGAGCATATATTAAGTGAGAGGACAAATCTCAGTGTGATGTTACAGCTTTCTGGCTTGTTAAACACACCAGGAATTCTTAGAAAAGAAGGAAAGACAATGTTCAAAGCTGAACATTGTGAACTATAATTAGTCTGAAAAGTCAAATCCCCACAGTAAAATTTTAGACTTAGGAAAGAGGAGTGTCTTTCTCTTTGTGCCCCATATGAAAGGATCTGAGAAGACTTAGGTCAAGCGACAGAAGAGATATTTATGGAACGTCAACAGCACACTAAGAAGCAGTTTGTATTTGTACTTGTGGTGGAGGCCCAGCAGAAGTAGAAAGAACTTAGAAGGGCATGTAACTGAATTACTTTCATTGGCACTTTTTCTGTGAATGCTCACTAGCCCAGAGTTTTGGAATGTGAGGGGCCAGTTGAAGAGATGCTTACTGTCGACCGTGTGTGCTGTGTCAGGGAAACTGGAGACCCTGGTTTCCACCATCCTCTCTCACTTCATTAGCCATAAAGTTACATATAGTCTCAAAGAAGAGAACTTTTAAACAGTGAAAACTGCCAGCATGATCTTTCACAAAATAACCAAGGGATCCTATTTGTGGCAGAGAGGCTTTTTTAAAAAATCAGGGGCTTTGTATCCCTCCCAAAGATTTTTCACTAGCAGTCTTAGAACAGCATCAAGCATGAACATCTAACTTTTCAGTTTCCACTGAATAATCACAGAATTGCATGCAATCACACTGCAATTCCATCAAAATGGACAAATTATTAAAGTACTTATGGTTTGTTTACCTTGAATAGGAGAACAGAAAGACATTTATAGGGGTTTATTTCTGTATTTCTTGTGGATGATGCAACATACATAGAGTGAAGTGAATTTACCTGAGGGGAGCTTGGTTATAACCTCTTTTTTAGGACTTCCAACATCATGCAATCTAGAGGATACCAGCTCTTTTGGTCTGAGGATAATTTGAAAACCATCTGTTTTCAGATGTTTTCATTAGGTCATTCCATTAGAAATGGAAGTGCTGGCAATATTTTTGATGGGAATTATACAGTTGAAAAAGAATGTAGTTTTATTTTATCTCTAAAATGGCTTTGTATTCCAGATAAGTTTATTAAAAAAGTGAGCTTTTAAGCATGTCAAGCAAGTTTGAAAGTGTGAAGATCAAACTGTAAGTGGACTTGGTAATTGCATCTTCAGTTCTGATGTAAAAGTGGCATTTTGATGAGCACTTTTGTTAGTTTAGATTATTTCATGTGGAATTCATTCTTGCATTAAATTAGAATTTTATCTAGAATTTTATCATATGGCTTGAGACTATATATTTGCTTTAGACTAATACTAGATGCACAATGAGATGGTACCTTAACATGTGTTTTTAATGTGATTTTATTTGTGATACTGAGGCCATTCTATTCTTTGAGTGCACCTTTCACACCTTCTATGCTGACTTGTTGAATGTGAGTGTACCTATGTACCCCAGAGCTGAGGAAGTCTTGGTGACAGTGTCAGAACTGGAGCATTCTCTTGCAGCAGACCTGCAAAGTGGAGACAGAGATGGGCACCTGCAGAGGGTATTGCCAAGGTCTGCAGATAGCTGAGACCAGCATCAAGATTAATGAGGCAAAGAACAAATTTTACACAGAGAAGATTTTACACAGAGAAGGGTGTCTGCATCAAAAGGGTAATGTCAAATAATGCCTTTTTCAGTCACATAGATAGGAACATCTGTCATTGGTACAGCACATGAGAACAGTCTGGGGCAAATGCTGATTGTCTGTAGGAGCTGGAAGTGACGGATTATCAGGTGACTGTTGGAACAGCTGGATATATCCACAGCAAAGAGAGCTGACTGGTGCTTGGATGTGTCTGGCAAGGACATGGTGACAGTACCTGTGTTTTCTTAAGTACTCTTTCCCTCTCAAGTTACTCAGTTTAAGTGCATACCTTTAATTTAAAATGAATTAAAGAAACTAAAACTAGAGTGGGTATGATGTTGGTGAGGCTTATTCTCTTAGGTAACTAGGTTAGTATTTACAGAGAAGACCCGTTCATCCAAACCTTGACAGCAGTGTTTTCAGTTTGCTTTCAAAAGTAAAAAGGTAAAAAAAGGGAAAATCCAAAGAAAAATCAAAAGACAAAATTTTTGTGGTATAAATTTGTTGAAATAATAAGTGAGGGAGATGAGAGGACAGAAGGAAGGTGCTGGACACTCTTTGACTACAAGGGCTAGTATGAAAGGAAATTTGAAAACAAATGAGGACAGGAGGTGGATGAATAAATTCTGTGCAGCTTTCAAGTGTTTTTTTAAGTTGTTTGGGGGTTTTTTTTGGTGGCGGCTTGGGGTGGTGGTGGTGTTTGGTTTGGTTTTTGTCTTGGTTGGCTTTAGGTATCTTGATTTCTATTCAAACCGTTACAGGTACGGAGTGGTAAAGCAGGGAATCCAAGTGGGTTAGATGGCAGTTTAATTGCTCTGCCACTGTCAAGAGTGTGTGACCCCTTGGCAGCTGCCCTGTGTTGTGGCAGCAGGCTGAGGGACAAGCAGGCAGAGGAACAATCTGATCAGTTTTTCCACTGAGCTAACTCCCAAGCACCTGCTGTTACACACTGGTGTCTAATAAATCATTTCTCGGAACATGAGTGGGGAGAAGTTGTAATTTATGTACAGCAATAGGATATATGTTTGAATATACACTGTAGATAGTGATGGCTGCTCAATAGTCACCCTAAGGACATCCCTGTGTTTGAGCTTTGGGAGAGTACACCTGTGATATACATTTGGGAGTCTGCACCAGATCACACTAGTCCATGGTGTATATTAGCTCACCTTTGTGTGCTTACACTTTCAAAATCTCTTTCTCTGCTTTCTTTGTGCCAGCTCCTGCTTTTGGATTCAGGAGTCAGCCCTGATTGAATGAGTTTACATGAAGTCAGCTCCTAAGTCATCCTCTCCACACTCTGAGAGGTGCTTTGGCATAGGAAAGAGGAGTGGCTGGAGCCTAATGAGTCATACCCAACTGTTAAGTAAGATTTATGTTGATCATAATTAAAATTAATTGAAAACAAAATAGTGACATTTTTGGTTTGAATGCACTGCAGTCTTCTACTTCCATTTCATAATTGTCCTTCAACTATTTTCTAGCCATGTTTTTTAGTCTCAAGAGACTTTACCATAAGTAAAGAAAAGGTTGGAAATAACTTGACCTTTGCTTAAAGGCTTAACTTTGCATTTAAGTCTGTCTTCTGTAAAACAGATGATCTGCTTTCCAGAATGTGACTCACAATTTTTAAAGAAAATAAAATATTAATGACTAGCTGAAAATGCTAATTGCTAAGATATTTGGGAAACTCTTTTATAAAATTTAAGTGAATTCCTTTTAGTTCTCTTTACACTAAGAGAAGCCTGAATCATGTGTTTCCATTTGGCCTTTTGGAGTACAGTTGCAACTTTAAAAGATACATTTAAAGAAAAATGTTATGTCTTGGAGAAGTAATTACTTGTTCTGAACTGAGTGGCAAAGTGTGTATGGTGCAGTCAGGAGAAGGGCAAAGCCTGTATGACACCCTAAATGAACCAGCTCCTCCTAGGTGTGTGTAGGAAAAAGATTAACTTGTTCTAGGCTGAAAGGTATAGTTAAAAAGAAAGGCATTCTGTAGTTAGGAGCTCCCTAGCACTGAATTTGTTGTCATCCTTTTGTTAGTTTGTCGATGATACTGAACTATTTGTGGATTGAAAAGAAGCATCATTCTGCTACATCTGCCTTGCAGGTAAAATTTTGACATGAACAAAACACTGATTGTCTAGAGCTGCACTGGTTAATGTACATAGTTATCAACATGTATTCAGTCACTGGGTTTCTTACCTACATCGATCATCACATATCCCACATTCTCCTTGTGGTGAAACTTCTCACTTACCAGTGTTCTACACATAGATTACTTGAGCTTATAAACTGTTCTTTAATATTTTCACTTTAGTTATTTTTGATCATCAAAACAGACAGATTTTCTTTCCAGTGTTTACTTAGAACTGACCCTTCCAGAGAGAAAAAGAAGTATCCAGCCCACGTTATTTTTAAGGTGTTGCCTAAACACATTCCAAAGCCAGTTCTTCAGAGGAAAGCAGAGACATAATTCATTTGCTGAAAAGGAACAACCTTTTTTCTAGTTATAGCGGAAAAAGCATTCCCTCAATTTGGTTAGACAGCCAAGCAAATCCCTGACAAGTAATTAATCAAAATAATATATCAGCTTTTAGTAAGAAAAAGAGAAGACTTGTATTCCTACTCAAGGAGATGTCCTAATGTTTTACCTATACTGCAAAATATATATTTGTATTAGTGACTGTAGCAGTAGGGAGAGAATTTGATTGTTCTCTGTTTATTTCTGTGGCCTATTGGAAAATCAGGGTAATTTTTTTCCTTTGGAGTAATTCAGACACCTACAGAATACCTTCCTACACTGAACAGTAAAGGGTAAAAGCCTGCAGTCAGAGTCTGCACACTGATACCTACTGTCAGAGTTCAGCAGGAAATAAGCAGCACTCAGAGGCTGCAAGGGAAACCCACAGTAGGAGCTTGCTGCAGGCAGAGCCAGTGAATGGTTGGAGTCAGGATGGCTGAGCTGTAAAGAGGAATAAACCAGGACCCTTTTCATGCTGAGATAAACAAGTCTGTGCCATTTTTATCCTCTAATAAGAGGGCTGTTGCAACAACTGGCTTATGACAGCCAGGTAGTAACCTCTTCATCAGGAGGCTGAAATTTCCATTTGCTTGGTTTATTGATTATTTATGGATATTTTTTCAGAACACAGAGAAACAATCTTAATATTTGAAGACTCGTCAGTAAACTTTTTAAACTCCAAGATGCTATGGCATCTGAACTGCAGAGGTTAAATTATTTATGTAAAATAACCCCAAACAAACAATACCAAAAATCTGCCCTAAAAAGCAGAAAGAAAACCACAGTGATATTTTCACGTTATTTAAGAGTTGTGTGATGGTTTCTTTTTTCTTTTACAAGTCATTACACTTTTAGGGTGATAAAAGAAATGACACTGTAAATGCAGTCTTCACAGTTTTAGAATGTCCTTGCTTTGAAATGTGTTTCTTTAAAAGTATAACTAGAGCACTTTGATTTATGTGTGTTCTGCCCCTATCAGGTCCCAGGCTCTGACTGACTTTGACCAGTGCTGTGGATTTTCTCCAGAAAGAGACTAACAGAAGGAGAAAACAACAGAAAATGAAAAAAAAAAAATTTCATCCCTTAGTATCACTTTAGTGACTATGTCTTTTCTTCATGAAAGAACAGAGAAAGGAGATGGGGGCTGAAGGAAAATGAAGTTGTTTGCATTATGGCACTGGAATGTTTAATGCACTTATTGGCAATAATGCAGAAAAGTTAGCATGATAATTTACACAGTGGATCACTGGATCTCTCTGAAGCTTTTCACCTTCCTTTATGAAAGTCAGTGTCTTTTAACAGAGATAACTTGTCAGCTGTGCCTTTCCCTGTGCTGCATGAAAAGGGTATCAGCACTTGCAGTATAGAATGATATTTTTTTAAGTGGCACTTTGTTGGTACCTGGAATAATGAGATTACTATTGTCTTAAGAATCATTCTGTGTGTGATGTATATAGTTGACATTACAAGTAGGTGTGCTGCCAAGCAGGTACAACTAAAGAACTATTATAGCAGTTCCCCTGTCTCCAAGGACAGGTACAGCCAGAGATAGGAAATCATTTGTTTTTGCTGGTTTGGATATTTTCTGACTACTCTGCTGCTGTCACTTATATCATTAAAGTTGTTCAAAGGGAATTGCTTCTATATGTGGCTGTAGTGAAAGAAAAAATTTCACTACTGTCTTGACTCCTGTCCATAACACGTCCGAGTTGAATGGGAAGAAAAGTATGTGGCAAGCTCCTACTGCAAGATAAATTAGGTTGGTGTGTTTCAAAACACTTGAGAGAACTTTTGTTAGGAAATTGACTTACAGATAGGTTGATTTGTTTGTACAATGCACATAGCCATAAATATTTTGAATTTTTGTTAACAAAACCAAAGATGAGTTGACAGATTTTTTTCCTCCCAAGATCTCTATTCTTTCGACTGTTCTTTAGAATGTCTTGTTCAATACAATAGTCTGCCTTGAAGCTGTGTCAGTGGTCTGTTTGACCTGTTAGCTGTCCATGTCCGGGTGACTGCTGCATTTTTCTTTAACCTTTCACTTACTTTCACTCAACCTGGTGTACTCTATGTTTTGAGAAAAACTAGCTCGTTAACCCAGCTATTTACAGCTACACTGATTAGCTACCATTACCTGAGTTCAAAGCACAGTTGTCTAGGCTTCTGTATGTTTGGGAAAGATACTGACAGAAATAACCTTAATGAATGTTTTTTCTAGAATTCTTAGCAACTGCTTTTGATGACAGTTTTAGTACCATGTATATGATCTTCTTTTTTGGAAATTCTACTGACCTTGTCATTTCATAAATCTAAAGTAAAGCTGTTCTGTATTTATCTGTTCTCTGGCCTTGCTGTGACAAAGTGCAAACCCTCATGTCTATTCTTTTTTTTTAAGTTATGGGGGAAGAAAGCATATTCATTAAGTATTTGCCAAAGTATGCCTTTGAATAATTTGTTTATCTTTCTCAATTATGTATGTGCTGTGAAATGTGTGTTTTGTGCATGAAAATGATTTATTGGCAACTTCTCTTCTGACCAGTATTGTCAAGGACACTTTTTAAGCTTTTTTCCCCTTGGTGCAGCATTAGAAGGATTTGAATTTTCTCCTATATTTCAGTCCAGTTTGTCTTAACTAAGCTTTTTACTGTGCATGCTATAGAATCTACAGCAATTCTCAGTAAAACAGATGCCATACATCAAAATCCGTTTATAAGGTGGTGAGCTTGCCTCTGCAATCACAAGTTTCTGGTTTGGGTAACAGCTTAAGTTCTAGATGTGTATGCTTTTTAGTTTTAATGGGCCTGCTGTAGTGGCAGCCATGACATCAGTCCAAAACAGAAATTACACAGTCACTGGAAAATGAACACTTTCATTAGCCAGCAGTAAAAGAAAGAAAGAGTGTGTTAGACTGTCAGAGTTTGTGCTGTGGAACAGATAAAAGGCCAAGTGTAGCAACTGCCAGTTAAATAATTTTTAAAATAAGCCAGTGGATATTTTTTCAATTGGAAGATCAGTTTTTCCATAACTCCTCTAATCTTTTAGTTAAAGTTCCTGCTTTAGAAACACTACTGCAAAGCAGAGGCAGCAATATATAGTCCAAATTTTTCTTGTTAATATCATTTTTATTTAAATGTGTACAAATTAATTTTATTTCAATGTATACAAATGTATACAAATTATATGTATATGATTTATTATTTAAAATCACTCTCACTGCAGCATGAGGTATCATTTATTGTCAGCCTGCCTAGGTCTTTGAAATAAGCTGTGGTGAATTTAGTTTTTAAGCCCCTTTAAAGAGATGTGGGTAATCTGTGGTATCTCAGATGATGCTGTCAGGTAATGAAAATGGGAGTGAGGATCTAGAGCTGGAAAAACTTCCAAGTGTCCAAGACTTGGCTTTCTGCATATGTGAAAGTACTGATATAGGACAACTGGCAACCTCTCCCTCTCCTTCTCAGTCTGGAGCTATCTAAACTCTTTTTTGGGATTTTTTTAAATTTTTTTTCTTCAATTCTAAAATTTAAATTACTTTACATGAAAATTATCAAACGACATCTTAGTTCTGTATGTGGTCTGTCCTACTGTGATCTGTTCTTGTTGCTTTAGCTTCCGAATTGAGGCTGAAAGTGGCCAAAGCATTCAACAAAATGCCTTTGCATTTCAGTTTGGAATTGAAATTTACTTATATCTGAATCAGCTGTGACTTGCTCACATTTTTGTCTGTACTTACAAAGCTTAGCCCAAGCAGGATAAAAAACCAAAACCCAGCATTTTTCATCTCACTAGCCTTTGGAACATTCTGTGCTATTTATTACAGCTCTTTCCATCCACAGTATATTCAGTGACAAAAGATGCATTACAGCTAAAAACCTACTTCTGCTTTTGCAATCCCACTTCTGGTTCCAACAAAACTCTCAATACAAATGTGAATCCAAACTTTGTCACAGGTTTGTAAGAGATCAGGCACGTGAAAATTAGGTTAATTTAGTAATTGAGCTATTTATTGATTTAGAAACAGCCTTCAAAGACCTCTTTCAAGGCAGACTCAGGAGCTGCCAGAGAAGGGAACACAGGTGACCTCACCCTGATCAGTACAGCTGTGTTAATTACCAATACAGCCTCACCCCTGACGAGTGACAGCAGTGTCTGATAAGTGATGAGTGTGATAAAAGGGGGTGAGCTGGTAAGGGGAGGAGCATGAAGGAGAGAATCATGAAGCAGGGTCCTGGGGTGAGGGATTTACTGCTGAGAGGTCAGTGTGGGTGTGCAGTCAGAGCCTGTTGTTGGAACCTGCAGCCACAGTCTGGCTGGGTCAAAGCCTGCAGTCAGAGTTCAGCAGGAAATAAGCAGCACTCAGAGGCTGCAAAGGAAACCTCCAGGAGGAGCTTGCTGCAGGCAGAGTCAGTGAATGGTTGGAGTCAGGATGGCTGAGCTGTAAAGAGGAATAATCCAGGACCCTTTTCATGCTGTGATAAACAAGAATTATCTTCTTGGCTTATTTTTATCCTCTAATAAGAGGGCTGCTGCAACAACTGGCTTATGACAGCTAGGTAGTAACCTCTTCATCAGGAGGCTGAAATTTCCATTTGCTTGGTTTATTGCTGAAAAAGAGAGCTATGTGTTTTAAGTCATAGCCTGCTTTCTTGGGAAGTGTAGGATTATAGGGTCCAGGATACATTTTGTGTTTGTCTTTCTTAGTGTGTTTTTGCTAAAGAACAAGACTATGTGCCATTGTCTCTGGCTTTCGTTCTTTTCTTAATACTTTTTTTCCCCCTGCCAAAATACCATTAATTGTGGTCGTGTAAAAAAGATGTTTAGAGCCTGATGGACCCTGGAGTTTCCAGGCTTTCAACAGTTTAAGTATTCATACACTGTAGATTTAACTTTATCAGTTTTGCATACGTACAGGTAAAACTTGGTTGGATATGTACCAGCAACTTTCCAAGACAGTAAAATGAAACAAACTTTTGGACCTCTTTAATGGGCTGTTACAGAATCATTTTTCTTTCTATTCCATTACCCAATTTCTGGCTCTGTGGAGGATTCATTTTCAAACTAGGGTTGCTTTACCTTATTCTCTGTTTCAGGGTTGCTTCACAAATCATTTTGGTAGATTTAAGGTGTACAGCAAGAGAAAATTTGGAAAAGCTTTGTTGTGAAGGGATGAAAAGTTGAGGGGATTTTCCCACTTAATAGGACATATAAAGCTGCAGAAGAAGAATAAACCTGGACAAACTGTAGTAGATATTCCAGAAATTGTCACACTGGTTTTGATGCCACAAACAGAAATTCAGGAACCATCTAATACTCTTGCCAGTCAAACAAAAATACCCTGAAACTAACCGTCAAGCTTCATTGATATTCCTTGGAACTGCATTGACCAAGCATCTGGCATAGCTCCTGCCACTGCTTTGTAAATCACTAAGAACTTTATTTACCCATTGATTTCAAGCATATAAGAAATTTCCTTTCTGGATCAGTGGAAAGTCTGCTCATGGGCTTATGTCTGTCCTCCTATAAATCTATAAAATTCCAGCACTAACTGACGCTTTGCAGGCATGCTTATTTTTCTTCACATATCACCTTCTCTGACTTCTCACTGACTCCCTTTGCTGTGTTATGACTTAAATTCCAAGTCTGAGGATTTACTAAGCAGTTTTATTGCATGCTTGGTGTTAACACAACTATTCTACCCTTGCTTACAATGAATCTGCAGCTGAGCTCAGAGTTGCTGGCACTTTACACAAGCGCATCAAAGGGCCGTTTCCCCACAAAATAGATTTACCACCAGAATTGCTGGAGTACTGAATGTTAAACTGCCACCACAACAAATGCTTTAAGAGAAAGGAAAATAATAAGAAACTTTTAGTACATCTTTCCATCTGGTTGTGCTTATAGCTATTTCTGACTATGAAATAACATATAGCACTGTCAAGATAGAATTTTTTATAACAAAACCTACTGGTAAAGCCTTGGTTTCTGCTTTTGGAAATTACTACCTATTTCTAATAAGTAGGCCATTCCAGGAAGATAAATTATTTACATTATTGAAATACTAATTGCACTAAGAGAGCATCTCTGGAGGTATAAAACCTTGAAATGTAGTAGGAGTTCAGTTTTGAGAAGTCTAGTCCAAGGCAATCAATAATTATTAGGACTTAGGTCTGTGGCAGGGCCAAATAGAAAAATCAAGATGTGTGAATCATGTCAAGAAGTATTTTCTGAACAGTGAATAATATTTTTTAACTGATACATCCACTGTTGATTTCTCTATCCAGCTAATTCCCTGGAAGTTATGGAGAAGAGAGGAAGTTCTATTGTATGAAAAAGCAGAAATGCCCTGGCTATAAAAAGCTATCAAAATGTGTATGTACCTGTGTTGCATGTTGGGTTTGAGAGACCTTACTGAACGGCACAATACTTTACAGATTCCTTCAAAATACACATTTGTGGTAACTGCTGTTGTAATAGGCAGAGCTTTCTAATAT
Source organism: Cisticola juncidis (assembly GCA_013400215.1). Classification (NCBI taxonomy): domain Eukaryota; kingdom Metazoa; phylum Chordata; class Aves; order Passeriformes; family Cisticolidae; genus Cisticola; species Cisticola juncidis. The sequence goes on from VXBR01000802.1 coordinate 1,452,584, forward strand.
CTGATGGCCACAGAATGTAATACAATTCTTGAAAGTCTTTCTTTTTATATTTGTTAATCAAACCCATTTTTAACAACAATAGCTTCTAAAGGAGTACCTCTGAAATATCTTTCCAACCTTAACTCATTCATCCTACATGAGAGGAACCACGTAGCTCTCCTAATACCCAGCTGACCAATTTTTAGTCTGAAGTCTCTTTCAAACTCTTTGCAGGATTTTAGTAAAGGACCTCAAATATGTGTCTAATAAAAATTTCTATCATGGCCAAAGGAAATATCTTTTATCTCTGTTCAAATATTCTATTCTGACCCACTTTCCTAGGCACCCATTAATTGCAGTATTTTTACAGGTGTTAAATGATATTACTTTATTTCAGTTTTTTGCAAGCTCTAAATTGAAAACAAAGAAATAATCAACAGCCTGGTAATTACTGTGGAAATGGAAGTGGAACAGAACACTTAAGAATGTGTAATATGCTCAAAAAGAATCAGCAGCTGAACTTGTCTGGCCTTCTCTTAAAATAGCCAATTTTCTGTTGTCATTTGTGGCCCTTCTGTGTGTACATCAATGCCAGGTAGCTTTGAGCTTCCCTATGACTTATAAACTACCCTTCAATTTGGTTTTAAAGATGTTTGCTTGAATTTATGGTATTATATCGTTCCCTCATAAAACACACACATAACAGTAAACACACATACTCCTTAACAGTAGAGGATGCTACATCTATGTAACAAGAAAAATACCATCTGTGGTAGATCACAGAGTAGAACACACATGGTTCAAATAAGGAAAAAAATCCATTGTTTACTAGAATTTTATAATCTGCAACAAATACCACATGAAACTTGGGTAGTTTTTTTCAGGCTGCTGTGTCAAATGTCAGGGAGTAAAGCAGGAAGAATGCATGAATTGTGGCAGAAAATCTAGTGTTACATGTCTTATTTCTTGAAGTATGCCAGAAATTTGTTTGTTTTCAGAAAGGGCAGCTGTAAAGCGGGAAGGAAGGACAGAAATACTTTCTCTGACTGTCTAGGAAGTCAGGCTTAGGACAGCCCCAGGTATTCTGTGCATGTCACTATGTTCACATGGATGTAATAAAGCTTTCCAGGCATGGATATGCTCCAGACTTTCATCCTGACCATGCAGCTTACTACTCAGTGCACCTCCTGCACAGCAGATGAGTTTTCCATTGCTATCAGCAATGTGGTGACGTGTACATGGCCAACATCACCTCACCTATTTCACAGAAAGTAACAAGAAAAGGCTTCATGCTATTACATTTCCCAAACTACTTGAAGTAGCTGTAAGGATTTTTTAAAAATTTGATTGTTAGTAGAAAAACTCCTACCTTTTAATGTAAACATAAAGGTGCTGTTAAAAAAAGGTATTATACATTGTCAGGCATGCTGTGTGTTTGACTTCAGGGTGAGAAGCTTGCAAGGGCAGCAGATTTGAGTTTGCCTGGTAATTCTGTAGATTTACATGCATTTGCAACAAATTACCCTTGAGCAGATGTGTGTTAGGGAATGCACGGTCTGTTGAGAGAATGTTTTGGAGGCACATATCTGCATTTTTAGGATTTGTTTTGGGTAAGTAGCTAAAAATTGCTGCTGTTGCATGGTGGCTATGTAAGGAATCATCAGAGATGCAGAAAAATGTGGAGAATGTAACTTATAAGTAGTGGTGAACAAGGTGGTGATACAAGTAGGTAGTAGAACTACAAGAACAATTTCTCTGCATACAGGCAGCTTCTGAAGGCAGTGTGACTGAGAGCTTGGCTGTTCTTTATGATCCTCACGTATCATAGGATGTTCCAAGCTTCCACACTTGGCTGAGGTTCCTGGGTGCCCAGAGCACAAACTCCAGGCAGTCATAACCCAGCTTGCGGCTTCTGTGAACATACAATGTTGAAAGGAGACACCTATCACTCCTTGGGGTCTGAGAGGTCTGGCTTTCTGCAGGTACAGCTGAAGCTGTCATAATGTAAAACCCATCCAGAATGCTGAAAAGTTATATGTGTTTTCACACCCACTAATGTGTTGATACCAATTGCAACATCTCAGCACAGACTAAAATCATATCCCAGTGAAAGCAATGGAAGACTAACAATTTAATTGTTTATACTGATAATTGAAATTGCTAAAACTGCTTAAAAAATAAGCACAGTAGACTGAAGTTGGTCTCACTAAGATTACCATTTTCCTAGGAACATTTCTCAATAACACATGTATCTTATTTAATAACCTCTCATTCAGAAGTCAACTGTCCCACTGTAGAGCCCATAGAGGGAGCAGCAATCCCTGTCTTGCTTTCACAGTGCCTGCGAAAGGGTTCTGGTTGACAGTAGTGGAAACTCAGACCTTTCCTTGGCGAGGTCTTTGCTGGGAAGGGCAAATTTTCACTCTGGCGCTGTGCCCTTGCCCAGGGAACAAACCCGTACTGGTGCAGACTGCGGTTCCTGGGGCCCTCCCATGGCCGTCGCCTTTCCTGGAGCTGCCGGTGAGGTGTTTGCTGCACCCGGGAGAGCGGCCAAGGCAGGGCATCACAGACTGCCAGCTTGGTGTTCCAAGCTATGCTGGGTAGGAAAGGTCACACAAAAGCAAAAATTTTGTGCAAATTGCTGTTGGTAAGAGAGCAGGCTCTTGTTTCATAGCAGACTAAGGAGGAGATAAGAGATGAGTGAACAAATGTTTTTTTCTGGTAGTTGAATGTGTGTTACTGTGATGAGAAGGGAGCAGAAATAAGCTTGGACAGCTTCAGTGTTTGGAAATTCTTCAAAGACAGACACTTGCTGACATTGTATGCAGGAATCAATTTAGTATTCATTAAATTCTTAGCTCTTGTTGTAGAAACCATTTCTGTTGTAGTTGGTTTATTTGAAATCTGAAAGCCATGTACTACTAGGCCCCAACAGGCCCCAAAACTGAGGATGTTTTGGAAGCAGGAGAATGCCAACCCATCCCTAGTCCTTACAGTTGTTTTCCAGAGACCTGGGTTTATAAGAGCATGCCAGGAAATCCCTTGTCCTAACTGTGGAAAGGGTGGGAAAAGGAGAAAGAGAAGGAGCATGACTGAGAGCTTAAAGAAGTCAGAAATAACTACATTGGAGTTTTGCTCTCAGACAGGGAACTATTTGCTACAGAGAGACTGCCCAAATCAAAACCTGAATTTTCACACATGCAGAAGAAAAATATAAATGTTATATTGCAAGAATATAAAAACAAATGTGAATTTGTAGTTCAATGCATTATTATTGACATGCAATAATGTCGAGCTTTGAAATTCTAGGGAGGCTTGGTTTCCCTATGCCTGCGGGTTGTATCACAGGGAACCTGGTTTCTCCTTGGCCATACTTAGTAGGAGATGTAAAGATAAAGAGGTCAATTAGCAGTTTGTAAAGGCATAATTCAAAAAGATGATTTTTCTTTTGGCACTGAGTGTGCAATATTCTGTAGTTAGCCAGCCAGTAAAGCAACCACCCCAAACTGCTGTTGGTATTGCAAGATAGTGAATAGGGGAAAAAAAATAATCCATTCTGGTTGAATAATCTGTCAGTCTGATGATGAAAATCTGGAAGTGTGATAGAAAATAAACTAAAAAGGACAGTCTTTACTGCAATGTTAACATCATTTTAAATTATAAACTACATGGTGAGCTTTTACAGTAGGTGTGGGGACTTTATTTGCCATTGTTTCTTGCCCAGCTGTCTGCTACTGTGCTTGAATTGCTTTAATTCCCCTCCCCCAGTGAATTCCTTCCATCTCATCTATTATCTAGAGGAGAGTTTCACCTTGTTTTCTACATTCTTTGGTTTACAGTTATTTTTCAAAAGTAATACACACTCCTAATGTAGCACATAGAGACCATCCATAATTTAAGAGCAATTCTCGTAGTGGCAAAAAGCAGTCAGTAAAATAAGGTGCTGTAAACCCTGTGCCTTCTATACTTGCTCAGATTTCCTTACAGCAGAAGCTGCTGCTTGTTAGGGATCAGAGAGCTGAAATGTCCTGGCACTTCCTGCAAGCAGGAAAATCGCAAACCTCGGCCATGCATCTGCTGACGTAGCTGTAGTACTTAAATAAAGGTCTTGAAACCTCAATTAAGATGAAGTGAAAACTAATCAGCAACAGTTGGCACTGATCAGGCAAACCGTACTTTATCTTATTTGTCAGGCTATTCCACCTCCTTCCCTGCACATGCGCTAAAGTCCTGAAGATCGTTGTTCCCTACGAAATATAGTCCCCTATATGGTTCTGGGATTTCAGTATTTTTGACTACTTCAATTATAAAATAAAAAACAGAGAAAAAAAAAAAACCCTGAAGAAAAAACACAAGCATAGCCTTGTGTTCCAAAACCTCAAAACTTCACAAAACGAGTGCTTTTCCACTCATGGAACTTGCAGAGCTTATTACTGTTTCCATGTTTTTTAAAGATGTGGGGTAATAAAAGCTATTCAAAGTGTTCTCTTTGGATGGAGGCTTGGTGTGTTTCTCTCAATCAGGCTTTACTTTGTTTAATCATGGATTTTTGAGGCAGTGTTAAATTGGATTTCTTAAGGTAACAGAAACCTCTTTGTCTGAAACTTTCAATTCTAGAAATACCAAAGTGCAGTTTAGAAAAAAGAAATAAGAAACATCTGGTAAGTCAGGATGCTGTCTGCACTGGCACAAAGATGCAATAATAAAAAGGCTTTTTTTTCCAAGTCTGTGCTTGCAAATAACATTACAAGAGCTTGCTGGCTGCAGAGTGCCTTATGGGACAAGGACATGTTGCAAAGTATTTTGCTGTATGGAACAACTACACTTTGGAAATAGTTCTCTGTTGGCTACTTGCATGAGAGAATAGTGAGGCGGGTTTATATTTGGGTCTGTGCATCTTGCACAGATGTATTTGATATAGCAGCTGGTAGCAGAACTGAGGGCAGTGTAAAAGCTTAGTTTCTTAGTAGGTAAGACAGTCATAATCTGTTGTAATTGATTCATCATAGTCTTGAAAAAAGTCTTTTCAAGACTATTGGGATCATCCTCTCTGGTGTGTCAGCCTGTCTTTGATATTCGTGGTAGTGAACGGCTGTGGCCTACAAGGTGTGCATTGGGTGTGCATTGGGTGTGCATATAAAGATTACACCCCAAACCTCATCCGTGCTAGACTCGTTGATAAAGACTGGCATGCTCCATTGCCTAGGGACAGTTTGTTCTGGGCAAGTAGCCAAAAGTGTTGGCACAGAGGAATTCTCCTGCCCACAAAATAGAGCATGTAGTGCTTGTAGCCGTTCAAGCAAGGTAAGCTCATGCCAGCCACAACCTTAGCCCTTGCTTTCAGAATGAAATAACACTTGTGCTTTTTCTGGTGTGCGAGCTCTGCTCATCCTGGCAAAGATTATCTGTTATCTGTTCTCACAAAAATGGACATCTCTATTTTAGCAGCAGCTAAAATTATCTTGTGATATGACAGCCAATAGCACAATTTTGGAAAAAGTATTACATTACATCTGCATTACAGAAAAAGTATTATTAATGTTCTCTCACTTTCTTCTGCTGGCATTTTTACTGTTTTATTTCTTTCACTGCAGTCATACTCTGCTGTGGTTTGGTGCTGAATACGCGATGCCGATTTATCTTGGTGTCAAATTAGCGACTCTTCAGTGAGGTGTCAAGTGAGACCTTTGTGCCCGTGTGAAATGGCTCTGCTGGCACCAGATGTCAGTGTTGGCCTGTGCTGACCGGGCACGTCCCACTCTGCCCCAGGGGCTGCAAGTGCCTCAGCAGGCTGGGTGGTGAGAGCCTACTTGAGAGGAGTCATTGCCAACAGCTGAATTACAGATGAGAGCTGCTTTCTGATTGTGGGTTTGTTTTTTTTAATGAAATATTTGCTTTTAAAAGTGATTCTTGATACATTGTATCAACAAAATAACACCCATTTTGCTCAGTCAATATGAGTTCTTATATAGCCAGTTCTAGTTGTATTTTTCCTCCAGCTGCTGTAACTATACTGGAAATGCAGCCTGCGGAAATCTTCACAGATTTTGCATTTATGTTGTGCTAGTTGTTTACAGGCAAAGTATTTTTACTAGACACTAATTACAAAGAGCAGACTAACATAAATGTATTAGCTTTACCAAGATGCCTCATAACTTAAAGAAATAATTCCAACTCAACCCATTGAAGTGTGTGCATGTGGGAAAAGGAGTTTGGATAAACTAGCAGGGCAGATGCTTTGAGGCCAGTGACTGAATCTGATTTCTGGGTCAAGTTCTGTGTTTCATCTTTGGGAGGACTGTAGAGATTTCTTGGCTTGTTGTGATCTATGAGCTGAAAAAGCTTTTGACATTACTTTGCCAGGGAAAAGTTACTCTGTGTAATGGAAGCAGATGCTGGCTGGCTTTGCTTTTAATGACCACAGTGATGTGAAACCTGGTGGTGCCAGCGTGTTTGGCTAGCACTGCTGGTAAAGGATGGTATTCCAACATAGTGGAGAGTCAGAGTTCAAGGTTAGGGATGCTGTTTCTTGACTGACACCCTCAGTTTTGAGGGGAGTGTACAAATGTATTTTGAAGTCATCTTAATGAACTGAAGTAAAACCTATCTGTGACTTGAGTCATGTCTAGAGATTCCTGTTCATCTCTGATCATTAAGAGGAGTACAGATAGCAGTACCATCAGTTATACATATATATAAAATTAAGGAGCTTAAGATTTTGTGCAATTGGATCTTGTTCTTTAAGACATCTTGATGAATTTTTCTACTATTGCCACTATAAAATTGATATTTTCTACTATCAACTTATACAATTACATCTTTCATTAGGTCCTCAGATGAGGGAGAAGGTGAAGAGAAGCAAACCAAAAGTAACTTCATCTTTTTAGTATTGAAAGAAATCTCTTTGGTAAGAGAGAATACTGACTGTGAGAGAATTGGAACGTTGCTCTAATTGAAAGGAATGCTGAACTAATGTTTGTATTAGAATAAATTACTGGAAAAAAGCGAGAGAAAGTATGAAAACATACCTAGACCACAGAGTCGAAATAGATTAGATATATAAATGAACTGGAAATTTCCTGTTATTCTCCTGAGTTAGATTTGTAATAGAAATAAGAAAGTGGTCTTAGCTAAAAATGTATTTCATTCTTCTCTCTCTTTATTCATATTACCTTGAAAAAACAGGATAATGGATATCAAAAATAAGAGCTCCATATGCCCTAGTATACACGCTTTGCTGATTTATATTTTCGTTGGAGAAATTCTAGTTCATATTTGTGACATAAATTAGGGTATGAATGATATGGAAAAAACCCCCAACTTTTTCCGTAATTGAGAATAGAGGCTACTCCCCACCCTGCCATACCCCAGGATCTTAACACAGAGCAAAAGGACATGAAGCAATGGGAACACTAGAACTTTAGAAAATATGGAAGTATTAGCAGCTGCTCTGTGATGCTGACATCCTCTAAAAGGAGATAGTGACTAACAATAGACTTTGACCTTTTATGTGAATTTATCTGAACATTTATATCAGGTCTTTTATCTTTGCTTTTTAGCAGGAAGAATTCCTACAAATTTGGGCTTTTTGGCAAATATCAAGATTTCTGTCCTTTTTTTCCAGGAGCAAGGAGAGAAGACCAAGGGGGGAAACCAAGCTCAACAAACACACAAACAAATACTCAAGGAAGAATAAGTCTGTATGGTGTTATGGACATCATTACGTGCCTTTTGCAAACTCACCTTAATGACAGCTCAATTTGTCTCGCATCCAAGAGCCTGTTTTTCATCAAGGAAAGTACAGTGTTTTGTCAGTTATAGATGCTGCTTCTGGGATGTTTGCCTCCAGATTAATCCTACCTGTACTCCATTTCACAGTACTAATTTAATTCACTTCTAATCAGTAGTGATGTTTTCTCTGACACTCCATTTTTCAAATGAGTTTCTCAGTTGGAATATGCAGAGTAAAAAGGATCTGGATATTTGTGTTGTCTGTTTAAAAGTTGTATTTCATACACTGTTTCGAAAACTAAACTGACAAGAAGAAATTCCTTACCCCTGCCCCAAACCCCAACCCCTACCTGGGGCCATATATATAATTCCTGTCAACCTGGAGGTACCTCAGATAACCAATAATATTTAGCCAGAAGATTCTTTCTAATTTTATATTGCTTAATCAGCCTACTTATTACTTTGTAGTACTGTCCATGATTTGCATGCCACTTGTTACACTCCTCTCTTACTCTTTCCTGTTCTCATCATCATGCTGTTACAACATAAACTTTTCCTGGTACTTCTAGGGCCTTCCACAAAATAAAATTTGTTTGAGTATACTCTGACAGGAGTAATTTAAAATACGTTGAAGCTGTAATAACTTGGTTCATAAATGGAAATCTGGTCCATTTTAGAAATATGTAAAAGCCAAAAAGCAGCCACACCATATATTATAGCTTATAATTCTTGGAGAATTACAACCTGTCAGTGTATTTCTAGCTGTGTAGTAAGACTGCAAATTAAATACGCTATTTACTGAAATTTTCCTGCTTGGTGGTAGTAAGACCAACTGATGTTATGGAAATGGTATGTTAATTATGTTTTGAGAGATGAAATAACATTTTTGAGTACTAAAAAGGATTGTCTTTCTTTAAGGATTTTTGTCTTGATCTACTGAAAAACTGAAGAGCTTTCATTTGTATGACTTTTATATGTTTTATCCAAGGGAAAGAAAAAGTCATCTTCTAGTTCAGTGACACAGATCCAAATCCTATCGAAGTTTAAGAACTTTCTATCTGTTTCAGTAGGTTTTTGCATCAAGTTAGAAAAGAATATCCTTTTGACTTTCATGCCAAGGGATCTACTTACGTCTCAGATCATAAATCTAGGCAGCAGTGCAAGTCAGACAGAAGAATGCGTCTTTGTAGGCACTGAGCCCTTGTCTAGGATTTTTACACGCACTCTTTCTCTTCTTGTGTGCAAGTAATGACTGAGCAGTACTCAGCTTTCCAGAGGTGAGGGCTGATGAATCTCTTCTTCCTCCTTTTTTCCCCAGGGAGCAGACAGATATTCTCCTTCCCCAGGCTTGCCCAGCATGGTGTCCTCCTAAGAAGGCAAGAATAAGAAGAATGTTTAGCACAATTCGTTCTCACATTTCTTCCTTTAATAAGTTCTGTGCTTTATTTTCCTTGTACTGGATTTACTCCAAATTTTTCATTATGAGCTCAGAGTTTAACTTAAATCATACATCTGTTAAATTAATCTATTTGTGTGTGGCAGACTGCTACAGTGATTAATATTTCCCATCTTGGTGTAGACAGTTGATGCAAAGCACAGGATAATATTTTTAAAACTGCACATTTCTAACTAGAATCCTATTAGTCATCTTTTCTAGACAAAAATGAAGGGTCATGTCTACACTTGAAGTGAGGTTAGTTTAAAAAGCAGACAGAAAATATAATGTAAAAGCTCACAGCATTTTCAGACCATGCATTGATATATGTAGCTTTAAAAAATTCCAGGGTATGGGTTCTTTCATTTCTGGAAGAAAATACAGATGTTCAAACTCCAGCATTACCCACAGCACTAGTCATGTTTTCCAGGTTGGCTTCCTAGATGGACTGTGGCTTCCAGTCTTATATCTCTGGGATTCCTCTTCAACTACATCAGCATCTGGCACAGTAGTTTTATACAGTTTTGTTATTATTTTCCCCATTTAAAATACATAAACCGTGAAAAATATTACAGGATGGTGACATATGTTATCATACAAAGGAAAAAGGTTGTGGCTGCAGAATGTCACCTCTGGTTTAAGTCATGGGGGGATAGAGACCCTGGCCATAACTTTGATTTCATTTTATTTTTCTTACCTCTGAATGAGAACCTTCATCAAATAATCAGTGATAACCTAGGCATCTGAGTCAAGGGGAGAGAGCAGTCTGTGGAGCAGTGGAGACAGCAAGGAAGCTCTCAATCACAGCTCAGTAACCTTTAGTACAGCTGCTGTGGTCCAGCCTTCCCTTTAGCAACACTGGAAAAATGCTGCTGAGAACCGAAGGTTTCAAAGAAGGGAAAGTCAATCATGGTTCTTGTTCATTCTACCTAAACATGATAAATCAGATGAATAACCCATGTGTTGCACAAAATTGAGTTTGAGAATGAAAAGAATGCCCTAGGTGAATTTGAGGCAGATGGGAATGTGACAAAATCAGCTGACAAAATGTGACTTCATTGAATTACAGTCTTGATCACTTCGATAAGTCTTCAGTTTGTAGCACCCAAATTGCAGGGTTTTGTCTTCAGCCTTAAATTACTCATAAATCAAAAAACTGACATGCTCTATTTCCATTGCCTTTCTCAAATCCTTATTTAAAACTATGGCTTTTATACATTTAATTTTATATGGGGCCTGTGCTTTATGATGTCATGTAAGGTAATTTCTACTGTTCCTGCCCAGTTTCTGTCAGAGTTTCCTTAACATGTAATTCCATGTGCTGCAGATACAATTAGAGCTGCCAGAGCTGTAGCTCCCTGTTACTAATGTGGCTGAGCTGCAAGTAAAGTCATCTTGCTGGGGCTCAAAGACCTGGGGGTTTGCAGGACTTATTCAGAGTCAGCTTGAACTTGGTGTCTGTAAATAAAATGTCTCTGCCAGGCAGGTTAAATGTTTCAATTTTAGTTTATGGAAGAGAAAATTAGTAGCTAGGCAAAGTTCTGTGTTTTAGTTGAATTGCAATTTATGTAATTAAATTAAGTCATCTAGTGCCTTAGAGGTAGATTTCAGAAATTGATTTAAAATTAATAATAAAGAGAATTATTACTTCTTACATTTAACCTAGTTTAGATGTTCCATAACCCAAAGCAGAAAGGATGGCTTATATCAAATTTTATCTTTCCAATTTTTCATTTCATCAAGTAGTCCTACATGTTTGTCTTTTTCTTTAGTCTGAAAACAGTAATTGGAATTCACCACTTCTGTGGAATGAATGGGGGAGCTGAATTCTGAGTGCAGCAGTAAATGGAACTACCTATATTCCTTCCTAACAAGGAATACCCACTGCCCTGTAATTCAGAGGGATGTCCAAAGCTGTCTATAAATACTTAGTCATAAAATAGGAGTCTCAAACACTAAGCCTTGATCTTTTGATAAGAATGCCTCTGAATAAATCAATTAATAAATACATTTAGTATTCTCAAACTCTCCTAGCAGTTATGCTGTTGTAAGGTCTTGCTTCCTGCTCTGTGCTTGCATTCTCAGAACTTTCAGAGTAGAGCTTTGACTTCCTACTGTAGCCTGTCAAGTTTGCCAGAATTTCTGAACTGTAGTCATCTTTGTAGCTGCAATCATGGCAAAGTTTCTTGTCTTGTGCTCCCCTGAGAGTGCCTCTTATTGGGATTCTTGGAAAATAAATCAGTGACTGTTTCAGCCCACGTTCTAGCGAGTGGCCGACCTCTGTATCCCTTTGGATAACTCTGTAGTGACTCACAAGTCTTGTCCAATCCTGGCTTTCTTTGCATTTTTCCATTCACTTCAGTTGCAGAACAGTGTTTTTTCTGCACTTCAGCTCTAAAAGCATAAAGGAATTCTGTTTAGCATACATTAAATTAGCTGACTAAATCTGTGCCTCTTACTAGGTTCTTCACGTGGCAGTTCATTTCCTTTTCCCTGCCATGTGCTTCTGAGGCTGGGCACTGAGCAAGCCAGGTGGGCATCTCCTGGCTGGGCCCCTTGGCTCTGTGTGCCAGCAGTGTGACCTTCCTCTGGCACCCCACAGACTGCTGCCATGCACAGCCTGATTTAATTTACCCATTTGCACTCATTTTATATTGGAAGAGAAATCTGGTCACACTGCTAATGTGGAACAATGTCTTGACAAAACCTCTGTGTTGCACTGTGGGAAGTTACTGATCTGTTTGTAGAAATGGACCCAAGTAAAGTATGCAGCCAGGACATAATATTTTTAAAGGTACAAAACCTACTAGGAATATGGCAGATATTAGACTGAGACTTAGTTCTCATACAACATTTCCAGTAATAACCCTACACTGAAAACCAGTTACAGAAAATAATGTTCCATTACATGTACTCCCTCAGCACACTTAATGAGACCTTGGGGGCTGTGGGTTCACCATGACCAGACTTCTGTAACTAGGAAACCATGGCATCAGTACTGGCTCTCCACATTTTAGGGGTGTAATGGATTTCAGCAATCTGCTTCTATAAGACAGCTTTGTCCAGTCCATCAACAGAGTTATTTTCAGAGCTTCCATAAACTGTATTTCAGTTTACAATACCTTGTAATTTACTCTATCAAACAACATGATTCCTTGTAAGAAGTAAAACTAAATGTTGAGATATTTAATAAACTATAAAAATGTATAATTTTCTTTGTATTTTTCTAGTTTTGTTAATTTATCATAAGACAAGCAGCCTGTGCTTTAGAATCATGGGATGATGAAATCCAGGTTATTGGGAGTATTTATTCATCTTAAGCTTCACATCAGATCTAAAAGGCATATAAGCAGCCAACAAAATGCTGGTTTTGAATGCTTTTCTTCTGCTCCCTCTGAAAGACTTTCTGAAGTGACTAGTGTCAATTTTAGTTTTGTTCTGATTTTGAACGCAGCATGAGTGCTGCTGTTCAGGCTGTACCAGTCACCTGCTCTGGCAGGTGTGGGTAGTCAGGCTGACCTGGGGTTCCATTGATGTCAGGTTTGGGTTTTAATCCCTTAACTGTTTCTGGCCATAGCCCAGACTCAGTTGCTGGGTTGTCCTGTCCATATTGCAGACAAAGTCCTGTCAAATTAAGCCAGGTTTAAGATCACATCACATTCCATGTAAAACAGAATATCCATCTGCTGTGACAAAGTTTAGCAATCACAATGATGGATTTATTGTGTGTTATAAAAGGAGCAGGTCTCCTGATCCAAGTCCTGAAAGTAGTCTTGTATGCATAAACAGTGAAACAGTCATTACAGAGAGGAAGGCTCAGTTGTTTGAAAACAAAATGTGTAATTCTTAAAATACAATGTTGTAACTGGAAATTTTTATCAGCAGATTTGATCTACTTGGCAAGAAAGATGAAAAATATTTCATCTGAGTGACGGAATCTTTATTCTGAAGAAGAGATTGTATGCAGTAAGTAGCAGATATATTTTGTAATTCTTATTATATTTTTAAAATATTTAAGACTCCAGCACAGAAATGCAGTAGAAATTATTTTATTGAGGCTGAGTAAATGATGCTTACTACTACCAGCTTCTGGCATAGCTACAGCTCAATTTCTGTAAAAAAATTGGCTTTCCCCCCCCCCTTTTCCAGTTAAAATTAGCTACTTTTAACAAAACACTGCTCTTTACTTCACTGAGCTGCATCCAAGGGACAGATGACTTTCTGTGCTTCAGGTACCTACTGCATTCTTCCAGCTTTCACTCCCATGTGGTGGTGGGTGAAAGAGAAAAGTCACTGATCTTGAGTACAAACAGCTCTCAAAAAGCTTAAAAATAAAGATCTGAATGTTAGATTAAAAATATAAAGCTGCATTTCATTATCACAGCCAGCAGTGCATTTCATGTGTTCCACTATTAAATGGGGCTTTCTGTGCTAAACCGCACCCTTTTAAAATTTGTCCTTTTTTGAACACTAGAGGTTACTTGTGAGATTGTTTATTTCAAACAGGATAATGTCTTAGAGAACCCATGCCTGAAAGGTGTGTCTCTTTTTAAGAATAATTAACTGCTGAGAAAAGACAGCTTCAAAAGTATAGTAACCAATAATGGCAAAATGTTAATTAAAAATCTGGCTTTACATCTGCAACTGATTACATTTCTGTGATTATTTTTCACAGCAGCCAAGAAATAGGTGCTTGCTTGTTAACAAAAAGAAATTTTAATGACAGCTGTGAATCATCCCGGTTGCTAAGAGGTTAATTCACAAACCTGATGGTACTAGGTGGAGGTGAAAAAGTGTCCCAGGCACTGTAGGAGCTTTTCCACAAGCAGTCAGGAGAAACCTTCTCCAGCAGCATGCAGCTGTGTCAGCTGGAGGGTCAGGGCAGGTGAATTGTAGCCTTCACGAAGAGCCTGATGAAGTAACCCTTGAATGTACTGTCTCTGACCTGGACTTCTAAATGTGTAAAATGTTAAAGGAGAAAACAAAATCAGTCAACTGCCAAGTGGAGGAGTTGATCTCTTTGTGTTACTGAGATATGATTCAGATAGCTTCATTTTTATGTGCTTTACTTGCTTAAAAACAGCAACAACAAAAAAACCCAACAAACCAAAATTCCACCCCAATCCCCCCATCCAAAACCAACCCACTTGAATATATATCTATCTGTTAACCAGATTTTTGTGATGTTTGCCCTCATAGAGCTTATTTGCGACAGAGTATTGCAGTTTCCAATTTTGCCCACATATATTTTCCAGAAAAAAATGTAAATTGATAGGTATTCATTAGAGCAGTAATAGAAATTGATAAAACATTTCCTTTTATCTTTTTGAAATAACCATAAAGATCTTTTTATGTGAAAGTCTACTTTTTGGTGGGATTTCTACTTATGTTCTAGGACTTGACCACTTGGAAAAAATTACCGAATCCTCTAGATCCCAGAATTCTAGAGGAATGCAGTGGTGTTGCCACCAAGTCAAGGTAACTAAAAACATCAGTTCTGACCTCGTTTATCTTTATTAGAACCAACAGAACTCTTCAGAGATGCCACTTACTGCTGTGATAAAACTTAAGGAGGTAATTTTTTTATTGTTTTCTGTTAAAGATTTTAAGAAGAGTGTCTTCTAGGGCAACTCCTGAAGTTTATGAATTAGAGATGTGACACACAAAATCCCACAGGTAAATTCCCTGTGTCTCTGGAGCTGATAAATAACCCAGGATTTAGAACACTAAGAGATCAGTGGTAAAAACTATAAAATCAGTATCTAGTAGAAATTTTTTGTTGTGCCAGCATTTGTGGCACAAAAAAAAAAAGTGTCCAGTTTTTGAAGGGTTATCTAAAATGCCTCTTTTGAGTTTCTTTGTGCAGGCCTGTCACTGAATTGCATTTACCCACCAAAACTGATTTTACAGGTGGGTTATTTTGGATCAAAATCACATACATGTTTATATAGAGTTTTGTAAGTTATAAAGACATAATTGGGAATTTTATATGAGCAGTATCTAAAAGTGGTTATGTTTTATTAATTCTGAAAACAGTAAAGCTTGCCCAAATTGTTTGCATTAGCTTTTTAAATCTGTTTTCTTAACATCTTGAATTCTGCTTTGGCTTCCTGGCTTTGTGACAGAGGTGATCTCTGGAATGATTAAAGAATGGTAGCAACCACACTTGGGCCCAGCTGCTTCAGTGAATCCAGGTTTTGGTACATGGTTCTTATGGCTTTCACAAAAACTGGAATTTAAAACTGGCCAGAATGATGAAGTCTTGTTTGTAACATCAGGCATAGCAATACAGTCCTTGCAGCTTCTGCCTGCTAGAAAACTTGTAGGGTTACAATGGTATGAATTTGTTCTGCATTTCTATAAAATAGAGCAAAAAAAAATTTAAATTATGCTCATAAAGTTTGAATTCATGTTCTTTTGTTCCTTCTCTCGTCTCATAGGAATTTAATAGGCACTTAAAGCATTGCATTAAGTCACTGAGGGATTGATGCTCTTCCATGCTGCACAGATGTGTGGGTTTTTTTCTTAGCTGTGATTCTCATCAGGTAGTTTGGACTCTTTACTGAGTTATGTAGAAGAGGAGAAAAGAAAAGAGGCTTGTGAAAAGGGAGACATTGATTTTAAGACCAAATATTAAATGGGAAAGGAGAAAAGAAACTTTATCTCTTAAAAAATCTGTTTATTTGTTAGGGTTTTTTTCCTATATAACGATTTCCTCCATATTTATCAGAGTATAATTTGCACAATCTCTCATGTAATGTTTTATTGAAAAGTCATATAAAACATGATTTCCTTGGTTTTGGGAAAATTCTATTCTAAAAAAAATAAGGTTTTGCTTTTTTTAACTGGATGACATTTCTAAAACACTTCTGAATTCTGCTGGGGTTTATAGGGAAGATTTTCACAGCTGTGTAGTGAGGTATTCCCATCAAATTCAGGTGACATTGAACACTGAACTCCTATTTGAAAAATTCCCAGAGTACATTTGAGTATTGGGAAAGGGCTCCATGACTCCCTTGCAAGCTTATGCAATGACTGGAACATTCAGAAAGCAGCTTAATTTGTGACTTCTGAAATCACTGTATGTGAAAATGAATAATAAAATGTGGTGAAGGATCTAACACTATTTTAAGGGTTATGCTGATTAAAAATTATGAGTGAACTTGCAAAGAGAGGAACAGCCAAAAAACCTAAGCAACAACAAAATTTCAAACTAACTGAACTGCTGATATCAGTGCTCTAAAGTTAAAAAAAAGCCCACACCTCCAAAAACCCCAACCCCAAACCAACTCAAACCTAAGGTTCCATGGTGTTGTAAACCCATAATATGCTATTTTTCATGTGAATGTGAAAGCTCAAAGTGGCTGAATCATCTGTTCCCCCAGTTTAATAAACATAAGCCAACAGAAAACTCTAAAATCCTAAAACACTGAGGTACAATTGCTCTTTTTAGATTAGACTGACAGACCAAAAATTTTGCCTGTTTATTAAGGGTTTTCTTTTCATGGTGGGTTAAAGTATGAACAGATTATTTCCCTGAACATCCTTGGAAAAGTGAAATTTAATATATATTCAAGACTGTATTTTTGGGGTGAAAAGTTTTATGATACTTCATGCCTGTGGGACAAGAACACTGCAAAATTAGAAAAAGGCAGAGAGAGGAATGCAGTGGTGAACACAATGCCAAACCCAAAGAAGCAGTGCTTCCCCCATGGCCCTTCTTGGCAGTGGCATGGGAGCTGTTGTCACCTTGAGGTGCTTATGGCTTCCTGGGTGACACTAGCTGACAATTAACTTTACAGTCATCAGAAGAAAATCTTTAAAATGTATTTGTAAATTACTCTAGTTCCCTTCTTACATACTATGTATTAGTAATCTAACTCTCAGAGTTAAGCTGTGAATTAAGTGCCTTTGATGTAATGCATTGAAAACCCATATGGGCAGTGGTCTCAAGGTTTTCTGATGCCTGGCACTTTACCCTGGCTCATGTTTCCACAGATACTCTAGAGATGAGTAAAAGGACACTTTTCCTTCAGTCTGGAAAAAGCTGATGGAGCATTGCTTTGGTATGTAAGCAAAGACCTGTCTATGAATTATGCAGTGGAAACTATACGGGAGAAATTAATACTGTAGGTATGGCTCTCTTTCTGCTGTGTCTTGGCAGTAGTGCCAGGTCATTCCTGTGCAGAAGTGCTGTGTGTTACTGATGGAGGGGAAACTTCAAGGCCCCATGCAGGTCTGGAATATTGCTTTAGAGAAATTCAGTCATGTCAGACCAAGTGAAACAGTAATGCAGGAACTGTAACAGGAACAGCAAAAACATTTGCAGTGTTTGCCTGCCTGGTCCTCTCTTGCTACTCTTCCCTTTTGCTCCTGAGCACCTGATAGCAGTCAGTACATCTTGGTTTTGCTTTGTGCAACTGCTGCTCATGGTCTGATTTACTTACTGAGGGAAAAAGTGAAAACAAAAAACCTCCAGAAGTTAAGACGAACAGTTCCCACAGACAGCAAGAGTGGAGTTTAAAAGTGGGGACTGGAGTGGACTGTCCTGACCGCCTTAATGGTTTATCTGAACTTCTGTCTGAGTTTCTTTTCAGCAATTTGGGTAAAGATTGTTTTATGCCACATGCAGTTTTCATCTAAAGCTGCACTCAAGTCATGAATGGGTAGAATAGAATTTGCTTTTGTGATGGCATTGTAAAAATAGCATTGTCTGGAAGCAATTTGAAGAGTCCCTGCAACATGAATAGCACACTATAAAGGCTTTCTGATTTATAAAATACTTTCTATGCCATCAGACTTAACTCTTCAGTGACTGTAGATGTGTAGCGATTGACAAAATACATACAGTGATGTGATCTAGCAGGAGACAAGCCATGAAGCACATAAAGTTAAGATATTATAAAGTCAGAGATACGGGTATTCCAAAGATGTGAGGATAAATTATTCATCTAAGTAGCACACTGCAAATTAAATGTCCTAAATAGTTTTAGGGTTTTATTAAATATTATATAAATACCATATTTACATATATGCATAAAATTGAAATACATGTGTGTTTCATGATTTAGATACATTTTTCATGACTATTAACTGGGTTTGAAGTCCAGAAAATATTTGTACTTTAACTTTAACAAAGACTCTCCCAAGGGCACTTTAGAGCTTTAATGTGAGTTGGAAATGCCTTGCTGTTTATAAAGTGCATACACAATATGGACATTACAGGTAGGTGTATAAAACAGCATCTGCAAGTGGTTTTTGGCCAGCTTGAGCTGCAAATCTGTGCCCAGGGATGTCACTTCTTGTAACAACACTGAAAGGACTTTGTTCTAAAACTTTGGTTTCTCAAATGCATTTTTAAATATAAGTAAAAGATGTGTCTTGCCTGGCAGTAGCTGATAAGATTAATATTCTTAACTTCATATTGTCTGAGCTGCTCTCGAATTGGATTGAAGTCCACTGCAATTTCCCTTATAGCTCTTAAAGAAAAGTGATTTGGTTTGTGTTTCCTTAAAATTCTGTGTGAAATGTGCCAGCTGAGAAGATGATTGCTGAATATTCCAGTTGCCCCAGGCAGCTGAGGCCTCTGCCTCAGCAGTTAAGTCAAGTAATTTGTCTTAGCGGTCAGTGAGCTATGGCTTATTTCTCATTTCTAGTGTATTTGGGACTTTAATATACAGCTTTTTCTATTCCTTTTTTCCTTAAAGAATCATGAATTGCAGTGTTACAGTGCTGAGAAAAAGAATGGCTGGTGTCCCAATAAAGGCCAGGTGGCTGAGGCAGGCAGAGCCAGTGTATAGGGGAGCTGCCAAATTGCAAGCGCTCCAGACAGCGTAGCACAGAGAGGGCTTGGATGAGGAGTTGTTTACTGTGTGTCTGCATAATCTACATTGGGGAGGACTTCTCTCTCCATTGACATGTTGTTTTCCTATGTGATCGGATAGATTGACTTCTCTGGCTGAAAAGCAGAAGGCAGAGGAATGCAGCATATTAGAGCAAGCCAGAGGTTTCAGGTTCTATGAGCAGGGAAACATACATTTCTGGAGGAGCATATCTTATTGCAAAACCTCTGCTCAGCAGCTAAAGGAGAAAGCAAGTGCTTTCTCCAGACTAACACCCACTCATGACATGCCTTTTGCTCCAATCTGAGAAGCTCATGAAATAACCATTTACTTTGTACAAGTTTTCCATGTGAGCTGAAAGAATAGCTTGGCTTTATGATTGCAGCTCTTACTTTCATCCAGTGTCAAAGCTGAGTTCCAAAAAGGTCTGTGTTTAGTCTCCAGTGAATGAAAAAAAAGTTCCCTGCTCCTACTGAAAACTCCCTCATCTTTTCCAAATAGTTTCTATGTGAAACAGAAAGAAAGCAGTAGAGGTGGCAGCAGTTATGCTATACTTTGGCTACAACAGGAATTTGCAGAGAAGTTCTCTCTGTCTGGAATCCAGGCTGAATCCCTTCACTTGAGTAACATGCCCATGAAAAGGCAGGATAACAGAAGGAAACCATGTCCCCTGTGTCTGTGCTCCCTGCTTAGGGATACACATGAGCAAAGCCCTAAAAGAACAAGGCCTGAGTGAACTTCAGGGTGCTTTCCTTTCATGAAATATTTCCTGCTTTATGTGTTAGCTGTACCTCTTTATTTATATACCACTAAACTACTTGGTGAAGTATATTTAATTAGGAAAAAAATTACAGCTTCAATTTTGATTTTTATTTCAAATTAGTTTCTAAGATTAGACATCAGGCATTTTAGAATTATGATTTTTTAGAGTTTTAAAGAAATATTAATTTAGTGGAATTTTTGTTATTTGAAAGTAGTAATGAGACTTGCTATATGGTTTTGAAAAGATATGTAGGTTATTCCAGTCTGAAAACTGGAATCAAAAATGCACTGTGTCCTTACTGTTCTTCAAACTTGTACAGAAGCAGTTTAGGAAACCGTTGTCCTAGAGAGGTGGGAGTTTTACACAGACTTCCATCAAGTACAAATAGGTCTGCAAGAAACAAAGCAGAGGAAATCAGTCTCTGGTTGCTCAGTGCTCTTTAACAGCTTTAGCATATGACATGCAAGCTGTGTGTCTGTTTCAAAAGAGAGGAGTTGGTTACAGCAGTGCCCTGGCCAGATTCCAGCAGGGAACTCCAGAGCTCCATCTGCCAACTCCCTCCTGCAGTTACAGACGGGTAACTTGTCTAAATAAAGCATCCACCCACTGCAGACTCTCTCCTGTGCACAAGTATATGTAGTATGCACAATTTAGGTGTCTTCATGCCTATGTCTAAATAATCTTCTTGTGGTAACACAGCAGCTTCTTGTTGTGTGTTACATGGATGTTTGACCCCCATCACATTTTCTGAAATGCTGAATTATTTTCTTCCCCCCCCCCCCCCCCCCTCTTTTTTTCTTTTTTTTTCCCCCCCCCCCCCCTATTTTTGAGCAGGATTTTGGCTTTTTTACTCTCTGTCAAGTTCAATACTGAAGAGGAAATTGGCAGAAATTTCTTCTGTAACAATGTCTAGAAGTATCAAGTGCAAAATGAAGTTATATAGGAGCTGGCAATCTCTGGGAGGGAAAGCAGAGAAGGCCTGGCATCTCTCAGCCTGAGGATACTGGAAGGAGGGAAACTTCTCTCTCCACTGGAGAGTAGGATTTAGGTTTTGCAGCAGACTTCGACTTTTGAAGACATGCTTCAAAGAAGCAGTCATTGTGGTTTTACCTACAGGAAATCTATATTGTTTCTCATGTACAAGCCAAGGTGTGTGTCTTTAGCAGGATGTGACTGAGCATCTTTTCCAGCCCTGGATCTTGTCTTTGCTTAATCTAAACTGGCTCATTTGATCAAAAAAACAATGAGAAAGAAACTACACAACAGCCTCCTAGGAGGGAAAATGCTTGTTTTAGTGCAAGTGCAAAAAGAGATGCAGTTCAACAGAGGTTCCTGATTTGAAAGACATTTGCAGACAGTGGCACAAGGCAGTGTTAGTCTGACGTGAACATCCTGGGCCAAGAGTTGAGCTGCCTTTTCATTTTTGCTGTCTGCAAACCAGAGCGTTTAAGCCAATTTACCCTGACCATTAGTGTTATGTATATGGTATAGGCAGGCATTTTCTGACTCCAAAATAAGTTATAAACATCTTTATTTAATGCTGAAAATATATTTAAGATTACTATTTGAATGTATGTTTCTGCTGTTACAGAAAAATAGCAATTTTAGAACCATTGCCATGCTGCTGCTTCTATTCTACAGTCTTTGCAGTTGAATATAAGCTAGGGAAAATGAGATTTCTTATCTCTATTTTCAATAGGTTTTGTTTTCCTGTTCCCCCAGGGTTTAAGAAAGGAATTGCTCTTTGGTGGTCAGATTTTTCAAATAGATTTCTTTGGCACATGTGCTTCTGACATAGCCGTATGTTGATAATCAATTTTACAACAGAATGAAAATAAGAAATAGATTATGGTAATTTAATATTTCCTTGATAATAAAAGTTTTATTCAGTATGTATTTTTGTTCTCTAGCCCCAGATTTATGTTAATTGTTGCTAGACTCCTGCAGAATGCAATTATTTATCCACTCTTGTCACTGTCAGAAAAATGGACAGTAGATAAAAATCTGGGCCTGTCAGATGCAAGTAGGACTTTCACAGTCCTATTTTGCACCCTTGGATTATGCTGAGAGTTTTCTTGTTCAAGAGATGCCTGAAAGCTTAAGCAAATTTTTTTTTCTGCTGGGAAATAAGTTGTTTCAGGCTTATGTCAGAATGCATCCAAGTGGGTATGGAAGACGGCAAGTTCCAAAATCACTTTAAATTAAAAATTGGGCCAATGATAGTTTGCATTCCCTGCAAGCAAAAATTTCTCAGTATCCAAATATAGCTTTAAAATCTCTGGCCCCAAGGAGGGATTAGTATCATCTGATGATAAATATGATTAAATAGAAGAGTCTATTTGAAGTTCCTCTGGAATTTGCCACTCCTATATTTGTACACCTTTAGCTACTCCTGGAGGAAAGCGAGTGAAAGGAATTTTTGGGATTTGTATTTGCAAACTTCTTTTTTAACAGTCAAAGAGTATTAAATTACTCTAGAATTTATTTGGAATATAAGAATATGAGTCTATGCTCTTTTTTTTGTATTTTATTATATTGGTTATGAGCAAACTATGCTGACATTTCAATAACAAACCCAGAGAAGCTGTCAGTCTTGTAATGCAGTAGAAAAGGTTTGGTGAACTATTGAGTGGTTTCTATTCTAAATGTTTAGTAAAATGAATGTGAAGAATACACAGATTGAATTTACAGTCTGAAATGGAATTTTGTGATGAAGGGAAGGCTATCATCTAAGCAATGATCACAGAGTAAAAGTATAAAAAAAAGAATTCTAAAATTTATCAGTTTAATCCCCAGGCTTTGTGAGACATAGCAGGCTGTGAATCAGGGTCTTGGCAGAAAATTAATGCATTTAAAACTGAATGGGAAAATATGAGAGGGCATGAGACAGGCAGTACATGTTCAGGGAGTTGTGTGCTTTGGTGTTTTGGTAGATGATGGCACCGTGTGGCTCAAAGGATCTCTTCCCACCCTCATTTGGGTGATTCCTCATAGCCCCAGGACTTTTGTCTGAGCAATTATTGCTGTGGCAATCACCAGGTGAGCAGTTCTGTATGTGATTGCCTTTACTACAGAGGTGGAATTTTTGTGACTGCTAAAGCTGTTGTAACCACAGGACACTTAAGGGGTCAGGAGGTTGTGTTCCTTTGTTAGATGCTGCCCTCATACTTCACTCTCTTCGTATGGATTCTATATGTATGTATAAATATGTGTGTGTAGAATCTATAAATTCACATAGAGTGAGTGAATTTTGTGAATGGAAAATTTTAATTTGGCAGCATATTAGGCAAAATTATTGGGAATTAAGGAGATTCTGTCAGGACAGTAAGGCTTCAGATTTTTTTTTTTCTAATTTAACCAGACATAATACTTGTGAGATATGTCATGTTAATAATACTAAAAACTAAAATTTATCTTTTATGAGAACAGACTCAGTTTGGACAGGTATAGATCAAGCTGTTAATTTACTCACCCTAATTCAGAGAGACAACTTTAAAGCATGTTTCAGCCTGCAGGGCATCTTTTGATGGATAGTTATGTCAGTTTATGTACTAATAACACTTGTTCACTAGAAAATAATTTTGAAACCATAGATCTCCTATGTAGTCATGTCACAATTTAACTTTCAGTCATTGTTGGAGTCAACTACATTTGAGTCACAAGCCTACTAGTCAAAATTTGTTTCTTTATGAACCCTCTGGATCTCTTTTTCTCCCCAGGATTACTTTATTTAGGCACCTCAATAAGCTGACGTTTATTTTAACACAATTAGGGTCAATAATATTGCAAACTTAGAAAATCAAAGTAATCTTGGGCAGGGTTATGAGAGATGAAAGGTCAGGCTGGTGTGTACAAGGTGGGTGGCTTTTACAAAATAGAGCAAATTCATTTACTAGCATACCTTCAAAATTCATTCAGGTTGCTGGTGTCTCCTTTGTAATGTAAGTGAATGGGCTGCCTTTGACAGATGTCAAGTTTACTGTGAAAAGATTGATTAAAATGTGCAATTCTTTGACACTTCTGCTACTCTTAACACTATCACGAGTACCTCTTCCCTCCTGACTGGCTACAGTGTTTATTTTTTACAGTGGAAAACCGTGGCTGATGGTGACTCATCAGACCAGCAGCTATTGGCCTTGTCTGTAATGATGTAACTGGTAGTCAGATGATGTGAAAGGCAGTCATTATCTGAAGCAATGCTAAAATTACAATATTCTAGACAGGAAAAAAAAAATCAAAAAGAAAAAAAAATCAGATGCCACAGTAAAAAGGTTGCATTGTAAGCAGGATTCTTAGGTTACTCAGGATACTCTGAAAATTATCACCGAAGGATGGGTCATTTCCTGTTTGAAGCAGGCAGGGTTGTTCATATATAAGTCTTCTGAGGAACTTCTGAGGAAATAAAGACATGATGTGTAATATTTGCCCTATAATCTTACTATCATATGCTATATTACTGTATAGTTGATTTTTAAGTGACAGTTTTCAATGTGTTTCGGATTTGTTAAGTTTAGAGTTATCTATATTTAGCAAGTGCAGTGGTTTTCAGAATAGCATTTCTCAAATGTTTTTTGGCATGTTACTTTGTCAAAATGCAGGGCTTGAAACAGGTTTGTGCAGAATTCAGTGTTCGGTGAATGGAAGTTCATTCTTAGCACCCTAAAATGGCAGCAGGTCCATGAGCACTAAAGATTCACAGCCTGTATCTTTTTAAACAATGGAGAACACTTTAAATGGATCACATTTAAACATTTTATTATCAGGAAGGTACTATTAAGATCTGTTCTTAGTCTGCTCCTCAAATGCTTTTTAGACAAACTAGAAACACGAAGTGCTTCAATGCACTATTTAAATGACTTATGCTTTCTGCTGAGTAACATCCTGCCCCTTTCTTAAAGGAAATGAATATTGGAGATATTAGATTTTATGCCAGCAGTGTTTAATGTGAAACACTTGGCCCTAGCAGAGCTCATTTTCTTGCTGATTTTGCAGATTGGTAACTGCACTTCAGTGGCGCTAGTGAGATTTCATCTTGGAGAGGAAAGCTGTGTTCACAAAGGGTAAAATGCAATCTTCAAAATGCATTAGTGATGGCTTTGGACAAAGAAAGAGGTTTTCATTTTTTACTCTATATGAAGATATCCATAATTTCTACACTAAGCTCCTTATGCTAGCTGGGAAAGGCAATATGAATTCATTAATGCCTGGATAGAGAAGGTTTTTCTCAAAAGAGAGCTTGAAATTAGGCACAACAGTTGCTGTGAAGTTCTGTGGGTGTTTTAAAGACAGAAATAAAATTTGTATATTTTCTATGCCTCTGCAAATTATTCTGCAGAGATCTGGTTTTTTAATGACATAGAGCTAACAATTTTTCTATTATTAATCAAACCAAAATGTCACTTTGCAAGATGACTTTTAGTTAAACTCTTGAATGGTTTCATGGATGCCTTGAGATTTCAATTAACTTTTTATTACATGGAGTACAATATTATTAATAACCAAGAGAACAATGAGCTAACATTGTAACATAAATGTCTTGCTCAAATGGAGAATTAAAAATGGGAAATGTTAATGCTGCAGTGGTCTGTGAAGTAAGTTTTTGTGGTTGTACTGTGCTGATAAAAGTAGTCATCAAAAAATAAAAAAGATGGGAGAGGTGCAGTTTTAGTGACTTTGATGACAGATGCCTTGAAGGTGGAGAGATGCTCCCTTATTTTGGAGATATTGTTGTAGGCACCGTAAAAGTCTGGTCCAGAAGCAGCATAGGAGAAACAGTCACCAGAGTGTGTCCAGTTTGTGGCAGCTGACAGGCAGGAGATGACTCTGCTTTTCTTCCCACTTGCAGCAGGACAGGGCTCTGCAGCTCCTCCAGAGAAAGGGGCAGTGCCCAGTTTGTTCCAAACTTTTCATTCTGGTCATAGTGCAGTATTTCCCTTTGAGTTCAGGTTTCAAACTCTTGAATGATTTTTTTAACAGTGTTGAGACTTTGGACACAGAGTTTATACCAACTTGCTTTTTAATGATGTATGAGGTTAAGTCTTGCCCATGTTTGCTCAGCAAAGGTATTTTATTAGTTAGGCTATGAAATACGACTGACACACCTAATTTAAAATTTTGTAGATACTTTTAAAGTCAAGTGGCATGCAAAAAAACCATATTGCAGTTTATTTTTTCATAGAATCATAGAATGATTTGGGTTGGAAGGGACCTTAAATGTCATCTCATTCTAAGCCTTTCATCTTGGAGAGGAAAGCTGTGTTCACAAAGGGTAAAATGCAACTCCAATATGCATTAGCGATGGCTTTGGAAAAAGAAAGAGGTTTTCATTTTTTTATTCTATATGAAGATATCCATAGTTTCTATTATTATTAGGGACACCTTCCACTATCCCAGTTTGCTATCTCCATTCAGCCTGGCCTTGAACACTTCCAGGGATGGGGCAGCCACAGCTTCTCTGGACAACCTGTGCCAGGGCCTCACCATCCTCACAGGGAAGAGTTTCTTCCTAATATCTAAGCTAAACCTGCACCCTTTCAGTTTGAATCCATCTCCCATTGTCCTATAACTAAATGCCCCAGTTTTTCCTATATTAAGGTGTAACCCATATTTATAAATATTAGAAATTTACATTTCTAAACCAGCTCATTTCAAAAAGTGCTATCTGCACTTTCTTGAAAACATATTAAAAAGGCAAGACAAGTGAACTGTTCTTTAAAGAAAAAAGAATATTGTAGAATGTTTGGGGCTGCACATATTCAAAATAAGGTTGTTCTTTCTTTATATTTTTTCTTCATTTCCTTAACTTGAACATAAGTGTGGAGAAGCTTAACCACTCTGGAATACCAGACTATTTTGGTAGGAACATAAATGATGACAGATGCAGCTATTTTGGGGACTGAAAACTAGTAATCCATGTAATTGTAAAAATACATGAAACTCCATAATGGCTTTTTTGTACACTGAAAGGAAGATGCCCACTTACACTTGTCTTGAGCCCAATCTTAGGAACTCAGGGCAATCAGACTTCCCAAGAAACTGTGGTAACTCAAAAACAGAGCACTTAAATCTGAATTGTGAAGTTAATTTTGTTGTGTCTTTAAGCAGTCACAATTAGAAGGAAATGTTTACTGAGGTGGGAAAAGAGTCTTTATGACCCAAATGAACTAGCTTGGTCTGTTTTTCTGAAATGCAAACAAAAAAACCATCTTTATATGACTTAGAGCTATTCAACAATGTTTGATTGTACACCAGAGGAAGTATCTTGATTGAATGGAAAACCTAGGCATATAAAGTGGCTGTTTTGGTTATCATTCCCCAGCTGCTATGCAGATCTGCTATTTTGTTAAAAGAGGAATATTGAGGTTAATGTGAATTAATAACTACTAATAATTAGTTTCTGCCTCAGATTGAAATGTTAACTATGATGGCAAAACAGCTATGTCCAGGTTAAAAGAAGGACTTAAATACAACAGGCTGAGATTGATCAATTCAGATTGTGGTTTGGAAGCAACTGAATCAATGAAGAAGAGTAAAAATTAACTGGAAAACTCTTTTGTCTGCAGGGTGTTAGCATGAAAGGTGTGGCTCAGAAATTCAGAGCTAGCAGGGAACAAGGAGTCCCCAGACCATTTTATTTCAGACAGAGTTCAACACTTGATTCTCATTCTTATTGTGGAATTCTACTCCACATAAATGTTTTTCAAATATTAAAAACTCACTCCTCAATAGATTGACTTTTAAAATGTGCCATCATTTTTTACTTAATACTGTGCAAACTAAATCATAAAGTTAGTGACTTGCAAAAGGGTAGTGAACTTACAGGACAACCCAAAATAAAATCCTGGTGTACTGATACTGAATAGGGCTCTGTTTTCTTTGTGCTATGATTGGATAGAGATGCTTTCACTATAATTGTGCCAATAAGTGAACTAACAAAAATTTAGATTTTTAGCCTAATTTCTTTACTTCCTATTTATTACAACATTTAATGACTTAGATCAAATGTTCATAGCTAGTTCCTGAGAAAAAGTTGCTGGAATTACAAAAAATGTTTTTCAACATTTGCACTCCACCATTCTTGGTGTCCCAGTGTGATGTGAGATACTCCTATGTAATTAAGCTAGCATGGCCATTCCTATGTCTGTGAGAACAGTCATAGAGTTGTACCACAGTCCCCCTCTGTCCACACAGTTTAATGAAGTAAATCCTAATGTCTGCATTGCAGAAAGTCAAAGAGTTTTTAAAGCGCTTCACAAGGAGCAAGAAAGATGAGTCAGTCCTGATTAATTTGTTTAGTCCTCCTTAGTCTTGTAGTATTTCACATCTCACTAACTGTATGGTCAAAATTTTGGCAACCCATCTAGCAGTAAGTGGAATAGGCAGTTTGTGCTTTCCCTGAAGTGAAAATCCATCTGTGATCCCTGAGGATGTCAGTAGGCAGGTTTGCATTGGCCCCAAGCTAGGTCTTAAATGACATTGCTTAAGATCCACTGCTGCTTGTTGACTGCATCATGGCAGTCAGAGGATCAGCCCACTACTGTCTGCTCTGAAATGCCAGTGTTTGATCATCTGGAGTCTCCTGTTGGATGGCACACAGCTGTTTCCTTTTATTATGCGTGGCTGCACATGTGAAAAGGCATCTCTTCCATAAACACAGATTGGAAAAATTCCATCAGAGACTCAAACTTGTCCAACCTGTGTAATTTAGACAGAGTTTTCCTTGGAAGCATCGATTCTTGACATAGTCAGTGATGGGTAAAAATAAAAATTGTTTGAAGATCAGAAGTGTAGAAAAGCCAGTTGGCTTCCAGGTTAAAAATAAGGTGGTGGATCGAAGAGACAGTCTATTTAAAAACAATAACAACTGGGGAAAAAGATGATCTACTTAAAAATACCTGTAAAAATACAAATAATATAAAGGTAAATGTAAGTACTATGTATTAGAAATCCATTACATAGATTTTCAAGTAAGAGAAATTACATCTGTTTTTACCGGATTATTTCATGTAACAAACAACAGGACACAAATTCTGTGAAATGTCAGTGTAAAAAGCAGCTTTGCACAATTGCTACATTTTACATTTACATGACAGGCAGATAATTTCTCTGCCTGGAAATGCCTTTCATAATTGCTGTCCCTGTTTGTGCCACTCAGGTGATACACCTAGCAAAGGGACATACATAAAAAGGGAAGTGTCCATAGGGAAATTCTGCACAGAAGTTGAGTGTGCTTATGGAAGAGCAGCCCACATTCCACCCTATTATATGATGGTGGCAGGGCTGGATTGTTCATCACTGGTTTTAAAAGGCAAGAGTATCATTAATTTGCTTTTCTCCTTTCTCACTAGGATACCATGAGGTAAAACTGAGGACTGGTTGAAAGAGTTTTGTTTACTGTCAATTAGACTTGCAATGACTGAAAATCATTAAAATAGCAGACAACTGAATGGAAAGACTTCCAAAGTAAAAAGCCAGTTGCTTGTTTTATACAGCTTCCCAATCTGTGTGTTCCCTGCTCACTCGAGAGCATCCACATATGCTTGGCAATGTGGGAAAGGATGGATAAATCATTGCTGCAAGGTTAGTGAATTCACTATTGGAAGTTGAAAGTTGCTTGGGTTCAGAGAGAAGCAGTAAAACCTTTAAAACAGAGGCTGTAAAATTCTAATAAAATTTCAACAAACAGGCATATTCTAGTACAATATATGTGCTTCTACTTTGCTTTAATAATGGTTAATTTAAATTTTTGTATTTAAGGAAAATTGTATCTTTGGCTCTTTGGTCTTTTGTGGAAATGAGAAGTATCACTATCAATGTGGAAACCACTTTTTAATGTTTTATGGGAAGCTTTTACTCTCCGTATTTCTACAAAGTGATACTTCAGGTAAAGCTGTGACATTCTGTGTCTGAAACTTGACTGCTCTCCTGCTTTTCTGCCAGCAGCCCACACACTCCTGGCACTGTAGCTGCTCTGATTCTTAACCCTTTCTTTTCTGCCTGGGTCTAGTACATAGGCTCTTGGAGCAGGAAAGGAGCAATAGCAGAACAAATGTCTCAGTGTCTCTGAACGCCTTAACTACATCCCTTCAAGACAGCTATGGTTGCCCACTCCTGTGGGAGTTGCCAGCAGGGATGCAGCATGTTCCTGTCAGGCTGGATAGGGGGTTCACCATCAGGTATTCCCAGTGCTTTTTTGAACTGCTTTGAGGCCCATTAAGTTTATTCATGGAGTTTAATTTAAGTGCCCTTATTATCCCCCAGTTCTGTTCCCATTGTTAGGTAAAGCTCAATTCATTTCTGTATGGCAGAGCTGCCAGGACATGGGCACACTCTTGGGTAAGGGCTAAAACAGTGGCTCAGAGAAGGAATTAAGAATTTGCTTTTTGCTTCAGCCTTCTGGTAGCACATGCACAAATTGCAGCCTCCAGAACTGGCACATCACAGCACTGTTCCCCTGCACACTTGATGCACTCTGAGATCAATCTGGTCATTCCTTCCAGCTCTGGGAGTATGAATATTACATGGACATATGGTCGCTTTTAGGCACACAAACGAATTTCATCATTTTCTCGTCTCTCTTCCTTGTAGTTATTTTGTACCTTTCTTATTCTTTGACACTTGTCCCAGATGTCTTCCTTAGTGCCTGTGGCCTTTATCTGATTACCCAGGAATGGAGCTTGGTTGCTGAATCTTCTGGCTCCAAGTCTTCTTCCATCCCTAGCTCAAATAAAAGTGAACAGCTTCTACAAAAATAAATGCAGTTAGAAAGACTGAACAGTACTCAGGACAGGAGTACTATTTAAAAAAGAATGGTGTATGTATGGGGTGTACGGGCAGGTGGTGGTGTTTTTTTTTTTGTTTTTTTTTTTTTTTTTTTTTTTTTTTTCCTGTTTCAAGACATGTAATCAATAGTGCTAGCTATCCCAAAACACTATTTTTACATTTTGAGCTTGCCCATGCAGGAATGATAGTATAATACCTAATGTAATGAATGGTCTTAGCTCTAATTTTTCCTACTGCTGGCCTGTTCTTTCAAGCTTTGCCTTGCTGGGTTGTGGGAGAATGGATTGTAAAAGAATAAAGATAGTGCTGCAGGCAGTCTTGCCCCTGATAAGTTGCAGCTGTATCAGGCAGGTGAAGCATTGAAGGAGAAGCACGGAATGCTGATTTGTGTTGACCAATCACAAAAGAGTAAAAGGGCACACAGGTGTTATGCATGTGAGCAACAGGGTATAATAGGTTGTGCTGGGGAATAACAAAGTGCTGATGCTTGTAATCATCCTCAGCATCAGTCTCCTCTGTCATTGGGTTTTTTTTTTAGTGAAATGGTCTGTATTCACTTCTGGACCATCAACTTCATTTATCGCATGAATTCAGTATTTCAAGTTTTCCACATAGGCAAACTGATTAAACTCTCCTCTCATCTGTTGACACTGGCAAACCTCAGTCAAGGCATTGCTGTATTGCATCTAGATCTGCATCTTGTGATTTGTCATGATATCTTATAATGTGGATTTTCCAGTGGCTTCCAGCATACCATCTGCAACTTTTTATATGCAGTTGTTATTGCCATCTTTCCCTTTGCTAATTTGTTAATTTGAGATTATTCGACTTTATTTTATGCTAGAAGCTATCTCCACATGATAACTAACTAAATTTTAAAAACCTGAGGGTTGTTATGGACACTGACTCCATCCAATTCAAATTTTTTTGTGGCTATTGATATGTGGATATTAGTATTCTCAGCTGTGGGCAGAAAAAGACAAATCCATGCCATTTTCTTGGCTGATCTACTTACTGATTTGTGTGAAGTTGAAATACGTTTATCCTGGACCCAGGGTACTGGGTATGACGTACTGAAGCATGAGGATAAAGGATGAAAGCAATTAGGGAATAAACACCATTGCATGGAAAAATACTGTTGCAGAGTGTTATAAAGTGAGTTATGGGACTGGCCCAAATATGCAAATATTTTCTAATCTAATTTTGAGTAGGTAAAAACATACCAGGCCCCAAATGCAGAATTGTTTTTCCCATTGACTGCTCAGCACTCCTGAACTTGAAGAGAAATAGGACCTCTTAAAACATCTATTTTTAAAGGATGGCGACCTAGCCCAAGGAGTGTCCATAAAACACATTGTGTTTTCTATCCATTTAGGCAGTTGTACATAACCTTGTATTTAAACAACGTAATCTTTACCCTGAGTCACCTTGGTTTAGTGCTTGAAGTAGCCATGGGAATCTCTCAGTTCAGCAAACAGCCTCTGTGTCACAGAATTCAAGGTGACACGATGCATCTCAGAGTGACATGCTCATCTGGATGTAGTTGAAGAATTTTTAAGTGAGATATCATTTTATCTACAAAAGTAAAAGTACAAGGCAGCGGGTTTGTAATTACTTCAGTTGCTTTCAAAAAGTATTATTTTTCTATTACCTTTTGCATGTCATCCAAAGGTGAAAAAGTTTTGAAGTCTCATTTTTAGCCATTATTAACACCTTGCATTTTAAACTATGTTGCTTTAGTCTGGAACCATCTCTTCACTGGATGTTAATAAAAAGCAATTGCAGAAATGGAAAGCAGGCTGTAGTTTTCTCTTTCTTCTCTTTGCTTATTCTCAGGTTTTCATTCTGTTTCACGCTTTTTCTTTTCATGTAATATATGTCTACCAGGTTAACTAAAAATAAGGTTTCCTTTTCTAGGTAAGTAGCAGAGCATGTGTTACTTTTGAGGTATATTTTGGGCATCATTTCACAAGGCTTATTATTTTTGCAAATTACAAAGATTGCGATTATTTCCTCAGAGCTTTCTTGGAGTCAGGAAAACCACAGCCACTGAGTTAGAACCTCTTCACATTTCGCCTTTTAATAATTTTCCATTAGAAATGGTTGTCTGTGTTGTTTTTTTTAAACCCTACTTATGTAAAAAACCCCTCTAATTAAGTGAAAGCAGACTGAAATGGGACTCATTCTGCTTGTTAGGGATTGGTTTGCAGATGTAATTTTACTTTCTATAGCCAAAACCTGAGAATAGTTATAACTAGTCTAACATATTATGTTTCTGTTCAACTAAATTAAATCTCAATACTTTAAAAAAAGTTTCAATAAGATTTTTTTCTTCCAGCCTTCCTATTATTAGTAAATTTGAGCCCTCTCCAAATCAGTCTTGCCCTCCTGCATGTCTCACTAGAACTTAAAAATCCAGCAGGGAATTTTTGAATAAAATAGCAGCTTTTATGTTCCAGTAAGAGGGATTCCTGGTGGATGACTGCACAGCTGGAGTAACCTCATTCTTCAGGGGAAAGTGAGGTATTCCTTAGCATAATATTGAATTTCCAATCTCCCTCTGTATTTTCTGGGGAACTTTGTTCAGAGACCAAAAAACCCCCATTGTTAACATTGCATTGCTACAGAAATACACAGGAAGTTACTTTTTGATACATTATAAATTCTTTGGTTCCAAAATGCTTTGGCTCACAATCTCTTTGCTTGCTTTATTGTTTTATTAGCCTGGCTGGGAAAAAAGACTTAAGTTCTTATGTGGGAGGAGGAGGGAGGAGCAAATAGATTAACATCTGAGAGAGAATTACAAAGCTGGGAAATAAAAATAGCTTTTGGGCTGGCACTGTGACGTGAGTCAGACTTTTGGTTAGGGACTCAGATGAAATGGGGCTACGTACAGGAGAGAGCCAGCTGCTGAGGGATGGCTTGATGGGAGAATGCTTGGCTGTCTGATGGAAAGGGGAAATCTCAGGCATGTCTGGTGCTTGAAGAGGATGAAATCTTAAAGTCAGATGATTTATTTTGTGTATTCCAGCTCTATTAATCTGGCCAGAATTGTATTTCTTGGAATTTGCAGACCTTTGAATGTCCTCAGTTGGGCACTTGCTTGAAGCTTGCACAGAACTGTCTTTGAAGCAGTTTTTGGTTCTTGGCTTTTGAGCTGGTTTGAATCAGTTTTGGTTCTCTGCTTGGCTCTGCCCTAGCCTTGACCTGCTTTTAAAGCCCTAGCAGCTTTCATAGCGATTTAAAGGGATGTGTTTGAAACCCTAGAAAGAGGTGGAAATGGGTCCTGAGGAAATGGGACCCTGCCAAACAAGGGATCAATTGTTTCCAATCCCCAGAGCTGCTGCTTGAGCCCTTCCAGAATTTCATCCCTGGTGCAGACACCAGCAGCTCTCCTCATACCTGGGTCTCTTTCTGAGGAGTGGGAAAGCTCAGACAGCAAAGGGCTGAGTCCCATGGATGCACCCCCCTGAGAATTGGCATGTGTTGGGCCACATGTGTCCCCTGGCAGTGCAGGGACAATGGGAGGAGCTGTGCCCTTGTGAGCTCCAGTTGTCAGCAGCTCCAGATCCAGTATCTGGAGCTAAGGCTCAAGCTAACACAAATCCAAAGCCAAAAAAGTTGATCACTCTGTTGAAACATACCATATACGGTTTTTGTAATTTTCAGTTATAATCTAGTCTATCTGGTCATAAAAAGCCATGAAAATGAGCATTCAAGAAGATCTGCAGCTTTAGGAGGGTTTTGCCCTCACCAAATGTATAAAATGTCAGTTAAGTTTAATGAGACTTACACAGGGGCATTGGTGACCTTGGGATTTCAAAGTATTTTGGGTTTTGTTTGAGTACCAGTGACTGAATTTTCCTGCCTGGCACACAGCGTGCTTTCTTACAAAAATATTTATCCCATTTCCACAATGGGAACAGAGGATTGCACAGATGAAAGACTGTGCTGATTTTACCTGCTTTCCTCAAAAAAATTCTGCAATTACTCATTAAGTTTGAGTATACACATAATTATAAATCTGAATATGACATTACACTCTTAGGGGGATCATTTCACAGAAATTCTGCTTTCATCCATTCAAATGTGAAAAAGTAATATTTACATGAATTGTTTGCTAGCTTTTTAGTTTAGAAGCACATTTGCTTTTAAAAGGATACTATGTCACTCTTAAAGGATGTGGAGAAAGTATTCACTGGGAACATTCTCCTAGACTGTTAAATGAAAACCTACTGAAGTGCCTTAGATATAAATTTTCTTTCAGAGATGGAGGAAATAGGTGAAGGACCAACAGAGATAACTTGGAGAAGGACTAAGTTCCATGATGTAGATCATGCATGCTAAAGAAGTAGATCAAACTTCAGTCTGTCCTCAATAATATGGATAGATTAACTTTTGAATCAAAACAGGAAACAGAGCACACTTGTCAGGATAAGTTTTGGGCTTCTGTGTGTTTAGAGAGGAGTACTGTAGACAGGCCAACCTATAGGATTAAAGTCTTCCAGTAGCCCCTGTGTAAATGTGAGTGAACAAAAGACAGAACTACTTTTGGTATATCCTTCTTATTGATAATGGAGAATGATTTCCATGAAGGCTGGTAAATATCAGAGACTTAAATTTGAATAGCACTTACAAGAATTGTTTCTGCAGTTTCTTTGAGTAATTTCTCACCACCATTATAAAAACAGCATTTGGCTTTGAGTTTTCTGACATTGGCTGACCTCTGTGTTCAGGGCACTTAGAGCTGACTTAAATCTGACTGTCTAAATGTGCCACTAAATAAAGCTTCATCTAAGAGCCTTTAGATGAACTGAAGGATTTACTGAAGCATCCACTGTTGTAGAAACTATAGCATTTGGGTACAACATACAGAGTTTTAAAACCTTACAATAGGAGTATGCTGTTGAAAGGTATCCAGCTTCATGAAAATAAAGGAATCATTCTATGATTATTTAGCTGTTCTTTCCTATATAACTTTGAGTAGTGACTTTTTTTTTGGAGTTCGAATACTTTAGTTCCTGCAAAAAGTACGTGATTCGATGTTGTTCCTGTTTATAGAGACTCATTCTCTGCCAAAGAAAATATTTTTATAGAGTGTGCCACTCTAACTAAGTACTTCCTCTAGTCTATGTATGTGTTAGGTTCAGCTTGGCCTTCTGATGGTCTGTTGGAGCCTATACATAAGATAGTGGGCTTTTAAAATTCCATGTTATAGGTCTAGCAGCCAACATTCAAATAGCCCCTGCAAGATTGTCATAACAACATTGTATTGTGGTCTGATATCCTCAGTCTGGGCTTAGGGAGAATGTAAAAGGCTCTGTTGGTTTTTTCAAAAACCAGCTTGTTGATTTTTTCTACCAGAATCTGTATTTTGTTATTTTGCTGGTGACAGGCAGGTTGCTTTCCTTTGCCATGGTGGAACTTCCATTCCAGGACATGCTTTAGCAGGTCACTCGGCTGTTTATTCTAGTACTGACCCTGAAGCTGAAGTGCAATGAGCTCTTTGTGGTCTGTTGGTCCCCCCACCACTGGAAATGGCTTTATTCTGCAATTTGATTGATTTTTCAGGGGACTAAAAATTCTTCTTCATAGGTATAAATAGTATTTTTAAACATCTGTGGCACTGAGAAGAAGTTAGGAGTAACTTTTTCTCCCTCCCTACTCTTTCTATTTTCTACACATTAGAAACCTCACAAGATTATTCAAAAAGGCTGGTGTACAAGCCTCAATCCAAGATTTCAAGTAGACTGAAAAAAAGAAAAAGAGATGGTACATTAAATAAACTGGGTCCTGGAGAATGTCTAAGTCCTATTGATATTTGACTAAATGCTGGTGACTTTTTAACTGGTATCTCCTTGAATTAACATCTGCATGGAACCCTGTGACTTCAGTGGGGCTAGTGGCACTTTCAACAATTCCCGAGAGTCTTGCAGGTAAGGCTGGGATCAATGTCAAGTTCCTGACAGGACTTTACCTCTGACATGTGTTTGCTTTCTCTTCAGAGGGACATTGTCACAGCTTTCCTGAATGCAGGTAGATTAGGTCGAGATTTTGTATTAAAACTTTTCCTGTATTCTCAGAAGAGTAGAGCTAGAATTTCACACCA
The DNA here is from genome assembly GCA_013400215.1 of Cisticola juncidis. Taxonomy (NCBI): domain Eukaryota; kingdom Metazoa; phylum Chordata; class Aves; order Passeriformes; family Cisticolidae; genus Cisticola; species Cisticola juncidis. The sequence goes on from VXBR01000802.1 coordinate 1,489,225, forward strand.
GTCTCTCATACTTAGGTGTAATTGTAAAAAACAGTTCCAAGAAGCAGATTAAAAAAATTGAAAATATTTTGAGCTTCATAAAATTGTGTATAAATTGACATTTCTGTTGCAACCTTTGTAAATAATAATAAAAAATATTATATGAATTAATAATAGGAGACAATTAATACTTGCAGATAAAGAGATACAAGAAGTTTTTGCCTGCCATGGGGATCTTAGAATAGGGGGATTTTTGAGAAGCAAATAAATTATGCTATTGTGGAAGTGTACAACCATCTTTAAACTTTCATAATTATTTTATGAAATGACTGAGGCTCATCTAAGCTATCAATCTTTAAAAAGGATGAGAGGCTTATTTCCTGAACTACATCAGAAAAGTAATCAGTTGAGGCAAAATAAAGCAAATGTGTGAGCACGCAGAGTAGATATTCTCTTCCACAATCTGCTTCAGCCCATTAACGAGATGAAAATCCACTTGGTGATGAGTCATAACTTTGAAAATAAGCCTACCTTATAAAAAGTTCTGCATTAAAATAAAAATGTCAAAAAGTTTTCTAAAAGGGCTCAGTTTGCACGTTTTTTCACAGCAAAAATTAAATGTAAACTTGATGAATTGTTTCTGAGTAAACTATGTTTTCAATTAGCACTTAATGTTTAAAGGCAGTCCAAAATGTGTCCACACATGCATTCACAGAATCTTAGTGCAATAAGGCTCATAAAAGATATAAAATATTGGAAAGAAGACAGCATAGAAAGGAAATGGAAAAGTAAAGCAGGCAGAATAAACCTCTTTTGCATTCTCTATTTGAACCTAGACACAACTGTACTGACATTTGTTTAATGTCCTGGGACTATAGTTCTAGTATTGGAACCAACACCCCTAGTGCTAGAATTATAACTCTATTACAGAGGTTTTTCTTGGTTTCACCTTTGTGTGAATATGATACATAAATTCAAGCCTTATATCCCTTACTTACACAAATTCTGAATCCTTTTTTCCTCCTTTTTCTCTATTGCTTCCTTCCACTGTTGTTTCTATTCCCCTTTCTTTTATTAATTATCCATACTTTTGTCTATGTTGGCACCAGTTTTCCTTGGCTGCTTAAAAGAAAGAAATAGGGAATGTCCATTTAAACATGGAAAATACTAAAAATATAACAAATTTTCCTTTTTCATTATATATTTTTTTTAATTGGGTTTTATGAATGCCCTGGTTTTCCATTTATCAGCTCTTACCACCCAATACAGGTAGATCCTATTTTCCTAGAAGAGGACTCACTTTTAAGAGAGAATATAGCCCTTATATAAATCACATTTTATTGCTTAAAGAAAAATAATGCTGGAAAGAATCTAAAAGGATCATCTCGTGTATTCCAATCCTTAAAGCAGATTGAAGTTTGTGTATTAGCAGAGTGATGAAAAGATGGGTAAAAACGGGGTGGAAGCTTCCATCGCAAGCAAATGTATTAATTCAGCAGCTGAAATATTGCTGCTAACTTCATCAGCTGCAATCTTTCACCCTCAGTCTGCTGCTTTGAGTTAATGTCAAAAATGCCTACCATGAAATTATTAAATCTGTTTCTTCTTACTAATTAAAGATATTGAATGATGTATTTTAAGAAGGTTGCCTTATAGAAAGCTGAGCAATTCCAGTAGGATGCTGAGCAAGCTAAGCTCCTTTTGTCATTGGAGCTGAAGCCTTTCCCAATTTTAAATGGTAAGTGTAATCAAAGGCACTTCAACTATCCAGGACAAACCCCAGTATGTTTAAAAATGGGCTTTTTCTGGAAAATGTAACTTTAACATAGGGCATTATATCATAGAGTACACTGAGCTCAAAGAGATCCATCAAGATCATCGAGTTCAACTCATGGCCAAGAACAGCAAACCCCAGAATCCCACCACGTGCCTAAGAATGTTGTCCAAATGTGTCTATAGATACTGAACATTCACTAAACATCTGCTAAGGGTTTTTTTTTACATGGGAAAAAATATCCTGTGTAAATGGATCCCTTCAGTCCTACTATATAGTGTGTGTAAAGTCACAGGCACTTTGTTTCATATGGATGTAATAATAAATATGGGGTTTTAGGGGGAAAATACAGTCCTTATTTTAGTGGCCCTTTCCCTGTGAGGAGGGACACTCCTTGGACCTTTCTCTGGTTTTGGTTTCTCTGGTTTTGGCCTGCACAGTGCCCCATCTGCTCAGGACACTCCCTTCTGCAGGCCACCCAGTGTGGTTCCCCCATAGCTCTCTGCAGGCAGCAGGCTCAGGCCCAGAGCAACTGCTGACAGAGTCTCATTTTGAGCTCAGACACATTCCAGTACATTGGGTTACCTTGGGGTTTATCTTACTTGGAAGCTTAGCCTGTAGATTGTAATCAGTAACTAACTTCCCTTGGAGCATTATGTATATATTTTTCTCTGAGATTTATTTTAACATATGTATTTTGTGACTGGCTTGGTGATTCTAAAGTCCCTCCTGGAGCTGCTTTAGCCATTCTCTAGTCACATCTGCAGGCCAGCTCTGTTAATTGGCACGTAGTGTGTACAGGCTTTTCAGCATTTTTATTTTGCTAGGAAATCAGATGTGACTTGGGAGCAATGTGGTTTGCAGGACTGCATTCTGAACTTCTTGCTCATGTTCTGGTTGGTAAGAATGTCGCTACAAACTTAAATGTTTTATTCCCCAAGTTTAAAGTAGATAACTCCATTACCTTTGGATGTTCTACAAATTCAGTTCTAAGGCTGAAGATCAATGCTTTAAAAATAAGTCTAATGATAGGGAAAACAACTGGCTGGGGTTTTTACTATACTTCAGTCACAGCCTGATAGTGGCCAATGGGATGTTAGTCCATGAGACCAGAAGGAAACTATGGCCTCTTTTCTTACCCAAACTGAAGCAATTATACAGACAGGAGAGCTGAACACGGGCCCAGGCACCACGCTGTGCTAGTATGACTATTTTGATTCTGCTGGTTGAGGACACACACTCTTAGGTCCATACCTTGCACATAAACACTGGTGACTAGAGAGTTCCATCTGCATGGGACTTTAGATAAGAGCATGGGCAAGAAGAGCTTAATTGAGCTCAACATCATCTTCCTGTCCTTTCAGTGGGATCATTGGTGCTTCTTACATTTCTGAGAATAAATTTTGTAATGTTTCTGAACATGTGAAACCCGCAGCAATTATATCTGTTTAAATAAACAGCAACAGATACAAAACTTCAACAACCATGGATGAAGTCAACTCATAAGATTTTAATCATGTCCTTAGTTTACACAATATAAACTCTGAGATACTGTGTTTTGTTTCTTAAGACGTGCTATGTTATACTAGGACATGATGACAAGTTACCAAAGGGCTCATTTTGTGCTTGGGGCTGCACTGAATGTATTAAAGCACAGTTCAGTGGTCTGAAATCTGTGTTGAGACAAAATAGTTTTACATAGTCTTGGACATGAATTTTAAAACAAAGGAATGACAACGAAATAATACTATTTTAAAACTGTGGACAAAGTTTAATGGTGATGATTAAGTAATCCTGAGCCTCAACACATCTTGTAACAAGCCTATTCCCACAAGAGAATAGGGTTAAAAAGAAACTTTCAGCAAAATTCTTTCTTCACAGTGCCATTGGTTTAAGTGATTTCCTAGGTCAGAAAAATTATTTGAGTTATGAATATGCTTGTTGGACAGGACTTTAACTCCTTTTCCAGGAACTTCCAGTCAATGAAAAAGAACAAAGTAAGCTATCTTAGGGTCCTAAGGTAAATTAATTAAATATTAGGAAAAAATAACAGTGAAGGCCATTGGTTGGGACCTATTTGAATTACAGATTAGCATTTGCCCTTGCCACTTAAGTGGGTAGCTTGCTGTGATCCCTTTATGTTCTCACTTAATCAGTTTATGTTCTTAGGCAGACAAAAGGCAGTTTGACAATGAATTTGTAATAAAGAAAAAACATAATGATGCTTTTTTCCTGTTCTAGGTAAAGAATAAGTATAATTTTCAGAGGATTTCATGCAAGACTTTCCGTAATTATTTCCCTAATTATTTCCTTGACTTTTTATGCTTAGACTAATGTTGAGTTTAATTTAATTGAGACATTCTAAAGCAAGGGCTACTAGTGCCAATAACTTATTGAATTTACTGGGTTAGGAGCTCCTCATACAAAAGCCCATTTATGGTGACTGACATAATCCAAGACTCCTCACTGGCAGTTTTAAGCAAAGTGTCATCCTATGTCCCGAAATTAAAAGTAAACTGAAACAACATTAAAAAGTTTGAATCCAACCAAGAAAGATCTCTTTCCTCTATTAGGACTTAAATTCATTTATTAAACCTTCCTAGACAAAGGTTGATGGGAATATTCTCCTACAACTGGGCAGCAGTATTACTGATGTAGCATTGTTAAATCTCTAGCTAACCAAGTTTCTTGGTGGATTTCTCTGCAGGAAGATTATGATTTTGAGGCTGTGCAGTTTGGAATCTAGTCTACTTAAAATATGATTGAAAAGTAGTATAATATTCCTCTGTTTTCATTCTTGCCCTTTTCTGCAGTTTCCTATTACATTTTCTCATTTTACATAGCAGAATTTTCTCTCCTTTACTATGTTAAAGGCCTGTATAAAATGGGAAAACTGATTCCTTATGCAGTAATGGTCTTAAAAGTGCAAAGTGAATGCACTTCAAAGGTAGAACTATTTTCCTCTCATATATTATTTCAGTCATGTTCATTTTAATGGTTAATTCCAAGAAAGGGCAAGCATTTTATGGGGACTATATTTTTGCAAATCAAATACATGGTGTAGCAATTCACTTCGCTTTTTTGAATTTATACAAGGTGGAAATTTCAAACAGCACTTACCATGGATTTAACTGCCTACATAAAACTTGATGGCAACTCTCACATTGGGTGTGAGCTCCCTTTAGTGAAACTGCACTACTTTTGAAAATCTTGCTTGTATTTGAACAGATACCTTTTGAATTCAGCTAGAGTTTATTGCCAGTTTCCATGAATCCACTGATTTCATATTGATCTGAAACACTGGCACAGGTTCTCATATGTAGCAGATAGCTTGCTCATTTATATGCAGATACTTTTTATCAGCTTGGTACAGGTTACTTTAGAACAGGAGCACTGTCATACAGTGTGACCTCCTTTAAGGAGGCTCATGAAGTCCATTGGAGAGACCCTCATAGAGATTGGATTTTAATTGCCCATATGTATGCATGCTCAGATGCATATGAAGCTGCTAATTGGGTTTTTCTGGCCTGACTTTGAGATTTTGAAAGTGTGTGAATTTAAGTGTGTGAATTATATTTTAATTTATTTCTGAGTCCTCAAAATTGCCTGAGAGTATTGCCTAGCCTCATCTATCATTCCCAGTGTGCTCTGACTTTTGAGTAATTTTGAATTTTACATTTGACTTCTAGGTCAGATAACTTACAGTACTGATTAAAAGTAGGTAATATCAGCAAACAAGATATTAGGGAGTATTTAGTTATGTATTTTTTCAGAATATTGTATCCTGACATTTCAAGAAGTGTTCTAGCTTTGGGGACAGCTCTCATTTCATCCAAGACTTTTTAGAGCTTATCATTGAGCGCACGCTGCTTTTGTGTGAAGATTTTGCTATAGTGTTGTCATTTCCCTTCATGTTGTATAAAGATTCTTAAAATGTGAAGGTGGCTCTAATGTTAAGCATGAAACACCTCTCCTGTGAAGACAGGCTGGAGGAGTTGGGGTTGTACAACCTGGAGAAGGCTCTGGGGAGACCTTATAGTATTCTGCTGGTACCTGAGAGGGGTCTGTCAGGAAGATGGGGACACATTTTGGCAGGGCCTGTTATGATTGGACAAGGGGTAGTGGCTTTAAACTAAAAGAATGTAGACTCAGACTAGCTATAAAGGAGAATTTTATGATGAGAGTGGTGAAACATTGGAAAAGGTGTCCCAGAGAGGTGGTGGATGCCCCATGCCTGGAAACCTTCAAGGTCAGGCTGGGCACAGCTCTGAGAAGCCTGAACTGTTTGAAGATGTCCCTCCTAGTTGTAGGCGGCTTGGACTAGATAACCTATATAGGTCCTTTACAACCTTAACTATTCTGTAATACTATTAGAAAGGGATTTTTTAAATCATATCATGTCACTTTTTCATCTCCTGTGAGTAATCAGCCACAAATCGGTAGCTGAGGCAATCCTGAATTCAAAGTGTCTCCTGCTGGTGGAAAGAGCCTGGCTTTGTTTCCTGCTTTTCCACATTTATTGCTCTACTGAGATGGACTAGACCAAGAGGATTCAGTCCTACCACTTCTGCAGTGTCTCTGTCTACTAAGTTTGGTGTGGTTACATACTGTAAGCTGGATGTATAACAATGAAGGTGGATTGGAGAAGAATCTGCTCCAGGTGTTGGGGCCCAGTATTCTCCTCCCAAGGAATTTTCTTCTTGTGCAAGTTTTCCTTGGCACAGAAGAAAAATGAGCTCCAAAAAAGGCTTTACTAGTGAATCCATGACCTTGGGCTAATTTGCGAAATTCCACATTCCTCTGTTCTTACAGAATCTTAAAATCTATGGAAAAAAATGAAAAAACATTGGAAAGAAGTTGCTGCATAAATGTACAATATTATTCTGTGCTATGTTGGCTTCTACCCTGTTGAGAGGAAGAGGGGAGAAGTAACACTGAGCATACTTGGAATTATTTATCTGCCTACTCTTAATTGCTTGGTATGACTCTATTCACAGTGGTGCTACCTGAAGATTTTCTCTCACTCATATCCAGTGGAATGCTATCAAATAGCTTACACTGGGAAGTGAATTTGTTTAAATGAACAATTATATGATGCTTGTAACAAAACGGAAATCATATTTAAGTGCAGATCCATGATAAAAGGTAGTATTTATAAGGAGGCATAAGGGGGTGGATTCAATGATTCAATTTGTATCCTTTTCTAGTCTATTGTTCATCTGTTTTAGTTGTAATTTGTTTGTGAGACCAAAGCAGAATTAGATATGAAAGGTAACTTTCAGATATCACTGTAGGAATCTATCCTAGCAGTGAAATGGCAGAAGGTATCTTTGAATACACCAGGGGAAAAAAAGTGTCAAGACAGCTTGGTGCAAGAGAAGAGGAAACTTTGATGTTGTTCTCTTTCAGTGTATTTTTACGTTAATCTCTGGTTTTGCTGTTAGAGTAGGTTTGATGTAGCATCGCAGTGCTGTACCACTTTCTGGGTTACCTTTCTTCTTCTGGGCATTCTGGTTCTTTGAAGAGACAAAAGAAAACTTCACAGGCTTTAGGATTCTGCATCACTGAGAGATGCTAAATCATGCTGTGTTTAGCCAGGGAGTTTCCAATCTGTGTGAATCCAGGTGAAGATGTTTACTTCAAATAGGATTGTTCCCGAGCTGAAATGGCTGAACACAGAAAACCTTCCAGCAGATGAATCTACATTTCCTTGCAGCAGGTGTAGGTGACCCCATTCGTATCTAATGAGGGGATTAGTGACTGAGCTTCCTTTCAGCAGACCATAAACACTGTGGGAAGAAAGAGATTTAACATTCTACTCCCAGTTGCAAGTGATCCACGAAAGAGAGGTTTGCTTAGTGCTCACGCTAGAATGCTAATTAAGGCACATTGTTAAGGGCTCAGTGCTAGGCTGGGGCTTAGGTAGGTTTGTCAGAGAATAGGGGCAGAGAACCTTGAAGAAAAGCAGGTAATTGGTTAGCTTGAAGGGGCATTCTGGTGTTAAAAATGTAGAGCACCTTCCGGTGATTTCCAACAGTTTTCCCAAATGTAGGACAGTAAATACAGAGCACGCAGGCATTTGAGAAAAGATTGTTCAGCAAAAGAATTCATTTGAGAATGATTATTTCCCTTTGGGTGAAGGGGGCTTATTTACAAGTTCCTGAAGCAAGCTGCCTTATAGTAGCTCTGTGAGCCCCTCTCAAGGGACTGGGAGTCTCGTTTGATAACACAGCGAGGCAGGGGGCACTTATCAGGGGAGAGGAGGAAATCCTCCTCCGGCGCCCTGGAAAGGATCAAGTTCCTAATAAGGGAATCGGCTCCAAATGGGGCTATACCCTCCATTTCCAGGAAGAGTGCGCTGGGTGTGGTGAAAGCAGAGCTTTCTCTTCCTGACAGTTTCTTAAAACTCTGCTTTTGTATGCTTAATAAATGGTCCTGAAAAGGCACATGCACTGCACGGCAGCAGGAAAATATCCTGCAAGTCTGCTCGTAAAGAGAAAAGTTCAAGGAGGAGAGAAGCCAGCTCTGATTCGGTTATTTACCATCAATCAGACTGTTGCTTGGCAGGGAGTGGATGATTAGGAGCCTGAACGAGCTGAAAAGGGGCAGGAAGAAAGTGGAGGCAGCATTCTTCCTATTTAAAGCTGCATCCCCTGAAAGGAGTGTTTGCAGACTGCGCTGGAGCTGGTGCTGAAAAGAAGGCTCGCAGGCTTTGTCCTGGACCTGATGCGGAAAGGCAGAACGACTCATCAGCTGGCTTCATGGTGCTAAAATAACCTTACGATTCTACGCTTTTTGCTGCCCAGGGAGGATACATGTCTAATATCTAGGCATGATGGCAGTCTTGGTACAAACGAGAACTTTTTTCATCCTCGCTGCTTTATTAGGCCGATTTGTCACTGTAAAAGCGCAAGAAGTGGAAGAGTATGAAGGTGGTGAGTTTCTCCCTACCTTTAAAAAAATTATAATCTCCCCTCTTTACATGCAGTGTGTTTGTTGTGTGATTTGGCTAGTAAGTGGAGCGGAAGACCTCTGGGGTACGAGAGTGAGCCTTTTGCTTTCACATCTTGAGCAGGGGGCAGAGAGGGGTTTGCGCCTTGGGTTTTTGAGCGGCAGACCGAGGTTTGCGGTGCTTGCTGCGGGCACAGAGCGGGAGGAGCGGTCAAGGGCCAAGTGCTGCCGCGGGGCGCTCAGGCTGAGCCCCCGTCCCGGCGGGGCTGCGGCCGCTGGGAACTTCCCAACAAAAGAAAGGGCTTGGGACGCGGCTGCAGGACAGCTGGGCAAGCGAGCCGGGAGAGTAAACACCGAAGCCTCTCAGGGTGGAGTCGTTTGCGCTGAACTACATCTGCTTTCTCACATTCTTTGTTTTAGAGAAATGCAGAAGCCTTTTTCCACCCCTCCCCCCTCCTCCTTTCCTTTTCATTTTCCTGTCTTTCCTTCTCCGGCTCGTTTTCCCCAGGCTCTCGCGGAGGGGATGCCTGATGCCGAGGATGGCACAGAGCCTGCTCTCCCCCGGGGGCTGGCGGAGCGGGGCAGCGGCGCCTCGGGGCGAGCTCCGTGCGGGCGGGAGCGCGGGCGAGCTGCGAGCCTCAGCCGCCCAGCCCGCACTGTCTGCGGCCGCTCGCGTTTAACACCAGCTCGGTGCCTGCGAGAGAGACGCTGACGGTCAGGAGAAGGCGTAGGGACTGTCCTCTTTCAGCAGTCGGGATGGATGTCGTGATGTGTGTTGATTTCCTGAAATGCGAGCAGGCTGGTTGTGGGACAGTCTGGAGCTATTGTACTCCTGAACGGACTTCCTGGGCTTCTTATATGTAACGCTGGCTTCTTTTCCAAACTGTGCCCTACAATGCAGTTTGCACTTTATCGTGTATTTTTAAGAGTGTAATTTTTCTTGTAACTGAACTTCTCTGGTAATACGCTGGATTGCATAAGTGAGGAGGAGTCAAAGCCTGATGAATAAACCAGTGCAATATTTCTGAAACTTTTGTTCTACTAAGCAAAATGAGACTGTCCTGCCCGTGCACAGCTCTGTAGTCCCATAGAGGGGGCACTTCATATAACCTTGTGAGTGTAACTCATATACTTGCCATAAAGGAGGCATATATTATACATTTTTCAGTTACATGTAATACCAAACAAAACGCTTATGAAAATACTGACTTCATTTTTGGTATCCACTTAATAAAAATTATAGCTTTTTGCATGTTTAAAAAAATTGCAGAAATTATATGAGTTTTCTGTGGGGTTGTTACAAGTAATTTACGAGACTGTTGGAATTATGGAAATTATGGGATAAGGCAATAATGTAGCAACACATTCTGGGATGTATTTTCCATGTGCTGATGGATGAGGCAGCTGAGAGGTACACGTTAAGTCGGAGAGCAAAATATGTTGTAATAAATTAGTGACATCTGTTTACACTTAAATCCTTACTCATCTTCCTGTTTGAGAATTAATGATTTTTGTCTACTATACATACCTTTCTCCAATGTTCATTATATTAAAAGAAAACCAAACCCAAACCTATTTTAGTGTGATGTGAGTGTTGGTGCAGTGATCATAGAAATAGTGTGCATTATTCTATACATTGGTCTGGTTTTATTGCATAAGAAAGGGATTTCACCTTTCATTTAGTTCCTGATTGAAGCTTGCAGATGCTGACAAGTACCCGTAGATTGTCTTGGATTTGGTGTTTGTGCAAAGGTCTAACATCACTAAACATTGTATTTTACTGCAGGTGACTTTGTCTGTAGAGCTGCTTCATTTCTTATTCACGTATGTACTACTTGAATATAGGTACTACCAGATATACAAATATTAGAGATATCTGGGAGAAAGCAAGAAAGGCCCTTCAGGAAGCATAGATTAGAAAAAGCTACCCAACTGTCAGCAAGGATATAAACCAGTTTTGTACCAGTCATTTTTCATGACAATCCTAGACAAAATAAGGGTTGAATACTGCTTGTCAACTTTATAGACAAAATGGCAGGAAGAAATGTTACAGAATTTACCATAAGGGGGATTGATATTGATAGATAAATTGAATATAATAAAGCAGATAATATGGTTAAAAAACCTTAATGAAGGAACTATAATACTTCTTCAAACCAGACATACTGCATAACCATTTTGTTTTGGCACTTACCATTGCTGTGCTTTTAAGTAATACCAGTTTCTTTATTATTTTTTTCTTGAAACCATTGCAAATTGATCTGTTCTGCTCAAGAGCACTTGGCTGGTAGTGCTACATTGTGCATATAATTAAAATGCATGTAAAAATGTGAAAAGCAGATACATCCAAACCTAGTACAGCAAAATTGGTCATTTTGAGACTGACTGTTTAAATGTGCCTATTTAAAAGTTGTTTATCAATAAGATCAGTGCTGCAAAATCCTAGAAGGACTGAAAGATCTTGGTTTTAATTTCTTTGTAGAGACCTGGTCTAGTTCAGAATTGCAACAGGATCAAAAAGTGCCCAGGAGGTGACTGAAATTTTGTGCTGTTTAAACGTTGAATACCTGACAGCTCTGAACCTTTGGTACAGTGTTTTCCACTCAACTCTACAATCCTTCCCCTTCCCTAGGGCTTGGGATAGAGGGAACTACTAGCAGAAGCAGAGTGTGCTTGTGGGGTCCTTTCCTGTCCCCTTGGAAGTGTAAAAGTTTTCCTAAAAATAAATTAGAAACATACCTTTAATGGGAAATCAGTACACTTGAATCAGATTTGAAAATGTGGGAATCACCTTTTTCAAGAAGAATTGTCTGTGCAAATTGCATGTGGACATGGCAGTGGTGGTTTATTGCCACCATCTCCCATATTTCTCTTCAATCCTATACTTGCCTTTGGTTCTCATCAGTTTTTGCAATGTACCTTTTTCTGAATTATATTTTCCTGTCCACTTCTTGTGGTGTCAACCCTCCTTCAGCTGAGATCAGTGTGAACCCTGGTATTGATTTAAAAGTATCTAATTTGCCTTGTTTGACAGTGTGAACAGGAAAGGGAAAAAGAAAAGAAAAAATCAGTGTTCTTTGCCTTTTTTGAATTCTCAAGGTCTTTCATTTTGTCTGGAAACCATGCAAGGGAGACAGGAGAGTGGACTGAAACTCTTTGTGTCTCTTTGGAGACACAAAGAGTTCAGCTGGTGGAATGGGGGCTATTAACTTTGTCCATTATCTTCTCACTAATGCTATCTTTAGGGGGATAAGATGTTACATTGCACAGTCCTCACAGTGGAGCAAGTGCTGGGAATAAGATGACAAGTGAAAGTCCTCTGTAGCTATGAGAAAGTAAGAGAATGATTGAGTATCTGTGCCAAATGCTTCTTTAGATTCTGTGGGTCCATAATCTGTGTAAAGGGTCCTCACAGCTCCTAAGGAGAGTGATATTGTATATGAAAGCGGAAAAGCACCCCAGTTTTTACAGTTGTCACAACTGTAGTGAGGATCTGATAATACTTAGAATTACAGAATTACTGTGTAGCTTGGAAAAGCCCCTTACGATCAGTGAATCCAACTGTTTGCACAGCAGTGCTTCAGCAGACTGATACTCCAGCTCAGCTTGGTATTGGCTGTGAACTTGCTGGGATCCTCTCGCACAGATCATTGGCAAAGATACTGAACAGGACTGGGCCCAGACTGAGGAACACCACTGGTGACCAGATGCCAGCTGGATTTAACTCCATTCATCACCAGTCTTAGGGCTTGGCCATCCATACAGGTTTTTACCCAGTGGACAGCACATCCATCCAAGCCATGAGTAGCCAATTTCTCTGGGAGAATGCCATGGGAAACAGTGATCAAAGCTTTGCTAAGCTCCAGGTAGACAACATTCCAGCCTTTTCCTCATCCCATGAGTGGAATGCCTTGTCATAAAAAAAGATCAGTGAGTCAGTGAGTCCTGCTTTTCATAATGCCATTCTGGCTGGGCCTGATCCCCTGATGATGCTGTATTGATTCTTTTTTTTTCCCCAAAAGTTCCAGATACCAATATTGCTTTCTTATGACTGTATCTTTTCTCAGTGAGAAAGCCTGCATGTGTGTGTGTGTGCATATGTAGGTGTATATGTTTGGGGGTTTAAGCATAGCAAATTCAAGAATAGAAATTAATATAATTAATTTCTAAACATGGAGCAAATGGGAATCTAGTATCTATTAGACAAAGTTGTAATTCTGTGGAGACTAACTCATTGACTTGGAATATTTGGGGTTGACTTTCGTGACTGTAAATGTGGGAAGGATGCTCTACACAGAAATTTCTACAAGATGACTCCTCAAGAGGATTCTTTCTGTTCAGCCTGAGCAAAACATTGCTCAGAATTATGGACTACATAAAACTGGGGGGCATGTTAAACTATCCACATTTACTTGTAGTTTTTTTGGAGAATACTTTGTTGCATGCTGTGTTTGTTAGTGCAGGCATTTTTTCCTCATGATGTTTACAAATATGGATTATTGCCCTAGAAACCAAATGGCCATTTCATGACTCATGTTTTGACATGCTCAGTCTTCATTTCTTGGTGAGGTCTTTCCATCCTTGTAATTTGTTTGTGTGATAACATTCTATCAGCTTAATTTGTTCATGCAAAGCATGAGAATTGGTCCTGTTTAACAATTGTTAAATGTAAGGTAGTTTAAAATAAGTATTTTTAACTTGCTAATGCTTTAGAAGTTTTCAGAAAAAAAAGAAATATCTAGCAAATCCCTCAACTGATGATAAATGCTCCTGGGAAATCCTGCTTAGGAACAACTCTTGGTGTTGGAGTTGTGTTTACTATCTGGGTAAACTTTAAGTTGCAATTTTTCTGTGGCATGAATTAAAAGTGGTCAACTTGCCACATAACTTGGTTTTTGTTTTTTTTTGAGAAAAGAAACAGATTCCTGTGTGCATATGCAGGGAAGCAGAAACTGCAAAGGCAAATCTTCATGCAACAATATAATCCTTTAAAAAAACCAAGCAGATGTTCGTGGCCTGTATACAACTATTTTTCCATATACAGAGGAAGGCAACAAGCTCAGTGCCAAGAAATAACAAAGTAATAAGAAATAATCGAAATTCCAGCTGGAGGCATGTGATCTATCCTTATATGTGCACTGTTTCACTTACATTTGTCATTGTGACCCTGCACAGTCCTGATGATATAATTTTCTCAGAAATTTTTCTTAGACTAAATCAAAGAGTTGATCCAGTGGATTCTCAGTTGGGTCAGGGAAGAGAAACTGGACTTGCACTTCAGTTTATTGTATATACAAACCTTCCATTCTTAATATAGCCAACAAGGCAAACCCAAGTATCCTTTAATGTAAAATGAATAAATTAATCAGATTAACTTGGAATTTCAGTTTTTGACAAAGGCTTCTTGGAGTTTAAACTTTCAGAGCACGAGGAAGGATTGTTGCACTGCCTGAAACCTCAAGCTGCAACAGACCCACCTTGTTCAACCGTCTTTGAATGCCCTGTTGAGACTGTCATGTGCAGAGGGTCAGTATGATTTGAACTGGAATGTAGGATGAATTAATTCCAAGTTTAATGAAGAAAATGTATTTCTTTCCATGGTATAAAATGAGAAACCAGGTACTTTCAACCTGGAGAGAAATGGCTCATAAGTCGTGTAACACTTGGAGGAACAGAGGTACCCCAGGGGTGGCATCATGTATTGTTTACTCCTTTTACGTCATCAGTGCATTGTGCTTACAAGCAATACTGTTTCACTAGATACTTCTTTTTAATTAGTCATGGATTGTTCTGTGATTCTGTGCTTTTCCTAACTTAAATTTAGAGAAATTTGAAGAGTTAGTGCTTTCCTAAACTACAAGAAAGGATAAACCAGTGGTACTGACTATAGGAAGTAACACAGTTATTTTCATATAAATGGGTATTTTACAATTTGATTTATAGTTATGGAAACAGTAATGTGCTGGAAGCTTTGAATGATGATAAAGCCTTGATGCTGTGGTAATTAAAATATCCAAACCGTTGCTTACAATTATCTCTTCTTAGTAAGCAACATACATTTTTCATAGCCTGCTGTGCTGTCTTTTATTCTTGCAGTGAGAAACAATTCCATTATTCCACTATCCCACCCGCATTTGCTGCAGAAAGGTCATGTGTTATATAAGCACGAAGACTAAGAATGATTGTCAGAGGGCCAGTGGTGGGATGCGCTCTGTTCAGGGACCTCCTATTCATGCAGACCCTCGGGATTCTGTTTGTGTCTGCTGCTGCTGAAGGTCTTGTCTTTGGAGAGCTGTCCTAAGGTTGTTTCTTAGCCATGCTGCTGCCAGCTGAAACTTGATTTGAACTTTGGAGAATTCGCATTTTTCTGCAGCTTTGTGCAAGCGGTATAGCTGGGAGAGTGATATAATGAAGTTCTTTTATATTGAAAAGATTTCATGGTGATTTGTGTCTTTACTATTTTTCATTTATAGCCTTTGGACTATGCAGCAGTAGCATGGGAGGACTAAAGAATTAATTTGAATCTTTGTGCCCTTGTTCTTTGGATAATGTGGCTGAATAGAAACACAAACAGCGACTCTGATACTGCTGGCAGGAATTCAGAGCTTTGGACATGAACTCATTTAGAGTAAGAACAGAAGAGTAAACTGTCTCCCTGAGGTCTGCTCCCTGCTGAGCAGTAGATGTCTGGCAGAGAAGGACCATGCAGTATCTTCTCCAAATATTCTTTGGTCATTAAGTGCTTGCCAGCATCCTTCACCAAGCTGGCCACCTGAATTGCAGGATTATGGGCATAATGGCAGTGTGTAGGAAGAGATTTAGGGAGATAAAGGAAGAGTCATCACAGAATCATAAACTCTTTGGGTTGATGGGACCTTAAAGCCCATCCTATTTCACCCCCTGCCATGAGCAGGGACACCTTCCAGTACATCAGCTGGCTCCAAGCCCTGTCCAGCCTGGCCTTGAACACTTTCATGGATGGGGGAGCCAAAGCATCTCCGAGCAACCTGTTCCAGTGCTTCATCCAGCACACATGAGAGAAATTCTTTCTAATATCTAATCTAAACCTGCCTTCTGCCAGTTTGTGAATTTGTCCTAGCCCAGTTGCTCCAAGATTATTGCTTCACATTAAAATGATAGTAAAAATACAGCTAAAAGCCAGAAGGAAACTGTTCCTCATTTGAGGAGAACTGTCTCAGGCAAGCTGTATTATCACAGGTAATCTCAGAGGTTTTGCTGAGGGAGCATTTTGTTTAAAGCAGTTCTCTCTCTTTCAGGAAATCATAGACAAGCTTGATTGATATGAAATTACTTTCTAGTCTGAAATGTCATGTTTTTTGTCAGAATATTAACATCCCAGTAGATCAAGAAAAAATATTTTGGGAAAAAATTAGAGCAGAAGCACCAAACAGAAGCTGTTTTACACTCAGCTTTTTACAAATACTTTCTTTACAGGGTTCTATCAAATCTTCTGGTCTAATAAAAATGTGCTGAATTGCCATAGTGATTGCTATCCTATGGCAGTTATTTATGACTTATTTTCTGTCTACTTTGAAGTAGGAGGTTTTTTTGCCTCAGCTGGAGTGTTTAGTTTTCTGAGTACTGAGGATGATCTAGTCATCTTTAAGCCATCTATGTTATTTCAGAAAAATCAAGTTACCCTGAATTTAATTGATCCAAATTATGAATTACAGCTAACAAATTATATAATCAATAAACTAATAAAATTTTTTTTAAACTAAGTATGATGTATTTTTGGCCTTTTGTTTACATCAGGGATGAGCCTCTTGGTAGGAAAGATACCGTTGAGTAGCTGGGTTACCTCACTTCTCAAAGGCTCCTGGAGGCTTCCTGAAATTCTTCTGAATAATCCTCTGTGTGTCCAAAGCTCTGAGAATAGAAGAGGAAGGGAAGCAAGAGCCAGGAACTTGCACAGAGGGGCTGGGAAGTGTGATGGGGCTTGGACCTCTCGAGGAGCCTTCAGCTCCATACAACCGAGGGGTCATTGTCCTGTTGTGACTTCGGGCTGTGGAAAAGGGGTGGAAATAGCCTGCATTTTCCACTCCTTCTGAGGCACGGGCAAAATGTGCTATCTCTTTTCCTCTGTATCAATTTTCCATTTCCAGTACACATAAGACATGCATGGAAAACCTGTTGGTTTCTAATAGTAAAGAGATTTCATGTGCGAGGAAGAGAACATCATTCTAAGAGTAAATATCTGTACTTTAGAACTCGAATCAGGAGTGTTCTGGTCTGTTGAGCTCCCCAGTATATATGCTTACATCTTTAAAGAAAGTAATGTGTGTTTGTAACTTACTGCATAATAAAGATTAAAGTGGTTTAATATATAGTGTGTTAGATATACGTAGTGCATTTTACATATATATGTGAGTGTGGTGTCTCCCACTGTATGGGAACTTCAGAGCAGGGCAGATGCACCTCACTGGTGAAAGTGATGGAGGATGATTTCCAGATGTTTAATGCTTGCTTTGGCAAGAGGCAGAAAGGACTGGAACATGCATTGGCGGCAACAAAGGAAGGGAAGGACCTGATGTCAGAGGCATTGAGCCTGGTGACAAGCAGAGCAGAACATGGAAAATGGAGCCACGTGGGGAAGGAAGAGCCAACATGACAGTATGGCTGCTGTCACCGCACTGAATCTTGGAATTAGAGCAGTGACTGGCAGAGTGCTGGGAGCGTACTTCAAAAATTAGGACTGAGGTTAGACAAGTTGTCCTTTACTCATTTTTTCCATTCCTTTCTTTTTTTTTTTTCCCTGTAATGATAGAAAATTCCATCTAAACCTGGACACTGAGCTTGAATAACTTTGGCGTGCTTTGATTTTATATTTTCACTGTAAAGTGCAGGGTCTTCCTATGACTTTGTGCAGTGCGGAGCACAAAGCATCCTTGATATCAAATGAAGCCTTAGGGTACTGCTGTAATATACATACTGAGTCATTGTGCTAATAATACATTTCTGGGATGGCATGGGTTTTCATGTTGAATAGCTGGCTGGTTTCAGCAGTGGAATCTGGCTCCTCAGCAAAGAAATCTCTGGCTAGTGAATCACCTGCTTGCTGTACAGTTTCAGTAGGCACCTCTCTGGGGCTGGCCGTCCTTTCCAGTGGATGTGCCAACACTGCAGCTTTACCACATTTTAGCAAAGCACTCACACTTCTTGGTTTGGTTTGTTGTTGGTTTTTGGAGAGCAAGATGAGATGATGGGGAGAGAAGAGCTAAATCTTGATCTCTTTAGGCTGTGCATGTTTGCCCTTATGGAGAGTGCCAGGGCCAACCAGTGTGAAAGGCACTGCTTTAATGTTTGTTAGTGATATCAATCTAGTGTTTTTTAAAATGAGGGTATGAGCACTTAGTTCTTGGGGTTGGCTTTTTTTCCCCTCCAGCTGTTCTCTGTTTCTTTGAGTCTTTCCTGGTTTCCTAGGAACTTCAGCAGTATGGAATTTATCTATTTTACAGGCAGTTTATTTTGTTTGTGTTTGAATGTAATGAATGTGGAAAGTAAATATTTGATAGTTTAAATCTCCCATTTAGGAGAGTACTTTAGAATCTAACTCGAGGCACATGAATAGTCTTATTTATTATAATGAGACAACTATTACCTTTATTTTATTTTATTTTCTCCTTAGTCAATGAAAAAATGTTACTTCAGTTTTCCTTTTAAAAGAGGGCAACAAACTTCAGGATCTTTTAATCTGAAGTAAGATTTGATTAGGTGAAATGATGCAGCAGTGGCTTATCTTAAATAGAACAGTTATCTTAAATAACTTCTATGAGTAATACTGACATCTTTGCACAAATTCATGTGATTTGGCTTTTTGTCATCAGTAAACATCGGTATAGAAACACAACCCAGTTTCTGGTTTCACAGGAAACCAAGGGGATCTTGGTGGTTTTGGTTTGAGTTTGCTTTATGCTCAATAAAGTAAAGGTTTACTGACATAGTAAAGGTTCTTGCATCATCTCAGATGTACATGTACAGAAGAACATGGAAGTTAAGGCTTCTGGGGTTATCAAGATGATCTGTCTGCCTAATATAATAGATGAATTCCTGGTAAATTTTACATGAAGCTACATGAGACTCAGTAAAGGCTTAAGTTTGGGACAGACTTCAGCATGCCTTAGTCTGGAGAGTGACTTGGCATTTGGTGCTTCTAACATCCTGATCTGTACCTCTGTCTGGAAGAATGCTTTAGAACCCCTGGGCTGGAGTGATGATAGCAGAAGGGAATGTGACTGCCTGGAAAGGGGATGCTCCTAAGGTCCTGTTCTCTAACAGGATACAGCTGTGGCTTTGTCTGAGTCCTATAAATGTCAGTGAGTGTTGACTCAATGCCATGAGAAGAAACCTTCTGGTGTGACAGTACTCTGCCTTTCTTTTACTGGGACTGGAATCACACCTGAGCAATTCCTGACACACATGTAATTTCAAAATGCCACGGAAGAGAGCACGAGCCTGCTGCTGCTCTTCATGACTGCATCCAAATCCCTGCATTCAAAGCCCAAGTTACATCTTTGATACTACCTGCCAAGTAGGGTTCTTTTGAGAAAAGGAGTAAGACATTCTGCCTGTGCCCTGTGCTGCTTTTTTTTTTTTTTTTTCTTTTAAATCTACTTACTCTATTGGTTAAATGTTTAAACTTCTGAAAAGAAGTCTGCAAGTACAGCTGAAATGCAACACTGCTTTTGAGCCAAAGCTGGTCTGTGAGCCGAAATATGAGTTGGGATTAAAGCATGCACTCTTAAATAGTATTGTCACCCAGACTTAATATTCAGCAATACTCAGATTATCTGGGATGGTCTTGGGCAGCAGGAGTATAGCTCCAGGAAATGTGTAGCTTCATCAAATAATGCCCTCCGCCTTTGCTCTTGCACACAGCTGGGAGACACTGTGCAACACCTCCTTTAGGGTATTACAGTGGAGGTATAGGCAGTGCTGAGCCCATGTTTACTGACCCTTATCCAGTTTGTCCTTTTGTTTCCACCCTCACACAAGGAAAAAAAGGTATAGCTTTAATGGATGACTGTTATCTCCCAGTGTAATCATATAAATCTGAATCTGGTTAGGATTAATGGAGCGGTTCATCTTCTGACTTTCTGTTGTTTACTTTGAAAGCATAGATCTGGGGCTGCTTTAGTAAAAGGATACACTTCCACTGAAGTTAGTTTTTAGTTTGTGAGAATTGCCACCTTATACTTCTGGTCACCAAAACCAAAAAAGAAGAATTATTTTTTACCCCCAAGTGGATTTTTTTTCCATGAGATTGCTAAATAAGTCTTATTCTTGTGAGCATATACTTTTTCCCTCTTTCTTTTTCTTTTTCTTTTTTTTTTTTTTCCCTTAAATCTCCTCCCTTCCGGAGGCTGAAAGACTGAAATTCCTCCTTGAAGCTTGCAAGACTTAGAAAATTCTAAGTAATTTGTTTATACAATGGAATGCAGCTCACAATCAGATGTAAATACCAGCACTCTTATCCTCTGGCTTTTACTTTTATCTTGAATTATAATGATTTATTGAAACAGCAGAGTGAGCTTTAGGACATTTTGTCAGAATCAGGCAAGACAAATAGCTAATTATTATGACCACTTCTGATATTTAATAAACTGTGAAGTTTGAGGCTAGATCTTGCTTAGGCCTGGTTCTTTTAGTATTTATCTCAGGAGGCAAAATTTTTTCCAGGGATATGGTTGGTATAAGTTTGTTAGATTTTAGAAGGGGATGGGCATGGGTTTGTTTTGTTCTCCTTCCTCCTGGAGTTATTTAGCGTAAGGAAGATGAAGATTTCACATGGGATTTCAGAGCTAATACACAAGAAGCTTCTCTTGGCCTTTGTGTGTCCTGTTAAAACAATGCTTTTTGTACTGCTTGCCTTGCTCTGAGAGGACATCAACAAATGGTACAGGACAAGCCTGGTTAAGGCAAGTTTAATAAAAGAAATTGCAGGTGGATCTGGCTGACAGTAGCTTCTGTCACACTGAAAAAGTTACCTTCAGTATGATTAGGAATAGAACAAAAATGTTTCAGGAATACAGATACGAAAAAGAAAAAACATCTGCTGCGTAACTTGTGAGTTATTACAGAGGCAGTTACAGCAATTATATTTTTGTCCAATGCAGCACAATATCTTCTGGCATTTAAAATGTTTCTTTCAAGTCTTAATGAACTAAACATAGCCCATGTCCCTGAGGGTGGTGTAGGCGTGTGCCATTCTCTACTATACAGTTTTTAGCCCAGTAGTAGATTTGAGGCTACGAGCAATTGCAGATCTATCTATTATCCCTAATGATAGATGTACTACTAAGGAACACAAAGTATTTCCTCAAAATTCCTTTTTTTTTTTCCCTGTTCTAGCTTACACTACTTTTCTTGTTGTTGTTGTTTTGTTTTGTATTTAATTCCCTTCCTGTGGGAAACTTGTAGGGGCCTGCAACCAGACAGCTCTGGTTTTGGAAATGAGATTGTCTTCATGCAAAATGCCTGAAGGATAATGTTCTCCTTTTAGTCCAACTAAAAGCATAATGAGTTTTCCAGTGCCTGTGTTAGCACACTCACAGCCCTGTGAGGAAGAGTCTGACATGCTTGCAAAATTCAGGTTTTTGTAGCCTCTGAAAATTCTGGCGTGTCATGTGTGACTAAAGCTCATGGCATGTGTTGCAGCAGAGCTTTAGACCATGTTTACTCAGAGAAACTTTCTGCAGAAAGAAATGTGAGTAGCATGGACCCTAATGTGGACTGTTTGGTCAGGGTGTGAATATTCCTTTTCTAATAAAAAGGAAAAAGTTGGTGATGCCTTGAACAGGCTGGTCTATATGTTATGCAGTCTGCAAAAGAGAATAAAAACAAAGAGCAGAAAGAACTTAAACATATTGCAGCTCTTTTTTACCCAAACTGCAACTGTCTTTGCATTTCTAATTAAAGAATATTCTCTGAATCATTGGGCATTCGAATTCTCTATTTTCCTAACATGTGAATAGTTCAGCAATTACCTGAAATTAATCACTTTGTTGTGTAGGAAAGTTTCCCACTCAGTTTAAGGTGTTACTTGCATTCATAAGAAGTTACTATTAGGGAAGATGGTACCAGGACATCAGGTGCTCGAGGTCTGACGGGGAGTCCATTTATAAAGCCACTTCTGGAGCCATTGTGAAGCATAGCCTAGCTCCTGTGTACTGCACTTCTGTGGCAGTATGATAAGCTCTCCTGGTCTCTCAGGCTTGACAGTAAAATGGCAGGAATATTCAGCTGTGTAGCTCAGTTGCAGGAGGATGTTTTGCAAAAGGCTGTCACACATTTTTGTGTGCTGTCCTGTTTGAAAGAAGATGCTGCAGTAACCAGGTGGGTGATTGACATCAATGCTATTCTGTGCTTTCAGTGTTTATTCCCAGGTGTGCATCTGGGATTTAATTTACTGCCCTTGAGAGATTCCCAAGGGTAAATATTTTCTGATTGAAGCAGCCCCAGGTTTTGTACCTTACCAGTTGGTTCTTCTGTCTCTATGCCTTTATCACCAGACTCCTCCGAGTGTACTCTTCTCGGAGACAGCTTGCCAGTGATGAATGAGCCCCTCTTCCATATTGACCTCAGACTGTTCTTAATTACATCAATCCAGCCAGCCACAGCAATGAGGTGTGCACAGAAAATTTACTTAATGAAGAGACTTCATTGAGCTTACAGTGCAGTTAAGTTGAAATTACATAGCAGTTATGGGAAATACGTGGTTAGTTATGCCCTATGCTGTGCCTTCCCTCAACTCTGTGCCATGAAAGAGACACATCATCTGTATCATTCACTCCAAATTTGTTCATGTTGTAGATGAATTACTTTGAGGGTGAAAAGGGAGAACCAGTTGCTTTAATATGTATCAATTCTCATTAGAAACAAACAGAAAACCAGTGCTTCATTACTGATCCTAACTATGATTCTGAGTTGATTCCTCTGTGGGAAAAACAGAGTAAACACATACACTTTTATTGTTTGTCTTTATAGATCAGCATGAAAGTAAGAAAAGTGATTAATATCAAGTTAATATTTTGAACAGTGAAATTTTATGTTCACAATCAAGGTGATTGTGAAGTGGAAATTTGATTCTGATATGCTTGGCACTGAACTACCAACCTTAGATATTTTACATGTACTACAAATACTATTCACTGAAATAGTTTGAGGGAGAGCTGCCTGTGCAGATTTTGTGTATAACTGAGGTGATAAATACTTAATTTGAATGTGATATTTACAGGTTTATTTGTACAAGAAAAATTTAGGCTGAGAAAGTGATGAGTGAAACTTTTTTTCTATTTTTTCTTTTCTTTTTACCTTGCAGCTCCCAGGAGCTTAACATGTTTTATTTGCTTTTCTTCTGGCCTTCAGTATGTAGTGTAAATTCAGGGCTTGGTAACCAATGGTCTTTGGAAAATTGCTTGGAAATATTTCCCTTTCACCAGATGAGGTTAGGCCTGATGTCAGTGCTGAGACCCAGGAGCAGTTACAGATCCTGAGATGACATCCAAGTTGCCACTGTGTATGATAAACCTGCTCCCTTCTATTAGGCTGGTACCTTTAAATGCCAAGCCAATCTTTGTAATTCCTGAATTTGACACAGAACGAGTGAAAGAAGGGCAAACCACCATTTATTTACTTCAGCTTTCATGAAGGAGGTCTGTCCTAGATTCTAGGCAACCTGCCATCAATTATCCATACAATTCATAACAAAAAAGGCAAAACAGCAGCAAACCATACCCACGTTTGCCAGCTGCTGTAGCTTAGGGGTAATGAAATCATCCAGCCCCTCGCATTCCCTCAGCCCTGTAACTCTGCCCCTATCAAACATTTGTTCCATGGACAAGCTGTGCCTCTGTCAGAGTTAAAAATGTACATGTCAATATATTCCAACAGATCATGACATTTCCTAGTTTAGAAAACTGGCTGTGCCCAGCTCCTCTTCTATAGACTATAATTTCCTTTCTGAAGAGAGAAGGAGCATCTGGACCTACTCAGGCCCCGGCACAGAGCTCGTCCACGTCAGCAAACTGGAGCTTCAATGTGGCTGCCCAGGGTCAGCTGTGGACTGCCTGGAATCTCCTTATTAAACAAGCCCAGAGTTTTGGATCTGGACCAAAGCCCTAGAACTGAACATGCTGGGACATTTGAAAAGTCCTGTTTCTATACCAGAACTCAGTTGCAAAAGGTCATTGATGCATGCTGCAGACATTTCCCTGTGTGCTCCAAGTCTCAGATTTCAAGTGCAAAATTTTATCCAAGCATAACTATGATTAAAAACCCAATTAGTGGAGGGGTCTGATTTCATTCATTTCTCCAGTGGAGAAGGGAATAGACTGTTTAAACTGTCAGTTTAAGATTGTCTTGGTTTCTTTAGAAAAAAATTTAGAATTTATATTCTTAGCCACTGTTAGAAAATTTTAATCACTGCTTGATAGAAATTTTCCAGGACTTAAACTTCTGTCAAAGGCCATACTTGAATTGTGGTAACATAAAGCTGTCATTTGGCATGAATGGTAGATTATTAATTTTGGGGAGAGGCTGGTGTGATATCTAATTTCAGTCCTGGTTCTGTCTCAATGGTTCTTTCTAGATGACTGTTCTTCTGACTTAACTGGGAGAAAATACAGTAACATTATTCTTGGCACTAAACCCAAGGATTGTTGGCTACTACCATGCTTGGGTAGATGGAGACATACAAATGGGATGCTCAGTACACATTAGTCAGGGAGATTGGAACAAGATGCTTCCACTGGACAGCAGTTTTCTCCTGACCTGATTGCCTCAGAAAACCCTTACCCCACAGTAAAAACTCAGTCTCCTTATCCCCCAAAGAAAACTCAGCAGCAGCCTGGGTTTTCTGGTTTTCGAGGTGCTGTGTTGGCAGCCAAGTCCCACCCAGGATGTTTCTGAAAGGTTTGGTTGAGCAGTGCTGAAGCAAGGTCACATCTGCAGTGCATTCTCTGGGGTTGGTTTTCAACACCAAATAATTTTGTAGTATATTTTTCCTTTGATTGCAATTTCATACTTAGGTTACTAGTGCATGAAAAAATGTACTGTCAAGTTAGATCATTTGACTTACTCTCCTGATATTTCTGTTTGGAAGAGGCAGATCTTGGAATAGGTCTTCAACTGGTGTAAATTACAGTGCTACCATTACTTCAGTGGAATAATTTATGCAAGCTAAAGGTCTGCAAGATTATCCAGAGACCAGGTGTGCCACATGTTCTGCGTTTTACCCTGTTGTCTGTAAAACTGTGATGTATTAATGTCTGATGTGTTCCTATTGTGGTGTTTGTTGTTGTGTGTATGGCTAATGTTAATCATAGTTAGCAGTCATGCAATGAAATTCTTATCTTCACTAAGCTTACCTTGCATGTAAAGGGCATGCATGGATTTGGAAATATTTCCTAACCTCCAGGCTGTAATTTGGGGTTAGGAGAAACTCCCACATTGCACACACACTTCTAAACTGGAAAAACAACTAAAAATGTAACAAGTTCTTGTTGGCTAATTTTTGGGTTCTCATCCAACACAGCCCTTAAAAGCCAGAATTAAGGCTTGGATTTGGGTCTCATTCAGTTGTGATGTTATTGAGATTTGCTCTTCTTTGTCCTAATTGGAGAACATGAAAAATAACATTTCTTCCCTCCTGGGTGTGAAGCTGGGTCCTGGTACGGCCTTGTATTGAGTGATCAGTGGATGCCATTTCAGGTATCATGTGATGACTGGATTACAGCTGAATTTAGAGCCCCATGAAGTTTGCATCAGCAATGAGGACTATGGGGAGTGAAACAGACACGTTTCAGTGTGTTAATTCCCATTCAGAAGCAGATAACTTAGTATTCTCCCTGATACCATTGTAAATGTCTGGAAAGAGAGGAGCAGATCTTTTTGTCTGGTCCCTCAGGAGTTGGGTAAGTCCTCCTTAGGACTGCAAGAGTTGCCTTAGATTCTGTGATATTAGTAAACTACTAATAATACTACCTAAACGTAACCATAGGAGGCTTGTCTCCTCCTGAATGAAATGTTTTGTTATTTAAATAAGGCACTGGGATATCATCAAGCTTGTGGGCCACTGAAATGAATAAAATTAGACAAATTATGTCCATGTTGTTCTTTTCTGTATGTTAAGCCAGGAAGAGAAGCAACTGATAAGATTAATATCCAGATAAGTGAACATCTGAAGTTCTTGAGATCATGTAATCTCCTGACTGCTACAGAGCTGTTCTTAACAGACTGGGGCAAATGCTGAAGTGTGTGTAAACAAATCTGTGCATGCATATGTTGGGCAAAAGCAAGAAAAACATTTACTATGTAGATGAATGACTATTAGATTCTATCACTTAAAAAGAAAAGCAAGATGTGAATGTTGGCATAGTGAGATAGTGTTTCTTTTTTCCTCCCAATTTTTATGGAATTGTGTAGTAATAACTTATGCTTGAAAATTTCTTTCTCTTCTGGTCAAACTGCATTTCCAAAAATGAGGCAGAAAATAGCATAAAACAAATTTAAGTTAATTTGAAAAATTAAACTTTTTATATCAGCAGATTGAATTACTAGACAAAAATGTACTTACAACTCAGGTTTTTTACCATAGAGGATTTCTTGACTGATGTCCCTGTGGAAGTAGTCCTCAGTACAATGAGATAAGCACCCCCCATCTCTCCCACAGAATCTGTAACTGCTGTCCCTAGAGCCACAAAGATTTCTACCCTTGCTAGAGCACTACCATGGATGCTTCCAGTATTGCTGACTTGATTCAAAAATTATGTAAACAAGAAAAATGGACGTGAAGCCAAAGAATTCACAAGCTCAAGTGGGGGAAGAATTGATTCCCATGTTGAGAGGAGACATTTGTTGTTTCACTGGTTCCTTTCTTTGCAGCATCACACAGCAGCACTGGGGAAAACTGGGAGGAAACAAAAGGATAAAAGGAAAGACTACCTTTCTTTCAGCCTTGTGCTAAGTCAGCACAAATTTCAACTAAAACTTGGTAGTTTTCTGGTTTTTAAGGTCTTCAATTTCTGTGCTACTTAGTGTTCTCTGGAATTGTCCCAGAACTTGGGAAGCAATATGGTTGAATATAAAATATTGTTTAATATTGAGTATTGGTTAATAATATGCCTTGTGTTCCGGAATGAAAATAATCACAAAACATTAAAAAAAAAAAAAAAAAAAAAAGAATTAATAACATAACCTGCTTTTTGTATTTAATGAATAATTATAATGGGACTGATGGGTTCTGGATTCATCTGATGAGATATGTTTCTTTGTTTCTTGAAATAGCTTTCTTCCCCTTTCCCCTACCCATAAGCATAGTTTGGGAAAATGGAAATATGAAATATGACACTGACATCAGCTTTCGAAAATTCCATTCTGACAGCCATTTTCTATACTTCATTAGATCCTGAGAGAAGTGCGATCAAAATATTTTGTAGCCAGTGCAGAAAGGCAGGAAACACTGTTAATCTTTGTGGGCTGGGGTGTTTATTTTTATAGCTATGGATTAAAGCTCTCTCCTATAGCTGGCAGGAGAAGATCCTTATTTGATAATGCTTAGCAACTTGGCTTATAACATTGGTTTCCATAACTGCCTTTCCATGTTGTTCTGTGTTGTTATTACACTGCAGCTGTTAATTTTCCAGTGATCCAGGTATTGCACTCTGAGTTACCTGAGATGAAACCCTTGTACTGTGTTAACAAGTATCTCTCCTGTGGGTATAATGGTGGCAAGACCCTGAAAACATTCCTGTTAATATGTTTATAAATGAGTTAAAAGTGTAGCTCTTCATTTGGAAACATTTCTGACTAAGTATGTTTGTCACTCCAGTGTATGGAAAAAACACTGCAGGTTCCGGCTTGTATTTCTGGAGAGTCAACAGAAATGCTTAATTAAACAACAACAACAAAAGTTGTGTTATCCCATTGTAAGGACTCTTTGGTTTTGGTGAAAGTAGTGTAAGTAATTGTGTGTATCAGTTGATTCTTTTTTCATGTGATGGAAGTTTAATGTGGAGAAATCGTATTTCTCTTACATATGGAGGGGGTGAATGATAAAGTTTATAGAGTAGGAAAAAATAAACAAAAGTTACTATGTAGTGTTTGAGAGTAAAATCTGTTCAAAAAGTGAGCCCAGAAAGTTAAAAAACCCTTCTGGGGAGCGTGTGTGTGTGTGAAAATGGGGGTTTCTACTTACAGTCAACTTCAGCACCTTTGAGGCAGCCAGAAGCTATTTTTTCAATTGAAACAACCATGCCAGAGGATGGAATGTCCTTGCAAAAGAATTCCTGTGAGGAAAGGTACCAAAAATGTGGGAAGTGGACATTTTATTTGTGTTTGATAATCACTCATGAGATGAAATCAGACTGAAGTAGTAGCTTTGCTTAGCTGTTGTCTTCTGTCAGCATCAAGCTGTACTTTGTTCCGGGTGACAAAACAGGACATGCAGTAGATTACAGAGACCTGGCTGTGAAGAGCAGGAATAAACCACTTTCTAGTAAAAAGAACCCCCAGATACTTGTGGAGCATCTCAGAAAAAAACAGATTTTTCTTTATTTTCCAGTGGATGAAAGGTAGGTGGTTGAACGTGTCCTTTCAATACCAGTGTTATTAATATCTCATGTGATGTAGATGTATGTCTCAGTAAGAGATACCTCATTAAAAAAAAATCTCTAAAATACTTAAAAAAATATTAGCAGGATATACTCAGAATTTAATTTCTTGTCCTTCAAAATCAAGTGAAATTAAGTGCAGTCCTCTTGAATACTTTTAAGACATGACCAGAGTGGCAGATAAAATCCAGTATGGCTCCTGTAAAATTCTGGGAACAAATTTCTTTCTAGGAAACAGAACTACATGACTTCTCACAATATGTGATTAGGCAAGCAATGGTGAAGTGATTACAGAATCATAGATTATTTTGTGTTAGATGGGACCTATAGCCAGGACTATGGAGTGCAACTCCCATTATAACATTAACACCAAAATCATCATTATGGAGAAGCAAGTAAACTGAGCAAAGCAATACTTTTCAGTCTGATACTGAAAATGCTTTCAAATTTTATAAAAGCTATTAGTTTACACAAATCAGGCATTAAATAGAATCTAGCTAAAAGAAAAATGTTGAATTTATCTTTCCAACTTAGTGCAGACTAAGGTCAAATTTCTGCAAAGTGACCTCTAGCTGGCCTGCCAAGAGAAAAAAAAAGGAGGAAGGAATGTACTTGATGAGTAGCTGTCCTCACAGTATCTCAGGGTGAATGGGCCTACTATTTTGGAGAGGTAAAGATTTCAGTGTTCTAAATTGGGAGATGTGTAGGCCTGAAGTTTTGAAAGAAGCAATTTATTTGCCCTTTTTACTTCAGGTCGAGTGGTGGTTGTACATCATTTCATTAGAAAACAATGATAAAAGAAGCCTTTCCAGCTGAACAACCACAAACAAGGGAGAAATACTTTCAAATACTACACATTCCTCAACTGTAATATAGGAACAAAGTAATATTATATAACCTAGGGTGGGTTTTTTTTTGTTTGTTTGTTTTTTTTAAGTCAAAGTGTTTAATATCCTTTGATGGAATTAGTTACGTTTCAAAATATTTTATGTAAATGAAATGTCATCTTCAAATTGCTGTTTCATGGTACAATGGAAAAAGTTCCCCTTATATTATTATATAATTTTTTCTTGAACATTAACAATAACTAAAAAGGTAGCATGCTTAAATCACATCTGTACATTTGAAATACTTTAGAACGTATACATAATATATGCATAGTAATGAATTTATTCCATACAAGTTAAGGATCCTGATCTTAGGAGGAGATTGTACAGAAAACTTCACAAAGTCTGTTGTTTCTGAATTCACTCAATGAACAGAAAAAGAAATCATCAGGAAAAAATAAATTTCAAAAGAATTATCTAAGAACAATTAGTAGTTTTTAGGGAGGGGTTTCTGCACATTGTGTCCCTGATTCCATTATTTGTCATGCTGCATCAAGTGTTTTATGGACTTCAGAATTAGCCAACGTACTCTTGCCTTTTCTCTGGAAGGCACTACATACTTCAATATTAGCACAATATTTCCAACTTCATTAAAATTTACAGCAAATGGTTCATGTTAATTATGCAAGATAAGTATCTGGTAAATGATTTCATGCTCATAATACAAGAAAAAACAAATTATGGTTTAAGGCTCTAAGTAATTTTGCAACTGGAAGACTACCTAGAGATTGTATTTGGATTCAAACATCAGGTTTTTGCAAAGCCAGACAAGTGCAAGCTGAAACTGGAGTTGAGTCAAACCAAAACACGGGTTATTCTACAAATATTAGAAACCTCCCAGCCCTGTGTGTAGGTTATTCAAAAGTAGTGTGAAGCTCACAGACCAGTGCCAGCTGTAATCCTGAATATAGCAGCATGACCCAGCCTACTGGTGAAGCTACATGGCAGCCTACTGGATGCACACACACTTTTGCACACCTCAGAAAAGTAATCTTTTTAATCTACTAGGCCTACTTAGAGGTTGTCCACACCTTGGTATCCAAAATATCACTAGAGGACCTATATTTAAGCAACTGAGTCAAGCCCAATATATTGATGAATGTGTGCCTGTGGAAGTTAGTCTTCTGTACTGTTTGACTAGGTTTTTGTGTGCCCACTTTGCTTTTGATGTAATATTCAGACATTATTTTTGTTAAGTGCAAACCTGCAGTTGTTCTTTGGAAGGTAATTTATAGCCACGTTTAAATTACCAAATCAAGTAATATCATGTTTTGAATAATATAAAATGCTAAGGGTTTTTTTTGTTGAAACATATGTTACCTATACCTTGGATTTGAGTGTAAAACTGGATAACTAATAACCATGATGGGATTGTAGAGTAAAACCAGCAAGCACATGACTGGTCACCTGTGCTAAGCCTGTATTGAGGGTAATGGTGAGCAATTGAAAGTTGCATAGCAGGTCATGAGAAATGCACCCAGAGCAAGGCTCTCAGTGACAGACAGGGAAGTAAGGATGATCAGGAGAACTATGGGAATCTAGAGCAGGAGAAGGAAGGAGGGCGCAGGAATCTGAACTCAGCTGTGTGAGGGTGCATGTCAAGCAGAAAGTAAACCCAAGAGCTTTCCTTATATAAATAGCATAACTAAATCTCTGATATGCCAGGATTTCAGTTTGAGGAAGATTGTTTGTGAGTTGTGCAGACCTGCCAGAACCTGACACTAAACATGCGACCGGCAGCAGGCCAGGACTCATCATTAAGCTTTTTCTGTTCTCATGACCTGGAAAGGATTTTACAGCAAAATACCTGAGCTCCATTTTATTTATAACTGAGTTGTTTTCTACAGGGTGGGAAGGTAAACTAAGTTCAAACGGCTTGGTAATGCAGAAAACCAGTCTCCTTCAGTGTTTTTGGATCAATGCATATGATAAATGCCTGATGCTCTGATGTTGACTAAATGGGAATTTATTAGATGTGGGTTACTTTACATTGTTTTGTGTGACTCTGCAGATGGTTTGTGGGAGGAGGATGTAGGAGCATAGGGAGGAGTTGGAAAATGATCATATGCATCTGATACTTACATTGCTCATGTTAGGCTTTTCTTGAAAAATGGGGAAAAGCATGTGCAAATAATTAAAACTTGGTTACTAATAAAGCATTTTGAAATGGAAAACTGAAACTAAACAAAAAGAAGGAACATTCTGATGCTGATAATAGTAGATGAGGTTAATGTCATGAAACTAAAATGGAGATAATGCTTTGTCGCTCATTAAGATCTTTAATTCTATGAAAAGTTATCTGCCTAAAGTCTAAGCCATGGCTGAACAGTACATTTGTTGCCAGAGCTGACATTACTAAGCTTGTATCTTTTGTGTAAAAGACTGCAGCCTCTCAGAAACAATGGATTAAATGCAGCCAAAATGGGAGGATGTGTTCTGTTTATGTGCAAGGGAGATGAGCAGACAGATGTGTGCAGTTCTTGCACTGACTGCTCTGTATGAAGTCTGTGTTTGAGTGTGGCAGCAGCAGAGCAGGCCAGCGTGTCTGGTGTTCCCTGGGGCCTGTTCACACCTGCAGTCAGGTACCTGCAGTATTCTGTGTAGGGGCTGGGTACTGGGGGTCTCTTACCACCATGACTGGGTATGGAAGGCACTGGTTACAGTTTGCTTCATGCAATTCTTTTCCTGCACAAAACGTGTCAGTGGGTTGGGCTGCAGCTGTGGGAACATAACAAAGGTCTCTTTTTTAGAAGGCTGAGACAAATAAACCAAAGAAGAGCCTTCCTGAGTGTTAGGAATTACAGAGTTAAGGGTACAGTTTGGACAAGGGACAACTCATAATTCAGAAACATCTTAATTTTGCCTGCAATTTGTAAAATTGAAATGACCTTTTTCTGGAATTCAGCTTTAAGGTGGGACCCCACTGGATTTAAGTTAAAAGGCGCAAATGTATGCGTATGTGGGAAGAATTCCACTTCTATTTTTCCTTAATTTATTGATTTGTAGATTGATATTCTTCTCTGATTCTGTGTGTCTAAAAACAGAAAAATGAGGGATAAACCTGTGTGGTAGTGAGGCTGGTTTTATAGATGTCTTCTGTCTGTTTAGCTTCAGCTGCTTAAAACTGCCATAAATAAATATCAAGTATATTGATAATAACCACCAAAGGTGTTTCTGGATTCATATCAGCCACCAAAATGAGAGTTTGTGCATTCTAAATGAATCTGTGAACTGTTTCAATACTATCAGATGGAATACATTTGAAAACTGATTTTGTGCCAGAGTGAACAAAAAGATAGCTTTGTCCTCAGTGCCAAGAAGATGTGTTTTCACCACTAGATAATTAATGTGCATTTACTCATGCCAGTGTGGAAAACCAGCCTGGATTTTGCTGTAAAGTAACTGTGTGAGATAGTTACTCCAGTGATGGTTGACCTTGTCTCCACAGGGCTTTTACAGTGCATTTTCTAATGTTAGTTCTTCCACTGTGAAAATAAAGTCCAACAAAGGAAAAACTAAAACAGCTGTTTTGCTCTCATTCTAAGAAACCAAATGTGTATTTATAAAGTTTTTTTTCCTAGTAATAGTTACCTTAGTCTATATTTATTCTTTTCCAACCAATTGCAATCATACCAGGTAAGGAACAGGAATTGGGCAGGACTGGTTTGAAACCTGGAAGCTCAGATGGAGAGGGAGAGAGTGCCAGGGCTTGACGTGTTCCTTTTCCTTCTGGAAGGACAATAGAGAATTTTAGGTGATGGCGAAGGAATATTTTAGGGAATGAATGGAACTGAAATTCAAGGGACAGAACATGCTGTGATTTGGTAAGAAAGGGGATGCAATCCTAGCTACATACTTCTAAAGGAATTGCTGGAACAGAAACGTGTCAGTATTTCCAGTGCAAAACCTTATGAAATCATGAGTCATATTAAAAATAATTAAAATAAGATTAGCTTTTTAGTTGTCTTCTCCACTTGCTTAGGTTTTTAAGTGTCCCTCCATACTTTTTTCTTTTCTTTTTTTTTTAAAGTTACTTTGTGTTTTAAAGATTTCCTTTGCACACTTGTGGCTAAAATTCTTTCTTTTCATGAAAGAATAATACTTCAATAAGTAATATGACCCAGAACATAGAGTTTTAACAAAAACACCGTGCATCTTCAGTCTCATCATCGAATCATGAAAGATTATAATGTATCCACTATATCTTACTCCATGATACTAACAGATGTGATTATGTTTGGATGATATGTAAGGTGGAAATGGGTAGAATTCACATTAACATGCAATTTAATAATGGAATAATAACTATGTTTATAATAATCTTTACTATTAGCGTTATGATAAATATGTTCTACTCATGACCAGCAGAGAAATAAAAGCCTTCCTCTGTCATGGTGAAAACCATGTCAGAGAACTAGTCAGTGTATATAATTTATTGTCTCTCTCTAAATCAAACTTTATTTAAAATGAAGATTTTAAAACTTTTACCTTTTAATTTACACACTTTGTTGTTTGGAATTATGCAGGGATAGGTATTTACTCAAAATAGGAAGGAATTAGAACACATAATACAAATACACAAGTATTTGATATAGCTGGAAATATCTAACCAAACTAAAACTTGGTGTTACACCATACCACATGGTGTTAAGTTTCTAAATGCTTTTTTGTACCATTGCTCTTAGAAATTCCCAAAGCTCTTCACTGTCTGTAAGAAAAGATGATACTGATCTGACTCCAGAGGCAAATGACAGCTAAGAAAAAAGATTCAAGAGTTTAAAAATAACTAGTCTGAAATACTCTCCGAAAAAGTTATTTTGGACTGCACCATACTTAAATTTTTGTGTATGTGAGAAAGAAAGAGATGCTCTAATGGCTTTTTGTCTAATTAAGCTCTAGGAAATTATTCTTGGGTGTGAGGCTCCTGTAAGTAAGCATTGGAACAATGATTTCTGAGAGTAATTGGTAAAACCTGGCATCCTGTATGTAACAATTACATTCACAGATCAGTAGGGGTTTGATACTGGTTTGCCTCAAAGGGCTTCGAAGCTTTCAACTGAGGGGTTGAATGCTGTGGTTGGTGGTGTTGGGATTTTTGAATGGTCTCCTGGTTCATTAATGTGAAATAATGTGTCGTGTGAGGAGGACCACATCAGGTAGTGGTCTCTAAACCAACATAAAGAGACACAGTTATTTGAACTGTGTGCATCCATCCCCTTTTGTAGTCATTGCTACCAATATATTGATCTGTGCCTTAGTGCAAACTATGTATAAATTTTACCTTGGTTTATATTTATATATATATATATATATATATATATGAGATACATTTTATTGTTGTAAGCTGAAAAAATGGGAAGGGACTGATGTGATCTTCGGTTGTGCTATTTCATCATCCTTAGTGGGAAGAATTACTTGTATAGGAAAATGCTCTTCAAAAAGACCTAGTGTGTTTGCAAGGGACCTTTTGTGGGAATTTTGCCACCATGGGAAAAATTGTTTTTAGTAAACTCTGTGGGTAGTATCATGTATGATTCTGTGTCAGTGAGTGCCACGTGTCAAAAAAGGTAGGCATTTTACATATGAAGAACATATTTAGAAATGGAAAACCTGTTGGAATTCAACAGGCAGGAAACCAGGGGCTTTTCTTTACTGAAAGGAAAATGCTCCATGCGCGCCTGCCTTGCACTTCCCAAACATGCTGTGTGGTGAGCACGCAGTCACCACACTGAGCAAATACTGACTGTACTTCATTAAAGGCTTGTTGGAGCTGCTGGGGGGTTCAAACTCTAGCATGGGTTCCTACAGCTCTTTGCAACTTCTGTGCATTTACTATGATGTTTTATTTGCTTTATGAAGTAGATATTGGTTAATGCCATGCTATGAAAATGGTGTCCTCTCGCCACCCACTTGGCCTGCTGGCCATGAACTACATTCCCCATAAACTCCCCTTTGATGATGTGTTTGAGACTAAAAAAAATCAGTGCCAAGCTAGCAGCTGACTTAGGGCTCAGCTCAGTGGTGCATCTCTTCTGGGTTATGCTTTTCTCTTGCCATGAATAGCACCGTTTCAGGTGCCCTTGCCTAGCCCAGGCTCTTGGCTTCTTTGGAGTGAGTCAGGATGATAACGTGAAAGAGAGAGGAAAAAATACACCCAAGCAGTGATTTGTTGAGTGTAAATGGGAAGGGAAATAAACTCTGGCCAAGGGCTGAAAATGAACCTCATGAAGCTAACCTGGGCCTTCAGACTGATTTGTATTCCACATTTTCTGGATTTAATCTGCCTTGGGGTTTGGGAGATATTTTTAAAGAAATGGAATAGTTTTCTGAACTCTGGAAGACTGAAGCTATTTCCGTTTGAAATGGCCTTCCTGGCTATATCGGAGTTTCCTGTATGTACTAAAATACTGGAAAATGTGCTTTAGTTCTTTTGTAGTATGGTGGGATGTAATCAGTCATAAAGACAGAAGAAATGTAGGGGTTTTTTCCCTCCCCCCCATACTTGGATTAGTAATTATCACTGTCAGGAATTTTCCCTTATCACTCTTTCATATTTATCTTGTTCTCAGAGTACAAAATATGGGAACTGCAGGAAAGGAAACCCACAGATATTTGCTAAGAGTGGCTGATCCCTGGGATGATGGCTTTTCAGCAGTTTTGAATATGTGGGGCCTGAAAAATGTTGGGAGTGCAGTGTACTGCAGAGCATTTTAAAGCTGCAAACATCACATTGCCTTTTCCTCTGGCTTTCATTAAAGCCAGGGGCTGAGGTGCTTCTCCTGAATACATCTTGGTTCCATGTTGGAAAAAGAGGACATTTCCACAATCCTGGCTGATTTGTTTGCTTTTATGCCCTGGGTGTTTTGGGAAGAAGTGTCAGGGGGTGACTTAAAGTGGGCTCTGATGTCATCTGGTCAGGACCCAGGTTTGGAGTGTCAGGACACCTGGTTTCAGCCAGGACACAAAGCTGCATTTGCATTTTATGCACTTCATACACAGCTGTAGTTATCTTAGGGGACCTCTGTGTGTTAATATTGGATACACGAAATCCATTTGGAAATATATTTAAGAAATAATTTAAATCATTTGGGTTTTAAATATAAAAATATATTTTTACTATTTTATTTGTGTATATGTATTGTGTGTATGTAACATGCTCTGAGTCTGGTAAGTAAACACTTGTATTTGCTGGTACCTCTCAGAGCTGTATGTATGACTTTGTAAGTTTAAGTTTGGTAGATGCATTTATAAGGCTGTAAAAGTTGCAATGGAAAAGTGATTGGAAAGAGATTTGCTTGATTATATTAAGAAATGAATTTGGATTGAGTATTGCTAGAAATTGGTGGCCATAACAGCAAGACCATCCAAACACAGGAAAAAAAGAAGTCTTTTCCAGGAATCCCCCCCAATCCACATTTGTTGTCTTTCCTGTAGGGAAATTTTCTGTCTTGGTGCTCTTTGTATTGCTACACTTGGATAAATAAAAAATAGATAGGATAAACACATTATTTACAATAATATAATATATTCCCAATGCAAATATATTGATGTTTTCTCTCAAACTAGTTTTAATTTTTTAAAAATACATCCCTATCATCCTGATTTGGTCCTGGTCTCCTATATTATTATGATGTCCCTTTTTTTAACTGGTCAGAACATGCACAAAATGTCTATTAAATACGGCAAGTTGAATCTGGTACATCTCCAGACTGGCCTGTTTGAAAGACAGAAGGAAATTTCATGCACATAAATCCATAAAATTCTGAATGAATGAAATCCCAGAGCAATGGTGTCTGTTTTCCATTTATTATATATGCTATCCTTCACAGAGCAGGATATTATAAAATAATGTAATGCATAAGTCATGAACAAAAATTTTGTGAGGGATTTTAATTCATGGAAAGAAAAAGGAAAACTCTGGCTCACATTCCCTGAAGTCACAAACCCCTGAACAGAACCTTCACCTGAGGACAGTGTTCATTGTAACTTTGTTGTAAGGTGGTACTTCAAGTGAACAAGTTTGTAGAAGGGATTCTGCACCCTTTTTATACCCTGCCAGGTATGTATCTTTTGGTAAACAGTTAAATAATCCACTGTGTTAGTAATTTAGGTCTTGTCTTGTCAACAGAAGTCATTATTTTGGGTTTTTTAAAAACTGTAGTTTAGTCTCAAATCTGTATTTTAAGAACTTCTTTGTAAATGTGAGATAATTCTTGGTTTAGTTTAAAATATGAAGAGAAGAAAAAATCTTGTGTTACTTTATGCTGTTTACCATTATTGACAAAAGTCTGAAAGTAATTTTTAAAAGCAGTTGAGGCCATTTCGTAACAGATAAAATAGATCCTGAACAATGTGCTTGTTAAGTGCAGGGGTGTGTCTGATTTAGCTGCTTCAGGTTTCCAGACCATCCAGCAATAGAAAGGGGTGCAATAGGGTCGAGTCTCCTGTTCCCTGAAGTGGGATTGACTGGGGTCCTAGGCCTGGAATACCAGAACCACAGCCTGGCTGTGCCAGAAGATAAGCAAATAGCAGCAGGATGTGTTTCTCCTCACCATATGACACAGAGCACTTAAAAGGCAGAACTGCTAGTAAGCTCTAAATAGAAGAGTCTGGAAAATAAATTCCTGCAGCATCATTTTGATTTTCACTACATGTCTCAGAGCTTTGAAGTCCTGGCAAGCAATGATCAGTTTGTTGTTGTTGGATATCTCAGCATGTATTCATTATGCTTACAACAGACATGAAGATTGCAAATAAATTGAGCAAACCATTTAAAATATGCTATGTGCTGTAGACAGAGGACATTTGAGGAATGCGTTTAAATTTTAAGCCCTCACCACCTGTTGGCAGTACAAAAAAAAGCTGATAGGTGCTGCCTCCTTTTTGACCCTGAGTAACTTCTGTGGAGGGATTCCTGTAACATAAAAGTTGCTTATGTCTTGGGATAATGTTTTTCACAGTGGTATTTCAAACTCCTTCACACACACACACACAAAAGAAAAAAAAAGAAAAAAAAAAAGTAGTTTTTTGCTGTACTCAACTTCTTACATTTTAGTCTGAATCTAAATAATTTGTTAGTGGTGGTAGAATTTTTCTAGATGTATTTATTACAATTAATGAGGCAACCAAAGCAATCTAAACTTACAGAGAGAGCACAGAAAATGGACTAAAAATGGTGTTAATAGTTCAGTTTCCTATCTCTCATCTCCTGGCAATATGCCACTAAAAAGAATTATCTTTTTTTTTTGAAAGAGAAAATCAAGGACTGAGCATCAGTAATGGCCTGCAAAGGACAACTTTCATGTGTGTTAAGGTGAACAGCTGATGCAGAAGATCAATTGTGTACTGGAACTTTAGGTTGCAACACTTTGATCAATGTTTTTTTAGGTAAAGTTCTTTGATCTGTGTTAAACCAGAGTTCCTCCTCTGGGTATTTTGAAGTGTTCACCATGAGAATCTACAGTATGAGTGGGTGGATCTGGCAGGAAACTGCCACTCAGCCTAGAAAAATGATCTCCTGTGGTATAAAAATAGATATAAAATGTGGCACAGAAGCTCTTTTGTCTCTTGAGTTTGGCAAGCTTTCTGCGAGGATGGAAATTTATGTGCAAGTGCTTATTGAAGGTATGGATCAGATGTTTACCAGTCATCCACTGAAGGAAAATGAAAGAATCACTGTACAGGTGGCTTTTGAAAACCACTTTGGATTCAAGGGCCAAGAAATACATCTGTAATAATTGAATAGAAGTCTAAAGGTGTTAATTGAGTTAATCTTACCTTAAACAAACACAATTATGGTAGTGTAAACATAGTTGAGGTTACTTTTCAGAAATGCTTAGTTAGAGGATTCAGTTCTAGTTTTAAAGCTTTTAGAACAGATCTTCATTCAGAATGAGAGAAAAATTGAAGGATAATTAAGGCAAATCTTACGGTTTGGTTTGGAAATGGACTTGTCTGTTATTGCAGCATGGGCAATGGTACATCAGCTTCAGAGACCAATATGCTTTGTTTGGCATTGAAGAAGTCATTAGTTACCTCTCATTCTTGTCAAGTTGCTTTTGGACTGTTTTGTGAGATCTGACATTCCCAGTGGGTCTTTGTAGGCACAGGTCAATGTTTATGAAAGTAGATGTCAGTGTTTCATTTTTATTGACTCATGCTGTAGAGATGAAGGCATCCTGCAGAGCATATACTGACAATCTAAAAAATTTCAGTTTTGTTGAAAATAACCAGTTTAGATGTATGAAAGCTTTTACACACCAAAGTGGCAATAAGAACCTCCAGTAGGGAAAAGAAGGAATCAGTCTGATACAGTAATTAAAGACTAGTTCTTTCATAAAGCTTAGTGTGCTGACTCTCCAAACTATTCCATTGGCATGGGCATCCAGGCAGGTCCCAGAGGAGCTGCTGGCTTGCTGCAGTCTGGGGCTCAGCATCCTGCTGGCTCTGTGCCATTCCAGCCTTCTGGGATCTGTGCTGGAACTGCCCCAGGCTCGAGCTCACCCTACGAGCAGAGTGCAGGTGTGTTTGGAGATGTGCACACAGAAACTGCATCTGCCTGGGCAGGCAGAATCTCCTCCACAGTTCTTAAATTCTCTTCTGCTGCTAATTGACTCAGCAGCAGATGGAATTTATCACTTAGGGCTGCTTTGCTAGGCACTGCAAATTAGGCTCAGGTTGGGTATCCCATGCTGCCCCGTGTGCTAAGAAATCTGTAGCAATCACTGGTTATGAAAATGCTCAGGAGCATTTTTCAACATCCCCATACCTGACCTGGATTTCAAATCCTGGACCATGTATTCTCACAGGCCATTGTGATTTAGTGAGGAAGTTTTGCTTTCCCTCTTTTGTTATCTGAGGTGGCATCTTTGGCATTGAGCTGAAATAATTTCCTATTTGTGGAGATGGGCAAGTTCCCATCTGTTGAAAGGAGCATTATAAACACAGATGTGCTAAGGCTGAACCTCGTGCTGTTTGAATAACTGCTTAGTGTATGTGCTATGTACTGTCACTTCATGTTAGAACTGGAGTTTCAGGAGACAAACGTGGAGCAAACATTGCTCAGTTCTATAGATGGTAATATATATAAATATATATATGTATATACATACACAGTGAATACAAAAGGTTGGGGGTCCTTGTATATTTACACCTTTTAAAGCTAAATGGTCAGTCAGTGCTGAAGAGGAGATTTGACCACTATGAAAAAGGCAGTATGATGTCCATCTGTAAGCCATGAGTTTCATCCCAGAACTTTTCTCCAAAATTTAAAGAATAATTCTTCCAAAGTATGTGAGTGAGCTATTTACTCCATAGCAAAAATAAAGGAGCCTATAAAATTATATACTTTGGAGTAAAAATAAAGAAACCATGTTGTCCAAATGTAAATATGGGTATGAATGAACCAGAAATTTCTGTAGCACTGTGTTAAATTTCTGAAAGATTATTCACTGGATTCTTGCATTTGGAGGTGAAAGTAACTGTTAGACCATCCATTATCTGACCCTTTTATCTCATCCTTCATTTGCTCTCCCAACTTTACCCTCGAGCCCATTATTCTGTGTTTTTATTGATTACATCACTACTGAAAAATGCAGTATGCCTCATTATCCTAGTTCTTCCAGAACTGTTAAAGGTACCTTTGAGTTTTTTGATGGCTCCCCGCCTATCTAGCTGTAGGACTGGTCTCTCAGGGAGGTTCTTGTGGGTACTTGGTTTCCATCTGTGCTTGGGGATAATGTCAGTGGGGTCTACTAAGTCTGGTGTGGTCTGATGTCATGTCTGTTTGCTGGAAGTCTTGGGAGTTCTTTAGGGACAGAATCTTTATTATTCTTTAGTGCCTCAGCACTAAAGCTCAGCGGTGATTTCTGTTAGGTAGAGTTTGAAATTTTTTACATTGTATCAACATCGACTAGAAATCTTGTCCTAAGATTGTTTGGGGGTTTTTTGAAGGCTGACTACAGTGTGATTATTCCCCAATTGTGGCCAGGGATCATGGATCCCATTACAATTTGGGAGGCTGTACTGCCTCTTACAGTGAGGTTTAGTGGATGGGCTTCAGTGATATTTACCTGGATCTGTGAAAGGCCTCAGAGATCAGCTCTAGTACAAATAACTTCCTTTGCAGTTGTAAGAGTCCTGGAACTGCTGCTCAACCAAGTGTGCTGAGGCATGAGTCTCCAGTAAATTACATTATGGATAATAATAAAAACACACTAAGAAATTATAGAGAATTGAAATTATTTCTGAGAAAACTAATTTAATATGTTCAGAATCCAATCAATACGCTGAACTCTAATTGCATATCTAATATGTTTCTCTAAAAATGAGCAATGACTGGCCTACTAACATAATAGTTAAGATTAGATTAGCAACATAAATTGAAATATTGTTTGAATCAGATCTTGAAATGTAATTACCAAGTGCTGTATAGTCATTATGGAGAATGTGGTTTCTGCAGATATACCTGACAGTGTACAGAGGTGATCTATACCAAACAAAGC
Source organism: Cisticola juncidis (assembly GCA_013400215.1). Taxonomy (NCBI): domain Eukaryota; kingdom Metazoa; phylum Chordata; class Aves; order Passeriformes; family Cisticolidae; genus Cisticola; species Cisticola juncidis. Next base: position 1,530,950 of record VXBR01000802.1, read on the forward strand.
TTTCAATTCATTTGACAGGTTATATAATAGAATCAATAAATGTTGGTGTCTAAGAATTATTTTTATGGTGTAATAATTTCAGTTTGATTATTTGCAGCCATTACTGTCAAATGATATCTTGTTTTATATGTAGAGATTGTATATTTTCTGATGATCAAATCAATGATCAAAGTGCAGGCATTTCTGGGTTTTGTGTTCAAAACCAAGGAATACTAAGATTTTTAGCTTGTTTCAATGGTCAGATGCTCAGCAGCTAGCCAAGGTTATTTTTTAGAGTGGACATTTCTTATTTATGATTAGTCCTTTATTAATGCCACAACTGTATCTCACTCAGCAGTCACCTTTGATTTGTTGGCAAGGTTCTATGAAGTACAGCAAGCAGCCTGTATGCTACATGCTTTTGGGAGTTGTTGTATTTGATTTATAGACTGTATGGTGTGTAAACTGCATTGCTCTGCTTAATATCAAGAGTATAAGAGGCCCTGAAACAACAAGGCTGTTTATATTCTTCAAGTGGTAAAATCTAAGGAATGCCTGAGAATGAGGTTTGCTTCGAATACAATGTATTTATAACTTTCTGTTTGTTAAAATAACGCAGCCAAACATGTGGAACTTGGGACTATATAACCCCTATTGCTTCTACTACATTGAAAGGATATTTTGCATCCCAGAACCTTATCGATGCAGCTCTGTTGAGTAACTGTCTTCTAAAATGTGACTGGATAATTTACAAAAATGAAGATATACTTCATAGTACCAAAAAACCAATCTATGTTTTGGCATAATATATGTCAAGAACTAAGTCAGACTGATTTCTGGTATTTGCTCCTGGTAGGAAAAAAAAAATCAGAAAACCAGCAAATGACTCTGTTATGGTTTTAAATTACTAGACTTCTAAATTGGTGAGTATTGTATTAAAACCAAATCAGAGTGGTTTTTATGTAATATAGCAGATTATCAGCTGTGCACAGTAGGGTGCTTCTTACCTTGAAAGTGAGGTTCTCCCTGTCTGTCCTACAGTATGTCAACAGGGAAGATTCTCCATGCACCCTGAACTAAACACAAATTTAAATGCACCTCTTGTGTTTGCATTTATGGGTTCAGAACTGCAGAAGAGGCTACACCCCTGCTGAAATATCACAGAGCTCAATAGATAAATTGGTCATTCACTCAAAATTCTTTCAAAAAAACCCCCCAACAAACAAANAAAACTAACCCAGCAAACCCAAAAAACAAGTCTTCAGCCCTCAGTTTTCTAAAAACTACTTCTTGGGGGAATTTCTCTATTAAAAACCCCATGTATGCAATGTGCATAATATGTAATTATATATATATAAGCTATTACCTTGCTCTAGGTGGATGCAACCGTGGTGTCCTGAGGGTTGCACTTTGTAAATTTTCATGGTTTGCATATGAGAGTGACTGCAATAGCTCACGGCATCTGGTACAAATTCAATCTGTCATGTTGACAGTGCTTATGATTCATTTTCACTGCCTTCTACAACAGTAAGAAAACCAAAACAGTTCACCAACTGCAAATAAACCCTGTCAAAAATTCCCCTGTCAAGCAGTGAGCAAATTCCTTGTCAAGAAAGGATTTGTGATCCAAATATAGGAGGAAATTCAGATACCCCAAAGTTTCCGGTAGAAGAGCAGAGAGTTAGTCAATGTGAATTGTAAATGTACAAAGAGGAGCCTGATCCAAATTAAATGCAGCTGAAAATGTTTCTGTAATTGTTAAATTAATGGGATATAAACTAGAACATTAAATTCTGAGTTGGATCTAGAACTTAGGAAGAGGAACATTGTTATATTTGTTTTTTACATAGGTCTTCAAAGTTGTTGATTTTCAGTAGGTAAAGTTAGCCACAATGCGTTAAATTATCCCAGGTAATTGTCAGTTCTAGATCAAAGCAGTCAGTGATTTTGGGAAGGATGAAGCTGAACGAATGTTTTCCAAAATGTATCTGAGTGTGATTTGTTAACTTGGGGGTTGTCTCAGCAGTAATGAAATTGGTGCTGGCTCATCCATTGGACAGAGATTTTTACTGGGATTTCTTTTAGGACTAACCCAAACAGCTGTCTTATCTGTGTTATTTTGGGTTTCTAACAAAACCAAAAAACTCTGTGAGTTTAGGTTTGGTCTTATCCTTGGTTACAATTATTCTTAAAAATATGTATTGTCTCTGTATCTTTGTGCATAGATGGCACAGTGTTTGTGCCTCTTGGGCAGGGCAGAGGTGCCGTGGGTTGGGGCTCTGTGACACTGAGGTCACTGCAGCAGTGCCTGAACAGCCGCGGGGCTGGCTGAGGTAGGACCGTGCCCAGCCCCTGCTTTGTGTCAGGAATCTGCTGGGGATACCATCACAGCCTCTCCCAGGCTGCCCCCACTAACACTTCCCCTCTCTCTTGTCCAATACTAGCTCAAGAATTGCTCTTCCCCCCGTTTTTCCAGGTTACTGCTGTGATTTTATCTTGCTAGTTGAGGTAGAAATGTTGCCTGCCAGCTGGAAACTGCTGGAAACAGGGAGGCCTTTTATGGAAATGCTGACACAACTTTATCTATAGCATAGCAGTGTAAACCATCTGTTTCCAATGAGGTGGTTATTATCTTTTCTTGTCGAACTTATCACTACAAAAATGTTTTGCCCTCTTCAGTATAAAGGGGTGCAGTTATGGACATGATAAGAATGAACTTTATGAAGGATGGTTTTCACTTTTGATAGTGATTTATGCATGTTTATTTCATTGCCAGAGGCAAAAAGCCACATTCCTTTTATATTCTCCTAGTTCATCTGTTTTGGTAATTCTTCAGGGATATCACACAGAGGACAACACTTAGATATGTATCTTATTCTATGGCTTTTAAGATTGCTACAATTTATTGTTTAAAAACTGCACAGGTGACTGTGCTGAAAGGCAGTGGTAAACAGTGGAAGAGTCTGTCAGCGAGGATGTTGATCCATTACCCTCAGTGCAACTCTAACTCTTCCTATAAATTCTGTATTTAGTCTGTGACAATTTGTCTGGTTTTCCCTTTTGCTCACTTAATGCAGTCCTGTCTGTTGTTTTATCATGTGTAACAGTAAGATTCATGACAACAGGTAGAGGCTAGGAGAGCACAGGCCTTGAAGGATTTTACTTTGAGCATTGGATAAGGCACTGGTGAATAGAAATAGAGAAGAATTAATTCATATGTGTTATCAACTCCAGTGCTGAAGGCCTGCTTCTTATGGGTGGTCTACGAGTATCAGTTTGTTTTATTACAACATCTCGCATGTCTTGCAACATTACTGAGAGTCTGAACCCTCACAGGAAGTTTTGGAATGAGCCAGGCAGGAAGCCCTCTCCCAAGGAGCTGCTGATTGGTGTGTCAGCAATTCACTTTTTGATCACTGCTCTCTTTAAGGCAGAAGTTACATTGTACTTGAAGGCTGGTGAAAAGCTGTTTTGGAGTTCTGGCTGCTCATGCAGTGTTTGGGAGGTCTGGGTGCAGCACGCAGGTGAGGCAGTTCTGCCTGGCACGAGATACAGAGCTCGGCCTCGCTGCGCCTGCGATACAATCTGGCTCTGGCTCGTGGCTTGAATCTCACCTCAGTGTTCCTGCAGATCAGTGGTGTCTCTCTCCTGTGTTGTAGCTCCACTGTGGGACATTCCTCCCTAAGAGTGCTCTTGAGAACTGGTGTGCATCTTTAGTGGGCTGGAATTGTCATTTAAGTCCTGCAGTGCATTTTATTTAAGAAAACTTGTTTGATTATAACAACCCTTAAATGAATTTGATTCCAAGTCTACCAACCTGGTAGGATTAGAGATAATATAAAATAATATGGTGATGACATATTTAGCCTTATTTGCAGAAAAGATTTTTGGCAGTACCTGCATGAGACTGTGTTAGCCCAGACCACCAGTGGAGAAAGAGTTAGTGAGGCAGGGAATTGGCAATATTGCATTTCTTCATCAGTGTAAATAAATCTAGCAATAGGACACTGCGTTCTGGAAATTGTCACAAACCTCTGGTGCACTTTGTGGATAGATGCCAGCTATTTCTAATCCTTTGGGAACTGTCCAATAAGTAAGTTTCTATGTGAAAGACAGTTCCTGATCAAGGGAGTGAAAGTCAAAGTCTTTAGCTGATGTTATTGGAGAGGGCTCAGTGTCACGGCAGCTACAGATTTCTCAGAGCTGACTCTTCAAATCAGTTGTGAATGCAACATAATATTTCCAGCCTTCTTCTTCTAGAAAAATGAGTAGTTTTGCTGGTGCCCTTGGTGACTGTAAAGTTCTGAAGGAGCTAAAACATCAGATTTGGTTCAAAAGCTCTGTTAAATATGAAGTATAATATCCTTGACTGATTAATTGAATTGCAGTACCAGGTAGAAGAGAACACATTCATTTGCAGAGATGTTCCAGTCTCGCTTTACACAAAAATGCAAGTAGTGACTGAGGCAATAAAGCTACCTCTTAAAGGACTTGAACATAAATATCTTACAGGCTTTGAAGAACCAAGATAATGATCTCACGTCTGTCCTTTGATGACAGCAAGCATTGGTTACCTAGAACCTATTCCAGCATGTTCAGTGCTTTGCTGAACTTGATTCATATTTCTAAATTCACAATAAAAAACAGTCAAACAATTGTGTATTTAAGGTGTTGTGGTTTCCTTCTTGCTACAGAATTACTGATACTTAAAAAGTCTTGTTGAGCAGTTCTTGGTTGGGGAATTGTAATGTTGAGGTGTCTTCTTGGTGTAACACTCAGATGTGTGAGGTGGTGAAGTAAAGCAAATATATGTTTTTCGTAGGGAAAAGGTTTCAAAGAAAGAATTTGGAATTTGATTGGAAAAGTTGAAGTGGAAGTTTTTTGTAGTTTATAAAATAAAAATATGTAGGAACCTAAAAAGATAGAAAATGAGGGTACTTTTTGAGGAAAAATAAGACCTTCGAAGACTCTGAGTTTGTGATAAACTGGAGTTTTTCTGAACCAAGCAAAACATTATTTGAGCTTTCCCAGGGAGTGATTTGAAAACTACTGCAGAGATTTGGCGAATGGGCTTGCATTATATTTGTATGCCAAACTGCTGTTTCAGTCACTGTATATTGTTTTAATGCAAAGCCTGCAATAATTCTCTGTTCAAATAGAGCCCACAGGGCCCTAAAGTGGATCTTTGTCCTTTATGAAAGTCCTGAACTGTAAGGTCAAAACAAGTGATTGGCCTTTTGTTACTTGTTGTTTCAATTGCAGTCTTAAATGCTGTGTGAAAGATGCAATTTGAAATGTATTTTTTGTACCACAGATAATCACTTCTAATGATCTACTGCATTAGAGAGAAAGAAAAAAACTGCTGAAAGGTGTTTATAAGGAGTTGTGATGCATCATGAAGTTTCTCTAAATGTTATATAATAAAGCTTTACATGGGATTAAAGACCACTGACATTAATAAGTGTCTTTTAATGCCATTGACTCTGTTGCCATGGGTTTATCATTTAATGGCAATGAAGACTTAAGTTTTTTTAAAAAAGCTGGTTTTCAGCTAGGTTTGTGCCAAATTCTTTCTCTGAAACCTTTCCTCTAAAGAAAAAACATCTATTTGTTTTACTTACTATCATGTAAGTTTGGAGATGGCTAAACTAAGATGCTTTCACTGTTAAACTGAGTCAAAGCGGTTGTGCAGAATTCCTGGTTTCCAGCTGGTGATTTCCATTTCACAGCCCAAAGTTTGGTCATATTAGAGCCCAGTTTTACATCAGGGTTCCCTGTGTTGTTTATACTGGTTACTGAGTGCAGTGAAGGCCAAGTTTTGATACCTGCAATGGGGCATAGGCACATTGAAGTGCTCACCTACCCTGGATTGTTCCCTAGAAGTGATCTCGAGTTGAATCCCTTAAACATGGATGCTTCTCTAAACCACATACAGGTTTCCATTCTTTCATAAAAATGCTTTATTTTCGCTTTTGTATTTTATGTGTTTACATGAACCTAATTTCAGCTCCCAGTTCTGCTTTGGGAGTTAAGTGGTGCAACAAGATGTCAGTATTCAGAGTGCTTTGCTTGGAAATAAAAAAGTTATTGTGACTTGGATCTGCCTCCTTGGGCGTTTAAAGGCTCATATCAAAGAAACAATAGTAGGGTAAAATTAAAAAGATCTGAAAAAGGATGAAGTACTAAGTAGATTATGTTCAAAGTAAGCAGTAGCTGGAGGTGATGATGGCTGGTTTGTTTTAAACTAGTCATCCCTACTTGAATTTTAACTAATTCCAAACTTTTTAGTATGGATTATTTGCCTGACAAAGTTCATAATGCTTGCTCCCTGAAGTATGGAACAATATCCCATGATTAGGAGCAGGAGAGCCTGCAGAAAAGCCTTTCATTTCCTCTGTCCCAGAAACCATAATCCTGCAGCAGAGCAAAGAAAAGGCTGGTATGTATCCATTTATCACTGCTATGCATCTAAATGACAGGGTGGATAATATGTCTTCTTTGCTGACCTTTTTTTTTTTCCCTTTCCTTCTTTTTTTAAACATTTGTATGAACCAAGGATTGGGACAGTACCAAAGACAAGTTAAAAATTAAATAGAAATAAAAAAATGTAACCTTATTCGAGTGCATCATACAGTAAGATGGAGTCTTCAGGTGACAAAGATACCTGTAGTTCTTCTTTCACGGGATTTTTCTTATGAAGTTAATGTTGCCATTTTCCACTGTTGCATCAAGGCAAAATAAGAAAGTGGATTTTGCTTAAAATTCCTTCTTAAATTTAATGAAGTTGTGCAGCATTCTTAAAACGAAGTGAGGATGTTCTTCACCGTACCTAGCTCTGTTCTTCCAGTGGGATTTAAAGTACGTTGGTCTGCAAATATGAGTCTATTTGAAGTCATCCTTGTTGCATTGTACAATCACCAGCCTGTGCTAGAGGGGAAGCTCTTAAATAAGTGAGTTTCCCCTCACCATCCTGGATGAGCTGGGGAAACCTTGAAAAGGTCTCATGACTCAGACATGATGAAAAAGATGGAATTGGGTCAGGTCAATGAAAACATTTTTCCGCAGCTTGACTTGGATTTTTTTACAAGACTTTTATTGGTGTGAGGTTCCCTCTAGCAAATCCCAGTGGGTTTTTTGACTGAAACAGGTGATTTCAAATATCCCGATAATGAAAGGAAAGGTTTTCAAGTTATGCAGCTAATAAAAGGACTGTCCTTGGTATTTCAGTAATGAAACACTTTTAAATAACAACAACAAGAAAAAACAAACAAACAAACAAACAAAACCCACCTCAAAAGCCCCACAACCCACATTGTAGGAAAAAGCCTGAGCAATGATAATTGTCTTGCTTTTATATTCAATCCTAAGGATTTTTTTCATCCCAAACCTTTATTGAAATGAGCTGAGCTCTACTCACTTATTACTTATTAACATTGTTCCTTTTACGCACTAAAAGGAGGAAAGTAATAATTAAGTTTAGCTCTCCCTTGGGCATGAGACACATCTAAATCTCTGTCTCTTCCTCATGTGCATGTGTGTGATTATCTTCAGGATTAAACTTGAAAAGCAGAGTGCTCCTTTAGAACCTTCCTCCCTGATGCAGTGCAGAAAGCAGCCGTGGTGCCCTGAGGGCTGCCAAAGTCTGTTCCATGTCAGCTTGGAACCAGAAGTCGCTGACTGGGCTGTCTGAACTGTGGTAAAGGTAATGGTGGCAGAAAAGAAACAAGAGGCTTTGTTCCCGAAAGTTTTGAAGATTTTTTGCTTACCATTCTTTTTTTTTAAAATTTCTTAGAGGCCCAGAATTTCGGCAAATGAATGGCTTTGCAGTACAAACAGCATATTATGAGTACAGCTTTCCAGCAATACCTTCCTACTCCACCCAAACACTGGGTAATTTTCACTTTGCTTTGAAATGCTGAGCCTGTTGGAATGCAAGGATTTTTTAATCATGGAATTGAGTTTTCTTGCTAATTACAAATCTTTATTTTTAGTTGAAAAAGAGGGTGATATTAGCCAGCAAGGATGCATTTAGGGGATTACAGGAGTCCACTTTTTCAAACCACAATATAGAATAGCTTTGTGGAAAAGGCAGCATGTAATGATAGGTTTCTGTTTAACTTTGATATGTATGGCTTCAAAGATGATGGTGTTTGGGCAGCAGCAAGTGTTTCTCTCAGATATAATAAGAAAAGACATCCATATGCATTTTGTGTGACTTCAGAAGAGCTAAATCCTGCAAAAGAAGGAAAACAAACCAGTTATTTTGCAGTGTATTGCTCTTTTACCAGTTAGACTCTGAGTATTAGAGCATATGTGAAACTGGAACAGTGGAACTTTTAAGATTTGAGTACAGAGAAGAGCAGACAGAGTTAGGGTCTATTTATTTAATGCATTTTCCCCTTTCCACTGAATTGGTTAAATCTCATGGCTTTCTATGAGATGATTGGCTTGGTGCACAAGTGAAGCTGCTGTTTACTTTTGGTTCAGCTGCATCTTTGACACCATCTCCCATAGCACCCATAGACAATTTGGGGAAGTACTCAGTATGCGACTGAAGGGGTGGATAACAAGGAGAGTGAAGACCTGGTGGGACTGTTGAGTGCACAGAGTCATGGCTGGCCATTCTGAGTCCAGCTGGTGGCTGGGTCATGGTGACATTCCTCAGGGATCAGTGCTGGGAACATCAAGAGATGATTATTTTGGAACCTGGCTGACACAGTGCAATCTTGCCCTGCACAGTTTGTTCCTTGGGCTGTAGATTTCTGGCTGACAGGACAGCCAGGGGGATTCTTGTGAATTGTCCCTAGATTTACTGCAGGATTCCAAATGGGCTGTGAGTGGAAATTGTTTCTCACTGATAATGACACAGGAAGTAGCTGCAAGAATTTTCTTCAGAGCCAGAACACATTATTTTTACTAATTCATAGAAGTCCAAGTCTGGCTTTTGGAAAGACCAAAATCAAAAATGTATGGATTCCAGAAAGGGAGCCAAAATAGATCGTAGAATAATATTACATTTTTATTGTAATCTTACTATTTTAGACTTAAGTTTAGATATATTATGTGCAGTTCATTATGTCCTGATCACATTTGCTTTAATTTCCAGTAACAGCAAGTTGGGCAGAATTTCCACTGTTGGGGTGTGTTTGCTTTCAGAAGGTTTCAAGCTCTTATATTTTAAGAAAATGTGCTAATTGCAGCTTAGTTTTGTTCAAATTTTAAAGACAATGCCTGCATTGCTGAACCTGTGTGTGTTCAGCAGTGCCAAGCCCAGGCCCTGCCCCCACCACTTGAAACGTGTTTGCTGTGTGTTCTCTCTTGCTCCCCACCAAAAGAATCTGATGTTTCTCTGGGACCAGCCTGTCTTCATGCAAATAAAGTGATTCCTCTTAAAAATGTCATCCCTTAGTCAAGAACTTGCTCTAGCATTTTGCTTGTAAAACTGAATGATCCCTGTTGCCTCAAGCTTCTTTTGAGATGATAAAACATAATAACTGGCCATGATAAGCACTTTGTTTAGGCTTTTTCTGCACTGAGTCAGCAGTAGCTGAACTGACTTTACCCACCTTGAATGACAAAATCTGAGCAGAGCATTTGTGGCCACGTGGCCTCCAGAAGAGACCAGGGGACCCTGCTACCAACTTCAGCTTTTGACTGATCTGCTCCAACTGCTGAAATCTGCAATAGTGTTTTTCAGGCATGCCCTGAATGCCTCCCCATGACAGTCTCTGTCAGCCTTGGACATTTGGAAGTAATTTTATTTCCCACTGTATGCTGGAGGCTTGAATGCAGTCATCTGAGAGTATTTGTATAAGCACTGCTGGCATACTAGGCTCTTGAACTCCCTCCTTCACCCTGTGTTCTGGAGGCATCCAACAATATGTCCAGCCAGCCTACTTGTGAACTGAAGTAAAACAAGAGAAAAAGAGAGTTAAACATGTTTACATCTAACCTTGTTCATGGGATAACTCTAATGAGTTAGTCTGACTGAGTGCTTTTGAAATGGGCATGTCCAAGACTGGGATAACCAAAAGGAAAGGACCTGACTAAAATTTGAACAAGGTTGCTTCTGCAGTTTCCTGCCTTGTCTGGGCTGTACACAAGGGTTGAGTCTTGTTCAGCAGCTCAGGACCAGTGAGGTTAAGATGCAGATAAAACACCACAACTTGCTATTAGGGAATTGAATAGTATAATAAACATTGGATAATGCTGTAGGACCAGTAAGAGAAAGCCTTTTTACTGGAAAGGATCCCAGTATTTTCTGCCTTTGTATTCAGCATGTGTTGGATCTTGTGATAAAAAAAATTGTTCTTGATTGTTCTGTGTTGGAAATAAAACTTATCCATAAAAAGGCAAGCAAAACTTCTATTTGCCCCGATGGAGACATAAATTCATGAACCTGTGAGAAAAAGAGGAAATAGAGGCCACCAAAGCAACTATAGGGTAGTATTGATTCCATCTGAGTAAGTGTAGAAGCAGTTGCATACTTCAGACATTGATTTACAATTAATTTGGAGGTCTTTACCTGTGTCCTAAGCATAGTTTTTCTTAATTAATCTCTTCCATTCAGTCAAAATTTAAATCATAATGCTGAGTGAAAAACAGATTGATTGATTGATTGATTTAGGCACGATTTTGTGGAAGAAACAAACCCCAGCTGCCAGGTCCCACTAAGAGAGCCTTTCACTTGAGGGATCATTCCTTCTCCCATGTCAGGGTGTATTGTTCTGCTGTTGCTTTCTGCTTCTGGACTGATGTTTAGAACTTGGAGGCTGGGTTTTCTTGGTTGGAGAATTCACTTCTGAAGGCTTGCAGCTCCTTGTCTAGAGAGCTGACCTCCTCAATCACACTGAAACCCATTTGGACTTAAATGCATTCAATACCTTTTATTCTGTGGAATGCTGTTAAAAGGGCTTATTAATTGTCAACTTAGCAAATTATCCCCTAGGATTTTTTTCAAGCAGGAACTCTGGAGGATGGATTCAACACTACCCCCCCCACTCCCCCCCTCCACGTTTCCTAAGAGAAAGTTCTGAAATTTGTGACCGTGTACATTCCCATACACATAATGCAAGGGATTTGTTCTTATCCACTTTTTTACAAGGAGTAAATTAGGGCAGTAACTTGGAACTCCCTTCTCTTCCAAAATGTGCACAAAATTGTTGCATCGCTTTAGTCTTTTATTAGTAAAGTGTTCCAGGTTCATCCTCATGTATGTAACTGTAAAGTACATATGTGAATTCTCCCTGTTAATCATTGTTAACAAGAATTGTTCATGTGCAACAAATGCAAAATTGATTTTGCATTTGTCACCACTCCTAAAAACTGATTTTCAGAATAATTGGTGTTTACATTATAATTTGCATGCCACAGTTATTCTGTATATTTTATATATATTAGTATTATAAATTATATATCTATTAGTATTTTAAAATATAATACTTTATTACTAGTCAAAGAAAATTACCAAAATATAAACCAAACAGGCAGTTTGACTCTTATTGGAGTAAATGAGAGGATTTTTCCTATTGATTTAATGGAATCTGGACCAAGCCCTACATTATTGTTGCAGCACGCTGACAGTCAAATATTATTAGCACCAAGCTCCTCTTGTCCCTGTGTTGGCAGTCTGTACACATGCACAACAGTACATCTGCAGAATGGTTGTTAGCACATATCATCTCTCACTTTGATTTACTTCTGCACCTCTGCTTTGGGAGTCAGCAGGATTAACTTTTGTAATTCATATCTCAAACCTCACCTTTTCATTTTCTAGCTTTTTAAACTATAAAACCACTGTCTCTGTGTAATCTTATATTTCTCTATGCTTTTCACAAACCCGTGTGAGGATGGCAGGGTGGATGAGAAGACCCTTGTGCAAGCTGTTTTACTTCCAACCCTTTTTCATTAAATAACTATACCCCTTCTGTTCCAGGCTTTTTATGTTAAGCAATGCAAAAGAATCGGGCTTTGGTTACACTATGCATCAAGAAGCCCCTCCTGGCAGAAGAATTCCTAAAACTGGCAGACTGCTTTCGCTGCCAGTCATCATCTTTTTTTTGCTTTTGTTAGACTGTGTTCTCTACCACTGTAGGTCTGTCAGCCTCTAAACTCCTTTAATTAGCACATTTGGTAGGGCCAGTGAAAATGTGATGAAATGGAGCTGCTTTGATGCCAAACGCTTTTCTTTTCCTTGTCATTTTATCTATGACTCAACGCTTTTAATGTCTGCAGAAAACACTCATATATGCAGGTTGTGCTTGTGGCATTTATTTTCTTCAAGTAGGTCATTGATAGATGTGTTCCTGTCCTTCATATACCTGCTGTAACCTCGGCTGATGTAGTGGGGGTCCACTACTTCCACTTTTTATGGCGAACATTTTTGTGGTCCCTTTNTCCCTGTGCAAGATGTGAACCAGGAATCAGTGAAAGCAATATGGGCACGATAATGTGAAGTAGCTTTAAACAGCAAATGAAGCACCAGTAAATTTCCAGGTGTTGCTTTCAAAATGATGTGGTGAAAATTTGAAATTATTTCATGTGCTGTCTTTTAAAAGCCTTCTCCTGCTGTTGGCTTGAGAATGAACCTTGAGAGAGATGTACTTGAGATGAAAACAAGCTCAGCACAAGCAGCCCAAAGCAAAGGAGGCTTTACACACGTGGTCTGTGCATGAACTTTGACACTTGCTCGTGAAGACTGATGGACATTGAGTGCCTGGGATGACGTGTTGGATCCTCTGTCCCCTTCCTCCCCTCCCAGTAATGAGTACAGCTTCAGTGGTGACACCAAACTGGGCCTGGCTATGTCAGTGCCTGGTGTGATTTTACTTCCAAGCTGCTGATGTGTAGTCTCTGTGTCTGAGGATCCAGTAAATCAGCTGTAACTGATGGTTTGACTGCTGATAAATTACTTCTTTAAAATAAAACCATACCTTAACCATAAACATATAACAGAAAAATATTGCATTTTTCTTTCTGTGCTTTGCATTGAAATCCTCTTTCTGAAGGTTGGTTGTTGTGTAAGCTCAGGGATAAATGAGTCCTTAAATGTATCACTGAGTGTCTCTCCTACCTTGCCCTTTATATTTGCAGACTGCTTTGAAATTCGGTGGGTTTGAATCCTGTCAGTTCTTTAGTCAGGTCCAATACCAGCTAGAGTTGTACTTTTTTGTTGGTTAGAAAGGAATTAGTTAATGGCCTAGCAGATTAAAAAGTTAATTAATTAGTTAATGGCCTAGCCTCATAAAAAATTTCCAAAGCTGCTTCTCAAACCACTTAGCACCTTGTGTTACAACTGTAGAGGTAGAAAGAACACATGATATATAAAGGGTTTGTAACTTGGTCTCTGTGATCAAAACAATCCTGTGAATTCCCAGCCCAGAGAGGAAATGGTAGAATGATTCCTTTGCAGCCTGTGCCGCTCTGGGTGTAGCTGGATAACATGCCTGCAGTTCAGGCCTGGGAATAGAATGTCAGAATGTTCTTGTGAAATGAGCTGGCTTTGGAATAGCTGCTCTTTCCAGGTTACTCTTTCAGTGTAAGGCAGTCACAGCAGAAACAAAAACTAGGAGCATGAAATGTAATCAAAAGAGGTACCGTTGTGTTTTCTAATAATATTACAAAGTGGTAGTTTTTTTTCCTTTTGGTTTTAGTTTGTTTTTGTTGTGCTGTTGTGTTGTTTTTTGGGTTTTTTTGGTGTTAGTTTTGTATTTCTTTTAATTACTACCATATCTGCAATCTGATAGCAAAGCAGACTTCTTAGTATCTTTCAGAAGTTGGAATGTGCTTTTGCCCTGCCTTTGCCTCTTTCCCAGTCGCTGAGCAGGACCCAGGCAGAAGCTAGTCACCATCTGGCTCGGCTCTGATTTGCCAAAGCAGTTGCTATGTGGTTTATTTGAAGTTATGACAGAATGCTGACTTTGGGCTCAATAACTTATTTCATTTATGCAAACTGATGCTCTTTTGAACAGCACAATGAGTTCTGTGGGTGATACGTTAAAGAAGACATAGGCCATATGCCAGACATCTGGGGGGAAAAGGCTAAATATGTCAGACAGTGCATTATGTCATGCTCACAAGGGAGAAGTGAGAAGAGTGGTTTCCAAAATACGATCTGCAGCTTGGAAAATGATTCTCACAGTGTCATAAATGGACTGTACAGCATACTTGGTTGATGTCTTTACTTCACACTGAAAACATTTCCTCCCGAGCTTCTGCAGCACCTCTTCGAGTCATTTTGTCTGTTGGTGTGATAAAGCGATTGTAGAGGAGGTGACCTGGTGAAAATTTCAATTAGAGTTTGTGTTAAGAAGCTGTTAGTGATGGCAGGCAACAGTTAATGACACATCTGCTCCCTTTCTTCAAGCTTTGACGTTGATGGAGTAACTGGGCTTGAGATGAGGCACGAAGCTGAAATTCCAAATCTGCTCATATTTATTACTTTGTAATTTTCTGTTTACATCTGGTTTAAGTTAGGACAAAAATGTATAGAACAGTGAAATTATCTTTGTGCTTAGAGCTGGTAATTTTTACCCTAGTAACAGGTTTGCTTAAACAAACAGTGGTTATAATCTTTGATTAGGGTGTCCTGTGTATATAATTGACCCTAGTCCCAGTCTTGTATCAGTTAGAAATTAGACCTGTTTGGGACTTTTCAGTAGTGGTTTTAACTGGATTGTCCAATTTCAAAGATATTTTTGATAGGAGGGATTTCTGTGGTCAGATGGAGCTCCTACCCCAGTAAGATCACTCTTCTCTGCAGCATCTCAGGGTCAGGAAAATAATTTTTGGACTGTGAGTGACATCTTTGCTGTGTGTGACTCAGACACTGTCTTGGCTCTGGGATTCTTGGTTTGCAAGTTGTGACACATGGTCTAGGGACAGCCTGGGGATGGTTCTTTGGTTTTGTGGCTGTTTGCTCCTTTAGAGGATGAAATATTCATTAGGACAAAATGAAAATTCTTTTCTTGCTGCTAGGGCATTCCGTGAAATGTTGGATACACAAGCAAAACTTTCTATTTTACTTGCTCTTTGGGCTCCTTCACAGACATATTTTAACTTTAGGGGAAGATACTGAGATATACTCATCTCATAATTTAAAAAAAAAAAAATCCAAATATATCCAGTGTGTTTGACTACAAAGTAGGAAGAAAACAAAGGCAAAGACTTAAATATGGGTAAAACAGTACAAATATGAATGATTGTGTGAATAAGTACATAGAGAGGAAGTATGCATATAGTCAGTCCTATATAAATAGTGACAAAGGGTGATCTTTCATATATGGTTCAAATATGCAAGGGGTATTTTGTATGTAGTTCAGATGTATTCATGGCAGTATCATGTGTGTGTGCTGGGTTAATCACACGGGGCCACAGCCAGCTGGATTATACAAACTGGAGGTAAATCATGTGAGGAGCCTCGTGTCCCTCAGCTGGAGACACTGCTGCCAGCACCACTGCAGTGGCTGCTGCTCCTGCCTCTGGGCAGAGCTTGGCTGTCCTGTTCAGAAGATTTGTTCCTCTGTGCTGGTATTCCCCACACCAATAAATAATCCCCACCCAACAAATGGGATTATCTTTTTTCTTTCCCCCAGCTGCTGCTGTGTCTGTTGCACCCTGTCCCATGTGGCTGTATGAGCCAGCAAGGAGCAGGCAGTGTGTGCTGTTCCAGAGAGAAGTGTCCCCAGCCAGACCTCTCCAGTGTCCTGTGCTCAGCTCTTACACAGAGCAGGGAGTTGGCAGGAGCTCCTCAGGTGGAAGTGACACCCCACTGAGCAGAATGACATCCAGAAACTCATCAGGCAAAGTGCCTTTGATACTGTGGAGGAATTTGTGACTCTATTTTACTTCTTTCTGATCAAGAAATAAGGTGGTAAAATAAGAAAGACACTTGTCTTAAAAGTCCTTACCATCAGCTTTGGCTCTGCTGGTGCATTATTTTCTCTGTGTATGTGATGCTACTTCTCATCTCCAGATGTGCTCTTTTCTTGTCCAGTCCCATTCCTTTGATTTCATGGTTGGAAAATGTGCTGTATGTTCTCTTCTCTGTTCCAGGGGAAGATGGTGAAGAAATAGCCTGCACTCAGAATGGACAGATGTACCTGAACAGGGATATCTGGAAGCCCTCCCCGTGCCAAATCTGTGTCTGTGACAATGGAGCTATCCTTTGCGATGAAATCCAGTGTCAGGACCTGCTGGAGTGTGAGAACCCCCAGGTGCCCCCGGGGGAGTGCTGTCCTGTGTGTCCCCATACATCACGGGACTTTGACCCCACCATTGGTAAGAGCCTTGTCTAGTTTGAAAGGAGACACAGCCCAAAGAATTGGGAAGCTTGTGATATTGAAGTTCCTAACACTGTTTTTATGGTGAAAATTTAAGTCTGAAAACGGTAGACACTCAGCAGTTATCATCCATCTTGGGCTGCCCTGTAGCTGATTCAAAACAGTTTGCTTTAGACTGTGAGTCTGATATAAGCCCAAATGGCTTTACAGCTAAAAAGTTCATCTGAAATCTGTCTTGATATTTTGAGGAGGTTGAATTCTGGCATTTTTGTGGTTCATCTGAAATTGAAAGATAAGTATATATAATAAACATATTAAGATAAATATATATTGAATACATAACTACGTATAATGATATATATATAGTGCATTCTTTCAAATGCTCAATTCAGGGACCTTCTAATAAATACACGCTGAGTAAATGTAAAATGTTTCCCCAAAGTGAAAACATGGATCCTTTTGTGAGATATAAAAGAAGTGTGAAGTATCATTGACTCCCTATTTGCATATTTTCTGTTATATACCTCAAAGATTATGTCTTTTCCAGTCCAGTTCTTCTTAGAGAGACTTGGATAAAGGAATTACCCCTCAATTTTCCTGAAAGAAAAATTTTCACCTTGCCATTAAAGCTACATCATACTGTGTATTGAATTACTAGAGCTACATTCAATGTATAATAATTAATTTCTTCAGGAGATACAATTGCTGTTGATCAGCTTAATATTGGACAAAGTAGTGATAAAGACCAAAGCAGGGACTTGTGTAATTGAGCAGAAGAGCAAGATGTGGTGACCATCAATAGACAGTTCATCCTGCTCTGTTTTGGGAGGCATTAGGCCAACACCAGCAAATTTAAAAGCAGTATGGATACATTCCCAAGTTACTTACTATTATTTGAGGCATTTATTGAATATTCTTGTGAAGGATTTTTGTGGGCATGAGTGTGGCTATATGGCTCTGAATGCACACCCATGGTAGTGCAGGTGCTTTGAAAAAAGAAAAGGTCAAAAATCCCTCTGTGAGTTCTGTCTTCTGAAAAATACCATGTAACATGTTGTGGATCTATCAGCAGTTATTGCTGGAGTCAGTAATTAAGCTTCCCTTGACTCCCTGCATCTGACAATCCCCCACAAGACACTCTGCTTTCCCAAAGTGTTTGTTTTTTTGTTATTCTGTGCAATGAGGAAAAAGGTTGAGAATTAGAGGAGTTTTGCACAGTGTTGTGATTCCTCACACCTGAACCAGGCAGTGTGTGTGTCCCTGGGAGCTCTTTGGAGGCAATGCACCATCCCCTCTACGTCCAGGATCAGGGATGGCTCTAGCTGCAACACCTTCACTCAGCTCTTACTGTATTCTGCCTCAGAGTAAAACCACTAATTTCTTTTCTTTTCTTCTTTTGTCCTTTCTCATAGGTAGAGGAAGAAAGGTAAGTTTCCTTTAGTTTTTTTTTTGTAATGTATTACCACTGTCAAAAGACTCCCATGCATCTCCTTGAAACATATCACAGAAAACACATAATCTCTGTTTAAAAGATGTAGTTCTTTCTCTTGGCCTTTCTTGGTGGCTAGGGAGATTGCAGTCCACGTGAAAAAAACATCGGGATGCAGGCAGAAATCCTGATCTTAATACAGAGAATTCCTTGGCTGAAAATCCCTGCTGTAATCAAAGGAATTCCAGTGGGAGTTGTTTCGTTGTGCCATCTCTAGCAGTGCCACAGGGAAGGGACCATTCTGTCAGTAGATTCTGAACTGGTAAAGCTTGCAGCTGGTTTTTGTGCTGAGCCTGAGCTGCCCAGTGGGCAGGAGGCAGCACTGGAACCGTGTGTCCTTGCCCAGAGCCACGGTTCTGTGGGCAGCTTCTCTCATTGTGTGCAAGCAAACAAAGGGAAGACCCCTACGAAAGAAATTAAAAGAAGAAATTTCTTCTTTCTTACAGAAGAAATTAAAAAAAAATAGGCTTCTAAGATAGCAAGCAGTTGCAAGGAATAATTGAAATAACTCTTAGATTATCAAGTACATGCATTCGCAAAACCTGAGTACTCTCTATGTAGAGGTAGTTTATGGAAATAAATGGACTGTACCTATCTTATTATTTATTACTTGATAAGCAAGGCAGGAATTTTTTTATCCTTGCAAAGTCCTCATTTTTCCTTAAAAAACCAGTTACCACTGCTATGTCTAAACCCAGTTACTTGATGTAACAGGTAATCATTGTCAACACATTTAGCTCAAAGAAAGTCAATTGTCAGTTGCTGTTGTCCTTCACTCTGAAACTATGCAATATCCTTGTCTTCTGTCCCTAGGCTGCAGATGGATTTCTATATCCACGGATTTGATGACATATATTTTGATTTAGTATCTTGAACAAATAGAATCTAAATGTTGCTCTAGGCTCTATATTTCACATTAATCAAATCATCCAACAACAGAACTCCAATGTATTTTCTAGCACTTTCTAGCAGTTCTAACAGAAAAGTTTATTATTTTTAATTTAATTCTTTCAGACAGTATGTTATACAGCTAGAGGATAATGTTAATTTATGACCTTCATTTAATCTGTGTCTATGGACTATTTGTCACAGGTACTTTAATTTAGTATTTTTGTATTTTTATGGACTTTCTATCACAGGGATGGTATTGGTGAAACTGGTACTGTTAATTGTACTTGCACTTCTTTTATGGCATCTAATTTTTTGGCATCTTTTTCATACAGGGACAAAAAGGAGAACCTGGAATAGTGCCACCTGTAAGTCAATATTTTCTTCCTCTATCTACACACCCTAGAAGTGCAAATATTAGTGCTTTAAAGCAGAATTGCAGCAATGGAGTAAATACAACAAAACCATACAACCTAGAAATCAAAGGGGTAGAATTAAGTATGCTGTTTCACATAGGTAACATTAGAAATTTCTGGCAGTTGTTAGTTCTTCTGCCATAATCTTTATTTTTATGGTTAGATTTTTTAGAAGTGTAATGGTAAATTGGTATCTAGAAAGGGGTGAAATGAAATTTCCATTATGTATTTATTCTTTCCTAGTGTGAAGACAAACAGATTTAAAAAATCAATAAGCTGAGCCTAAATAATTTTATTTCACTTATTTATTTAATCTTTTTTAGAGGAGCAGTGATACTTCTAAGATTTTGCTCACTTTGTTAATAAAGACTCCAAACTGGAAAAAGTTAACCTGTGAAAATTAAATTTATTACATTTTCCCCCCCTTTCTCTGAAAAACCTTTTAACTTGCTAGGTACTTTAATGTCCTGCCTTGCTATTTACTTTTCAATAGCTGATTTTCTGTAGGGCACTCATGACAAATGCAGCCATGACTGTGGTGACTTTAATTTATATTCCCTGCTCTAGGTTTCAGGCATTCGAGGCCGCCCAGGACCAGCCGTGAGTACTTTTTGATCTTGTGCCTCTCTGATGAGGCCTCTGCCACTGTGAGCCATGTGTGGGTTGTGTTGTGAGGGGATGTGAAGGAGGATTCTCAGTGAGGATTATCTGCAGAGCCACTGGCTTTGAGGAGGCGAGAAGATGATGGTCAGGTCAGCCCATGCCCGGAGGGAATGTGATGCCTTGGGAAGGCTGACCTGGAACAGAGGCTGGACAGAGCTAGAGAACAAAGCAGGGATTTATTAAAAGGCCTCTAGGGTACACCTTGGGCAGGAACAGAGCCTGATCAGGGCTACACCCGAGGTGAACTTAAAATGGTCACAAAATGCACGACCGGTCATGAGGCCTCACACTTTAATGTTTTGGTCCATTTGCATATTGGAGTTTAATTGTCCAATTACAACTTCGGCTTGTGAGGTCTCTTCCTTCTTGTTGTTTGTGCTTTTGGGCCGGAAACTTGTACTTGTTGTCCTTGGTCTTCATCAGAAAAGGGATTTATTTTGTCTCCCTACTCTTTGAAGAGAGCTTAGTAACACTTAATATGAGGCTCCGAACTACATCCCTAGGCAGCACAGAGTCTGAAACACATGAAAGCTAAAACTTAAGGCATCAAACGGATGTGTGCTTGTAGGACGTGGACATCTGAGGCCCGCAGTGCCAGGTGGATGCTGGGGAATGCCTCCCCAGCAGGGACCAAGCCAGGAGCAGGAGGAGCTGCAGGATGCTCCATGCTGTGGCTGAGCACAGAGCAGTCCTCAGCTAGCAGGGTGTCTCAAATCTGCACTCTGCATGAAGAGCCTCCAGCATTCAGAAAACCTTTGCTGGATTAACCTATGGAGCACATGAGATGAAACCATTTTGTAGATCTCTGTGTCATGGTTCTACTCCCTTCAGGCAATGTACAGTTGAGAAGAAATATTGAATACTTGGTGATTATAGCTGTTTTCTTCATGATGATGTAGAAAAAACCCTACAAATTAATTTTCAAATAAGCAGTGGATTTCATATTTGCAGAGCTTTAGTAATCATTAGGTAGTTTAGAAGAGACTTAATATTTGTGGTCTTTCTTTCAGGGACCTCCAGGCTCACAAGGTCCACGAGGAGAACGAGGACCAAAGGGAAGACCTGTAAGTTATTAAATATCTCACAAATAAAGTACCCGAAGCAACCTCAAAAGATTAAATGGCTTTAAACTGTCTCTGTGTCTTCTAGAGTTACCAAAACTGTCCTCGTATTTTCCAGGAATCAGGTAACATACAGGAAAACCTTTCTATTTCATCATTACCGGGGTAGACTGAAACCTGAATATTTTGAGAAATGGACAGAGGTTTAGCAGTAATTCCACCAAAGCCATTCTTTCTCAGCAAACATTCTCAGACAGAACTGGAACATCACGTTCCCTTGATTCGAACTTGATGGCTGTTTGCTGGTGACTGCTGTGCAGCAGAAGCCGTGTGAGTGGTGTGCCTCAGAGTTCTGCAGAAAAGAGAAAGCTCAGAAGTTAGCAGGAGTTAATATGTGACTACATTTGTTGGTATGCTGGTGAATAATGTAACCAGGATTGCTCAGTGGAAATTAAGACTTCATAAGGGAGTTTTGGTGTCTGCGTGTGGAGAACCACAGAAAGGCCAAATAGGAGTGCTTGAAAATACCCCAGATGACATGTTCCTTCTGTAAAAGCTAGGTCAAAGAGCAGAGGCAGCTAAAAGCAGATATGAGAGTCAAATCATTGTAATTTCAATGTGGATATTTTCCTATCCCTCAGGAGAGAGCAAGCCAATCCTGAGGTTAGGCATAGGCCTAAACCAGACTCCCTTGCCCTGTTTCCAGTGTGGCAATGACGTTGTTGAAGCAGTGCAGGAATTGTGTAGCCTCTTTGAGATGCTTTCCAAGCCACTGCTGCACTTCAGTTTCCCAGAAGACATTTGTCAGAAGAATGAATTGTCAGAAAATGCTTAATAGAACTCTGGGAGTAGTTGTGCAGTCTTGGGGTGCAAAGAGAAATCTTGGCTTATGTTTTCTGAATGAGACTGTGTCTGAAGTGCTTTCCTAATGTGCAGCATTGTCAGTGAGATGCTAAATAAATTCTGATTCCCTGCCATGCATCCCTTGTGTCCCTACAGAGTGGTGGCCACAAGCACCTAAAATCCCAGAAGGCTGTGAATTGCTTTGAGTCTTTTTGACACAGGTTATTATCCTGCTTTCAAGGAATAACAAAGGACTGAGAAGCAGTCAGCTCCTTTGCAAATGTTCCTGTAGAGGTTCTGATGAGCTTTGTGTATGCCAGAGTGTGGGTCTGAGACCAAGAGCTCTCAGAGACACTGTGACTGCTAGTGCAGGGGGTTTATTTTTACTTGTGGAAAAGAAATGTTAGCTCACACCTGTTTATATTATGAAAAAAACCCTCATGGAGCAGATAACCTTGTACAGACTGCTTTTGTAAAATTAATCTGTTTAAATATGGTACTGACTGGGGACATTACTAATGCACTAAGCACATTTCCAAACTGTTTATTTATTTCTTCAGATTGTTTTTCTGTTGTTCTTTAAAGTCAGGCTCCTCCTGACTAGTGAGCAGAAAGAACTCAACCCTGCTGTGGATCTCCACCTTTTACAAAAGCCAGACCTTTGCATGTAGAATGAATTCAGGAATATCAGCATATTTTTTACACCAGATTCTTTGTTAGTGTAACAACGAGAGACAGCTAGAGAATAGTATGGCTGCATTTTCAGAATGCATCTAGGGAGGGACAGTTTTGGAGCATGATGACGTTTTAGTTGTTAACAAATGGTCTTTTGAAGACAGAAAATAAACTTGGACATCCTCAGAACCCTTCATATGTTTTTCTTTCCATGTGGATTTACACTCAATTTTACTTGCAGTAGCAGTTTAAGTAGATAGAAGTTTGGGAGTGTCTTACCATGAGCTGCTTTTTCCTTTTATTTTATTACAAGCAAAACCTTTAATTGTTTCCTGACCTACAGCAGCCGTGGGCCAGAATGAGAAAATTGTGTGTTTAAATGGTGCCACCTCGTGGCATTTGTGAGAATATTTTTCCTTTTCCTCTTAACTTTTTTCCTTTTTTTTTTTAAACCTTACTCTCCTTGAACTCGAAAGAAAACGGACCTTTTTCTATACATGTAAACATATAAATACAGTAAAATAAAATTATAATCAGTATTTCATTAAAAACACCAACCTGGTTATATGCCACTAGTTACTTGCTACCTTGAAATACAAACATTAATGAAAGAGGTATGCAGTTGTATTTTTGCCCTTGAAGCAGCTTGAGTTTTGGTGACTAAAAGGTCAGTCCTTTTCTAATAAGAAATTTTAAAAGGCCTTTTTCTCTATTAGATTTTGTTAAAAGTGTCTTGTGTGGCTATTGAAAATTGGCAATCCTACAGACTTGGCAAATTCTTTATAGGCAACTGTGGTTTTGTGGGTTTTTCTCTCTAATGTTTAGCTTTGTTTTCTTTTTGTTTTGAGAACAAACAAATAAGGTATCTCCTTCTTTTCCTCCTTGGGACAGTAAGCACTTTTAGGTTTGGCAGTGTGTACTTGTGTTTATAATAGATATATTTAAGAATGACGTTCTGTGCTAAAACCTTCTGCTTCCATCCAACATGCACAGCCCTTCTCATTTGTTCAGAATACCATCTATTCAGAGCTCCTTCTGCAAACCAGACTAGTTCAAACCATACCACTTCAGACATAAATTCCACTGCAGTGGGTTGCAGACACAGTCCTCACCTCATGGAAATCCCAGCAATCTGTGTGATTGTTAATTGTGTTTGAAAAGATGACTCAGTGAGCCAGGCTTCTAAAATTTTATATTTAAGAATATTTAAAACAGAAGAGCTCATTACACAGTCTAAAACTTTTTCTTGCCTTGTTCAAGCATTTTATTCTATTAATGAAACAAAGTAGTAACAAGCACTTTTAAGTCTGTATTTATGATTGAAAGGTCTGTATAGACCCCATTTTTACTCATTTTGTTCCACTAATGTTTTATTAGCTGCTTCCATATTTAATTTTGGATCTTATATGAGTTAAGTTGGATGCAGTTTAGGAATTAAAAGTGGGAACCACATTAACATGAGAGCCATAGAATGGGCTCTAATGTATTCTTTAAGTACCTACTAGAGGTGACTTCAATACCAGGTGACTTTCCTTGCTTTTCTGGCATTATAATTGCTTGAGAATTCAACAGAACTGGCTAAACCATTCATGATGTCAAGTAGGCTGTAAAAATCCAGCATTACTCTGCAGTTTTCTAAGCCTCTGTATATATTTACACTTATCTGAACTCTAAACATTTTAGGAGTGAATTAACTTTGTTCTATATGGTGTGGAAAGCTAAAGAGTTTTGCAGGAATAATATACTCTAGTATGGAATGGTAGGAAGCCTGAGTTTCTAAAAAAGCCTGTGGTAGAAATTACTGCAGTTTACCTAAATGTTGGACTCAAGATTAATTTCAGTCAGTGCTTCTCATCTGAAGGTGAGAACAGAGCTTTAGGGATGTTGTTTGTTTGATTGTAGAAATACAGATTTATCCCAAAGAGGCAGGTGTTTGCCAGTTACATGATTTCAGTGAATACTTTTGCACACTGCTGGCATTCCTGATTTTCTTTGTAGGGTCCTCGTGGTCCTCAAGGGATTGATGGGGAACCTGGTATCCCTGGCCAGCCTGGTGACCCTGGTCCTCCTGGGCATCCCACTCACCCAGGAGCAGATGGAATAAGCAGGGTAAGTTTCACATTGCTCTAGCTGAAAGCAGTGTTGGACCAGATCCACGTGATAGAAATGGTGACTTGCATCTGATTCTGTGACCATGTAATGCTGTGCCCACACCTCCTGTCTCCCAGTCACGAGGGGCAGCAGCTAGTGGCACTGCAAATTCTGACAAAAACTGGGACAGATTGAATATGGGAAACCTGGGCAAGATGCACCTTTCACAGCAGATTTTAGCATCTAGCAAAGCCAAACTGCCCTAATCTAGAACCACCACAAGGGTTTTTTTACTTCCACCAGCCACGGGATCTGAGCAGCAGTGCAGAGGAAATGAGTGCACCAACTCAGGAATATAGAAAAGTAAAAATTAAGATAGATGAGATATAAATAACCAAAGAGAGAAAATAAAGTGTGGTTGGTTATACTTCTTGCTGGAATTATTCAGACCAACACTGAGAAGATTAAGCAAGCAATTGTTTGTGAAAGCAATGCTGACCAGCCACAGATACAGATAAGGTATTCTGCAAAACTTATTTTCTCCTCTCCCTTCTGTTGCACACTAATTATGTTTGATAATTAAATACATATTTGAATTTGTCAAGTGTATTCAGTTACACATTTATTGCTGTTTTGACACCTGCTTTGGTTTCTCATTCCATTGTTACTGAAAACAATAGTTACAGTGACAAAAATCTGCAATATTCATGTTAGGCCAGTAGCTTGCAACTTTGGGCAGCTTTTCATGACTTAACCACATTTCCCAACAGTTCTGAATCCAGCAGACTCAGCCCAAGTAAATATCTTCAGCACACTGGAATCTCTTAGAATCACAGAAGCACCAGAATGGGTGCTAGGCCATTATCCTACATGAAATTCCACAGAAAATACGGAAGAAAGGTGTGGCTGGAAATCTAAGATATTTTTTGTTTGTATTCCTGTCTCTGAGCTCAGGCAATCTCTAGCCTTTAGAAAATGTGTTTGGGGACCAGTCTAACGAGGAACTAACTGTAAATGGGAGATTTCCCATTCAAATCTCCCAACTGTAACTGTTGGGAGATTTGAATCTACATTTGAGCTGTTGCTTGTTCCTAGTCCCTTTAAGCTCCAGTCTGCTGTGAATGAGACTTTGATCTGAATGAAAAAAATAACACAGTGGATTTCAATTATTTGCTTGCATAAGAAGGAGGGCACTGAAGTTTCTCTCTTCTCTAGCTCATTGGTCTCTGTGAATTGATAGGAACAGCAGTGGCTTTCAGCTTTGCTGGATAAGGGCAAGATGCTTAAAAATTCTAATATGTCATCATGAAATCAGCTACATTTCCATTTATCTTAAGACATCTCTGATCTTGAAGCATGGTAAGTGAAAAAAAAGGAAGCCATGAAGGACATGATTTGTAGGTCATGAAAAACCATAATTATTTTAGTGGGTGGTTTTCTTCTTTTTTTAGATCATTTTACACTTTTTTAGTATTAAAGTAATATTTAATATTAAATAGAATAATAAGCATATAATGGATTCACATGGTCTTTGAAGCTTTAAACACCTCAAAATTACAGGAAAGACAAATTTTGTTTTAGTGACTAAACCAAGAATTTAGCTGTTAGCACTGCAAAAGCAAGGTAAATAATGAAGATGTAATTGCATGGAATTTTGCCTGACTTACAGCTAAAATCCCCCATCTTATTTTTCCAGCCCTTTTCAGCTCAGATGGCAGGACTGGATGAGAAGTCTGGACTTGGTAGTCAGATGGGACTGATGCCTGGTGCAGTGGTAAGACCACATTAGCCCTGTTCTGTAAGAGAGCCTGGAAGTGGAGTGCATGTCCAAAAACTCAAAAGGGAATTAATTCTCTACAGCATCCTGTGCCTCTAGAAGCTGGATGTATAGTATATCCAGTAGAGTTTTGCACAGTGCCTGGGGAAAAAGTGTTTTTCTGTTAAATGACAGCTTCTTCTCCCACCTCTATCTATCTCTCCTTCTGAAATATAGCAGCTACTAACAGTAAGGTACAGGAGAAAAAGCCAGCTCCTCTTGAGTCACTGCAGAGTGACTGAAATTTGTCAGGTATAACACAAAGCAGAATAAACAAATATGAAATTGCTATTCATATGTGACATCAAATCCGGGATTTTTTTTGGTAATAATTTAAAAAATTACTTCCAAAACCAGCTCTTAACTCAAATCTGTGCTTGGTTATTTCACGACAGACTTCCTGCTACTCCAGTGAGCCCAGTTTTTTCACTGGCATCCAACACTTTAGATATGCCCTTTATTTTGAGTGCACTGGGGTCTTAATGGTAACACTGAAATTTTCTACTGTCTGTGAGAGCTGTTTCACCACCCTAACTTTTCTCTTCTGGAACTCTTGGGATTGTTTCTTAATAATACCTCTCCTTGTGTTTGATATCTTGGAAATACTGTTAACCCTGTGCTGATGTTTTTTAGCATTCATTCTGAAGGAAACCATCCTTTAGTGATTGTACTGCCCATGAGTTTGCCCACCTGAATCTTATCCAAGTCCCCACTAGTTGCCTTCAAAATCGGTTCCAATACCATATGAAAGGTTCTGAAGATAATTCAATACTTGGCCTTGGGACTAACTTTTGCAGTGATTTCTTCAAAGAACTTTTTGATGAATGTCTCTTCAATGAATGTGCTTTCTGAACATAAAGTGATTTGTTCCACATGTCTGTCCTACTTTGTCTTTCATTGTTTTGCTTAATCCTTTCACTCAGTTTTTCTCAAGGTGTTGCACCTCTTGTACCACCTCCTCTCTTACCATTCTCAAATATGATTCAATTCAATGTTAGTTTATTTGTGGCCTTACACAAAGTCTGCTAAAGTCAGTTGGCACTCACTCGCTGTCTTTGGATTGATTCATCATGTTATGTGATATTTGCTTCTTTTGTAAACTGGGTGACTGACAGCTGAAAGACTGTTTTGTTTCTAAGGTTCATTAGCTTTTTTAAAAATGGACCATTTCTAACTCTTCTACATTTATTTTGTAAAAGCTAGTAAAAATTATTGAATTTTAATAGACGTAAGTCTTGAATTTCTGTCAAAATGAATGGCTGTCTGTTATAGGTATTTCTGTATTCCTAGAACTAAGAGAATTGCTTTCAAACAAGACAAAGTTTATTTCATGTTATGAGTTACAATTAGGTTTGAGATTGTTCCTAAAAATTCCATGACACTTTCTAAGGGACAATCTGAGTTTTGTGTAACTAACCACAATAATTTGGAAAGGTTTTTTCGTGGTTTGTATGATACATTTAAACACATCCTTTCATTACTGCTTTTCAGCTCATCACAGAGAACAAGAAGATTAATTTATTGTGTCATTGATCCCATTATGAGATTCATCTGAGTAGTGACATTCCCTTCAAGGGAAGACTATTTCCCCCAACTCTTATTTTGTTACTACATTTTTTCATGGGGCTAGACAGATGGGTTACTGTGATTCCAGAGACACTGGGGTTGTAGGAAGCACCAAGTCCATATTTTCAGCTGCTAATGAAATTATGCTCCTGTGGCTTTTGGACTTTGAAGATTTCATTCAACACATGTTTGTGTTTCATAACGCCGGTTTTCTGAGTAAAAACCTTTTGGACTGTAGAAATGCCGGTGGTCACTATCAGGCCATTTTGCCTTTGGTAGGGTGAATGTTACTTGGGAAAGGTTGTTTTCCAGTGTGTAACAAGCTGTGTGTTCAACAGGGTCCAGTGGGTCCAAGAGGTCCTCAGGGTCTCCAAGGAAAACAAGTGAGTGCTTCACCTCGGGGGATTGAATTGGCCAGAGCTGACGGCAGAGCTCGTAGTGAGCGGGGTTTGTGCATCTCTGGGGCAGTGTCCATCCTCTGGGACTTGTGGCTGGATGCAACTTCATCCAGAAGGGAATTAAACAAGGGCTCTGCTCCAGATGGACTCTGTACACAGGAACTGGCTCCAAAAGAACAGTCTATTAGATCTTTAACAGGGGCCCAACACATTTTTTAATGAGTGAGCAGCAATGAAAATGGAGACTGTTCTGGTTTTGGTATTGGCATGGTGTTAAGTTTCCAGTGGGGTTTGTGTATGGCACAGGATTATCTACAGCTTAAGGGGTTTTAGTATCCAACTTCCACTCATATGGAAATGTGAACTGGTTCTGAATTAGAATCCAGACTCTGCCATAGGCTGTGATTTTCCTGGTCATGGATTTTAAATTATGTTCTTATAATTGCTTTTGGAATTTTTAACTGTATTAATCTTTGGTTAATCTTAGGGAGGCGCTGGCCCCACAGGCCCACCTGGTGAACCTGGGGACCCAGGACCTATGGTAAGACCAATAAATGCAAACATTTCTACAACAGAATTGCAAATAGGCTATACTTTTTATTTCAGAACAGAATTTTTGCCATGTTGTTTCAGCTGAAACTATTAAGTAACTGCAGTGAAGAGCTGTGGCGTTCAAAGCATGTTGTCCAGGATCAGTGAATTTGAGTTGTTTTGAATGTGAATAGTGATTATATTAGAAACAATCATTCTCACTTTTCCAGCACAGGCCTGAGGATGGTTAGGCACTGGTAAAACCATACTTGATAGTGCAACTTACACAAAAGATGATGAGAATATATTTTTTGAGGCAACAAAATGATTCAAAAGTAAAAGTGAGAGCCAGAGATTTGAAGCAACAGCAATTGTGTTTTGTAATGTTTAGAGTTTTTCCCCTATAGAATCCATCCTGTGTTTTCATATAATATAACACAGGTTTTCTAGGGTCAGGATGGTTAGAAAGAGCACCACAAATTGAGCAAATGTGCTTAGGCATAAGATCTTCCTTTTTCTACAACTGTTTTTTGTAAAACCAGACTTTGAAATGGAGTAAGTAGATATTTAAGTGATGGCTAAACTGACTTCTCAATAAATATATTTATTTCTTAGGGTCCAATTGGTTCTCGTGGACCAGAAGGACCTCCAGGCAAACCTGGTGAAGATGTAAGTTTGTTATCCTTTGTGGCTTGTTTTATTTTTAATAAAACAAACATTGGCATCTGTGAGACAGTGACTAACCAGCAGATGTGCCTGTTGTAACTACTATTGTCTGCTCTCCTTTGTAATTGTACTCCTCATGAAATCCAGCATCACAACTGTGAATCTTGGCAACCATTTCCCAACCCCTCCTTTCTTTTCCTTATGTGTCATCATCATATCTAAAGTCTAAGCACCATCTCTATTTCTTGCCTCAGTAAGTTCTTAACTGAGATAATCTCTCTTGAAATCAAACATAACAATAAATCACAGGGGCTCACTTGGAGGCATCTCCTCTCTTTCGGGATTGCATATTGGGTTAGAAGAGCTGTAATGGCAGCATACACATGTGTCTGGACAAGATTTTGTTTAGGTTCTTAAAAAATGATAATTGATTATGTTCTTAATTTATTTTTTTTCTTTATGTATACATATATATATATAAAATGTTTTATATATATTATATGAGCATATATATGTATTGCTCAACAGTAGCCTAAGACACTGGTAGGTGTATATTATTTGTTTGCAAATTACACTAAATCCATCTGAACTGTAACTTATAACATGGAAATTAGCTAGAAAACTGCAGATGATATTTTAGTGTAGAAACTAATTGTGTAACAGCTACCTTCCCATTAAACTGTACAAGGATTTTTAAGAATCCTTGGCAACGTTAACTCTCAGTGCAGGGAAGTCTTAACACTGCTCTAAGAACTTCTCCCATTTTCCATTGTTTGGATGTCTTTAATTGCATTTGTGAAGAACTTTGCCTTCTCTCTAGCTGAAACTATTTTTCTGAAGTCTATCATATTCTGGCATCCTGGTATCCTGGTTGTATTTGAACTGATTGATGCGTGTAAAGGAATATTTGGCTGTGACTCTGGAGGGCTTTGGTTCATCTTCAAAATATACTTGTTTGGTTTCACCATATTGCTTTTCCTATTGCAATACACAGAAAATAGTCACTGTCCTAGAATGAAATTATGTTTTAAAACATTTAAACTGAAGGAGAGTCACAAGCTACCAGACAGGCAGTTTTAAGTTACTGTTCCAGTGGGAAATAACAGCAATTTGATGCTCTGTGTGAAGATGACAGAAGGTTGCCTCATTAATTGCCAGGAAAACCATGTGGCAGCACCATCTCTTGATGACTAGGATACATTGTGGTCTCAGGCTTCAGTTTTCCCAGCTCTTGCTTTAAAACCTTTCATGAGTTAATGTTTCTAATGCACATTTGTTAGGCACATGTCAGTTGATTCATGTCACTGACACTGCTACAGCAAAGAGAGAATGCACAATACTGATGTGAATGTCCTCATTTGTTTGAATGGAAGAAGAATACAAAAAGTCCATTTTTAAATCTCCTGTTTTAATGTCTTCCTTTTTTTCCCTTTTTCCTTAGGGTGAACCTGGCAGACCAGGACAATCCGGTGAGCCTGGATTTCCAGGATCTCCAGTAAGAGCATGATTATTTAAAATGTAGCAAAATAATCATATGTCATCATATCATACTGGTTCCTTATTGCTTCACCCTGATATGACTCATCAGAATTGTTTTTAATCATGAGTGCAAAGTTCTTCCATTCAGTATCTGAAGTCCTTGTCTCAGCTCACTCCTAGGCTCCACATTGGTGTTTTCTCTATTGCTGAGAGGATAACTGTTATCTGAGATTTCTGTTCTGAATTCATATCACCAATATTCTGACACTAGGCACTTAGCTCCCTTCTGCTAGCCTTTCCAGAGAAACTTGGTAGGAAGCTGCAAGAGAGCTTTGGTTTAATTGCTAAATGTGTTTTGGTAGCAGTTGTTTACCATGTTTCTGGGCTGACATGTTCTGAAAGGACAGGTACAGTTTGCAGGTCTGAGTTTCTATTTTATTTTAAGTGATTGCTCTGAATTTTGATCTCAGCTTCATTAATGTTTGTCCGTATTAACCCTCAAAACTTGACCTGCCATTCATCTTATTTCATTACTTGTGTTGAAATTCGAAGTTTAATCTCACAGCAACATAAATGGTAAAGCTTTCAATGTCAGTGAAAATGTGTATAATGCTGAGAGTAACTTAAAGGCTGTATCATCTGTGAGCTGCTCAAATGATGTTCTTCATAATGATGGAGGTGAAGGAGTGTTAGCAGCATCAGTATTGCTGCTGCCCTTGTCCCTGTTAGTGCCATTATTGCTGGGTTTATCTGCAGAATCAAGATTGTATTTGGTTTTTTCTTTTTCCTACCTAGGGCCCCCGAGGCTTTCCTGGTGCTCCTGGTCTCCCAGGTCTCAAGGGTCACCGGGTAAGACACAAGGTTCTCCCTCTGATCCAGATATTTCCTAGCAGTTTCAGAATGAAGATGTTCCTTTGTACCTGTGCAGAATTTGCCTGAGTTACAGATGAGGCAGCTGTAGCAGGATCATTGGCATTTGAGAGAAAGAGGGCCTTGCAGAAAATCATTGCTATTCCCCTTTAAGGTGACCTCTGTATTACATGCTCCAGTGCTTTCTTCACTCTATTTTCAAATGTTCTGGGAATCTGGAAGGAGCTTGTGTGAGCCCTGCCAAGCTTCAGGAGGCGCAAACCTGACAGTTCTCTCACTTGCTTGGCAAGTCTTGTATTAGGGTGGGGAACTTGAGGGGTGGATATGTTTGCAACATGGAGTGATTACAAATTACCAGGTTTTCTGGCCAGAGTATTACTTCAGGGAGGAATAAATTGGTTTCCTATGGCTCAGAGCCTCGTCCGTGTTGTTTTAGGATTTTTTTAAAAAACTTGCTTGTTTTAAAAAGGAAACCAAATCCAAGGAAATGTACCTTGTACAAATGGTTTCCATTTAGGAAATGTTTAAAAACTTTATTCCATCTGTTTTTTTTCTTTTTTTTTTCTTTTCTTACTCTTACCACCTCAGATCTATTCTTCATAGTTTAATATCAAGTTACTTTAACAATAATAGTAGGACTGTTCTCTGTGTGTACATACATAAATACAATTTTGTTGTATTTTAATAACTTACAGGGATTGAAAGGACTTGACGGTCCAAAAGGTGAAATTGGAGCAGCTGGAGCAAAGGTATTTTTTGGCCTAAGCAACTAAAAAATTAAGCATATTTTGTGTAATACCAAGATCCTGAAAGGCAGGAGATCTTTTGAAGACAGCTTTGTACCCTCTCTGACCTTTATGTGGGTTCAATAGTGCCAGTCCCAGCTTCAGCTGGGGCTGCTTTAAGCCTGTCAGGGACCCCTGGCTGAGCTGAGGGCTCCATTCGTGTCACACCTGCTGAAGACAGCAGAATCTCCTAACAAAGGGCCCGTGCACATTTTGCAATTCTCCACCTGGACAGTTCATGGTTCTTGTTGGCTCCATATGACCAAGTTGAACTTTTTTTTTAATATAATCAAATACAGCAATGCATAACTAAAACCTGACTCTTGTCTTTCAGATTATGGCAGATTGGCTTAAAAGAGGCAGGCATTGGAGAGGAGAGGGGATATATCTTAATCAAACTGACTATTTTATTAGTTTATTCTCTTAGAATTTTTGATCCCCATTGGCAATGCACCACTCTTACAACTTCATATCAAAGCAGTGGTAACACAGCATAGCCAGCTGGAGTCAGTTCTTTCAAGATAGGTTAGAAGATGTTTTAAAAGAGCATAAACCACTCTTTTCAGTGGTTTCGTCAGTGCTGATGCTGAAACATTTTTGGCCTGGAGTAAGTGATAATTGAATGAGAGAGAACTATTCCTTGAGATTAAAAACATAGTAAATGAATGAACCTTCCAAAATCTAAATTGAAATGTGAGACTAGTAGTTAAGGAGAGTCTGTGTAACAAAATATTTCTTTCCCAAGACTGCCTACCACTTTCTGTGGAGGCAAACTAGCAGCAGTTTTGGCAGAGAACACATAAACACTGAGAACACACAAACATGGTGTTCCCATCAGTGTGGGGAACAGTGTCCTTGCCGTTTGTGATGCACACAGGTATCTCTGCAAATCTGCCCCTGAGGTCCAATACAAGCAGAGGACAGTGGTGAGATGTGACTCAGTTTTCTTTTTACCCATTTCTTTAATTCTGTCATTTCCTTTCCTTTCCTAGGGAGAGTCCGGGCCGACTGGAGCCATGGGTCCAACAGGTCCTCTGGTGGGTGTCACATGCATTGGGTGTTTCAGAAGTGTTTGTAAATACTACTGCTAGTGGGGATTTCAGGGCTTTGGGACCTGTGTTTGAGCTCAGGGAGCTGAACTTTCTCTTCATGAAGGCTTCATTTTCTATTACTCTGACAGTGAGGTCCACTGTAACTGTTCTTCCCCTCCACTCACAGACATAGGTAACAATCATAAATCAGAAGGCTCAGCAGAGACTTGGCTGTAGGTGTGGTGATGGTTTCCCAACTCATGTAAGTGTAGGGTGAAAATTTTTTCATTTTTACATGTTGATGCCTCATATGGAGTGATTTCAACATGAGAAAAATGGGCTTGGGTTGCTCTGAGGTAGAACTGGAGTAATTTAGATCAGGAATGAACTAGCTAAGAAAACCATGGGCAGAGGATTTTGGAGGTTACAGTGAGGGTAAGTATGCATGACCTGGAAGTGGGATGGAGAAACTTTTTTTAGAGTAATTTTGATCCACATGTGGTTTTGGACCACTGAATATGCGTGAGGAGTGTTACATGACAAAAACTGACTCTTAGCAGTGCTTCTGGAAGTGAAGCCTCTTTCTGATATCAGGTAATACATCTCTCTGTGAAGCTCTGTGTTGTGTGTAGAATGTAATATTCCTGAAGTGGAATCTAATTTGTGAATGAGATTTAGTGAAACAAGTTGCATTATTGTCACTGCCGAGTATATACAGAATTTATTCTAATATGTTTAAGACTGGAAATGGTGTCAGAATGGAAAAACAAATTACAATTTATTAAATTTCCACTGGGCAAGCCCGTGAGGCTGTAAGGATTTTTAGGAGCTGCTACTTCTTTTTTGCTTTAGGGCAAGATAAGTTACTCCTGCAAGAGTGAAAAAACCCAACCCTTTATATTACTCTGACATGATGACCTCTAAAAAATGCACTTTTTGTTCTTTCTTCAAGGGACCTCGGGGAATGCCAGGAGAAAGAGGACGAATTGGACCACAGGGTGCCCCTGTAAGTAGAATCTTCCATGTCTCTTGTAATTTTTCTCTTGTTAACTTAAATCTAAGTAACTGAGCCTGCAAGTGTTTGTTCATGTGACTTGCTAGTCACCTGTGTTGTGAGTTCTGCTACAGCTTAAGAAAATTAGGGCTGGCTGAGCAGTTTTCTGGAGTGAGATCTTTACTACAAATTTTAAAAGTTAAAAGCAGTTTTAAAATGAGAGTGGAAACTATATGGTAACTTCTCATAGCAGAGCTGCCCATCAGTCTAAATACCCTCACAGAACGATTTTCTGGGATATAAATATGTCTTCAGTGTTTCTGTGGGATTTCTTAGGAAGTTCTTTTCAGCAAAAATTATTAAACAGGAAATAATATGTTTCAATTCCATCTGGAAAAAGGTTTAAAATGAAAGTTAAGATGAAGTCTTTCAATTCAGATTTCAATTTAGATGAAATCTAAAAATTTAATTCACGATAATAAAGGTATCATCTTAAATATATTTTGATTTTCAGCAAAAAAAGGGATTATCCTTGACATGAGATCATATTTGAGTTAAAACTTTCATCTTGCTGCTTTTACATCCAGTGTCAAGTATTGTTTCTCTGGCACTTCTCCCCAGGACTTTTTATATGATCCACTGTGCCCCACTGTATGTGCACCATACAATGACACTCTCAAAATACTGTCTTTTCTGAACATAGAGGAATACATTAATTCAACTGGGAGCATAATTTCTTCCAGATCTTTTCATGACAGAGTTTAGAGGAATGTGCAATCCAGCATTTCTAATCACTTTAGTATATATAGTTTATCACAAATACTTACAATAAATAATTTTTAAAATAGCAAGATTTCTTACAAATACTCTATGTTATCTATTTTCGTGTCCAGGGTGGACGTGGCCAACATGGGATGCCTGGGAAGCCAGGCCCAATGGTAAGTGATTGGTTCTCAATCACTCACTTTTTCACTCTATATTTCCAGTTGCTTTTTGACACTAAAAAAAAATAAAAATAAAAAAAAAAATTAAAAAATTGACAGTTGCTGGTGTCAGTTACATGCATTTGGAATTAATTATCTGAGAATGATTCCTAGTTGTACTTTGTACTTACTTTAGTTTCAGTGCTGTCCTCTGCAAAATTGTCCTCTGTAATTTACTTCATCTAAAGGTTTTAATTTGCAGAGGAATCAGCCATGGCATCTCCTGGGGAGGTGATGCTCTGCTGCTCTTATGGAGTTCATGTGGTGGGAGGAAAGTGTCTCAAGTGCATGCACTGCAGTCTAGAGCAGTTCATAATTCCATGTTTTCTTCCTTCACGTGCAAAGTTGGCAATTGAGGCTTGTTGTCAGCAAGCAGAAAGGCACTCACTGCTAGCACAACTTGCTCCCTGCAGTTGTGTTCCATTACCAGATGTGGAAAAGGGCCTTTTAATTAAGGACAGTCACTTTTTGAACTGAAGGACAGATGCCTGTGTCTGAATGTCTGCCAAGCTGAGAAAGCCTGGCTTGCACAGCTGTGGAAATCCTCCCACCATGGCAGGAGGGCTGCAGAGGAACCATGGCTGTTTGCACTCAGTGTCAGTGTAGCAAAGGATCTTGGATGATGGATTCTACAGTCCAATCTCACACTGCATTTGCAAAATCCATTTGTGTGAATTCACATGAGTCAGGGATTATTCCACACATACAGTTAATTTTGTGTTTGGTTTGCATGTGAAAACTGGGGATGGTTTTGTACTGTTTGTGCAAAGCCAACTTCCACTTTAAAAATGTGGTGTTTTTGTTTGCTTTTGTTTTTGAAAGTATCACTTGAAGGATGTGGGTAACAGCTTCTACCCATTGATGTAGTCAGCCTTTACCATTCTGTGGTGTTCAGCTTAGAAAAAGACAAAAACCAAACACAAAACCTGACAACCAAACACCCCAAAGGCACTGCACCAAAAAAACCACCCTCAAAACCCTAAAAAACACCTGCCTGCAGTTAGATTTTCATTCAGTGCATATTCTTTATTTACCTGTGACAAAGTTCTGAGAAAGATTAATTTGCCTGTGTCATCTTAATGAACAGACTGTTTTATTAAACATTTCATCAAGAAATAATTAACTGTAATAGAAGCTCAAAAAATGAGTGTAAGTGCCTAAAAGCTACAAAACTCAATTATTTAGTGTATCATGAAGGAACAGTAAGTTGTTAGAAGAAACTTCCAAACAAAGAAAATTTTTTTCAGTATTTAAAACAAATTATAAGGTTAAGAGAAGCTGGATGGCAAACTATGAGGTTTTATGTGAAGCTTGCAGCTTTTCTTTGGTATAAAATGTGAGCTCAGCTATACTGGACATGATAAGTGGTTGGCTAATATTTTTGGAAAATCCCATCAAGTGTCACAAGGGAGATACTCGTCCTCAATGCACGTGTTTCTCACTGGAGAAAGCATTTATGAAATGTGGTGTTATTTGGGACAGTGCAGTGGTACAGCATAATCCTGGAACTCTTCCTTCAACAGGAGAGAGATTTGGCAGACATTATTTGTGACCCAGTAAACTGGGACATAGGTTTTCAAATATATATTGGTGAATTCTTACATCAGTTTTGTAGAAATCCAGTGCAAGGTTATGCAGAAATGTTGTCTGTGATTAATGCTCAGTGGGACAGATTGTTCTGATTAACAGAGCTCAGGATTAATAAAGCTCAGGAGAGCTTTATTAAATATAACATTTTTTCTCAGCATGAGTCATATTTTACAAAAAGACAGAAGATCAGGAAAAGATAAAGAGGAATTATCTGGGAACAGTGTTGCAATGAGCTATAATAACCACTGTGTGCCGCAATCCCAAAACTTTGGAGTGCAATAGAAAGTTCTCTTGGATGTCGTGTTCAGCACAAGAGATATGGAAATGGAAACATCTTTCTCTCTCTAGCCCTGAAATCTGGATACAAGATCTGTCTTTCACAACTTGCAAATGAATTTGCCTGTGAATTTAGGAATCCTAATTCCCTGAATTGTTCACTGTGAATTGTGTACATTGCAGTTCAGGCATTAATAGCTGAATCAAGAGCTGTAGCTTTGCTGAAGTCAGCAAACACATTATTAAAGATCTGCACCACAATTCCATAAAATGTATATGTATCACTTAAACCCCTGATATTTATAGTTATTTTGGTTTTGTAATAAAAAAATGTTTTATGACTAAAAAATATATCTACATACTAGACCCACATTTACCCAGTGATGAGATACTAATCTGTGTCATCTCAACTGCTGAATTTCAGCTTTGTGTGTCTGTCTTTTATAGGGCCCACTTGGCATAACTGGATCTCCAGGTTTTCCTGGTATTCCTGGTGTAAAGGTAAAAAATAAAATGAAAGTGTCTTTTTAAAATGTCTAACAACACACAACTAAAAATGTGTACTAGACCACACAGAGCTCAGACTGACATGTGTACAGATCCCCAGGAGCTGCTGGGAAATCAGTCAAGACCTTCAGACAGAAGATAAAAGCCAAAGCCAGATGAAGCAATTGCAATTCACCACCATTAGGATACTTTGCTTTCCCTTTTTCTCATGTCAAGGGGGTGATTATAAGATGACTGCCATGCTGTGCTTCAGTAATCTTGTCCAGAATATTCAAATAGTAAGATACATTTCTAGAAGTGAGATTGGGAGGACAAGTCAAAGACAGTGTGGAGGCAGGACCTTCAAGTGCTGAAACTTATAGTTTTGAGATGATCTAGACTGGTAAGGGAAATGCCTGAACCCCAACAGAGATGTGTGGTTCATCACAATGGAGCAAATTACAGTTACTGCCTTTTATGGCTTGGAGTGATTGGGCTGTGAAATGAAAAACTTTCATTTGCTGCAGCACTGTCTTAGTGTTCTTTTTTTTTTTCCCCTGCTTCTTAGCCTTGAGCCAATGTCTTAGAAGACAGAAAAGACAACTTATTCAGTTTCCTTATACTTCTTATTCGTGCCCTTCATCCAGCTGCTCCTCTTTGTCCCTTTACACTCCTATAACATAAGAAAATGTTACACAAGAAGAAACTCCCAATTGGTCAGGTAGCCAAGATCAGCAGCTGTTTTGTGTTGTGAAGCTGGCAACGTTCATGACATTGTTTGGAAACAAGTCTTCATAACAGTATCAACTTAATCATAGAGTCATAGAATAGCAGGTTGGAAGGGGACCTCTAGGATCATTTGCTCCAGCCTTTCTTGGAAAAAGCACAGTCTAGACAAGAGGCATGTACAGTTAAAACAATAGCCCTTGTAGTGCATGTCATTAAGCGTTTTAGTATGGCTCAGCATGATTTTACCTAAATAAATGTTTAAAAAGGCTGTCACATGATGAATCATGTAGAGCTCTTGAAAAGGAGAAGCTACATTGAAGCTACCTTCAAGTTTGATCATCAGATGATGTAAAATTGGAATAGTTGCTTTGAATTCTGTCTTGGTTTGGAAAGACAGGTATCTGTCAGGGAAAACTGGAGTTTCCCTTGGAATGGAGAATGTAAAGCCCCCTCCCTCCAAATTATTCCAATTTTGCAATTAGGAGCTTTCAGGCAAAAAGTATGGGAATAGGAGTAACAGTTCTTTACTAGGAATATTAAAAAATGCAAATGCAATAATACAAACAAACAAACAAACAAACAAACAAAAAAAACCCCAAACAAGCAAACAAACAAAAGTCCTAGAAAACCCTGACAGAGTCAGCCTGGCTGACAGCCTGTCAGCCAGGGTGTTGGAAGCAGTCCCAGTAAGTCCTCATGGAGTGACGGATGTGATTCTGTTAGAGTAGAGATGATCACAGATGTTCTGTTGGAGATGATCCTGTAGTAGCAGTGAGATGAGTCCAGTCTTCCTCTGAGAATCCAGTGGAAAAGAGGATGTTTGGTGTTGCTACATCTGTTTTTATCTTGGTAGGAACAGCTGGCACCCCACTGGGTAAGAGCATCTCACAATGGGATGATGTACTGGGTCATGTCATTGGTGAGCCTCAATGGCCCATTAACAGAGAAGATGTTCCCTTCCCCCCTCTCCCCCCCAACTCCGAGGGTGGGCAAGTTGATGGAAGAGATAAGAAACACTGCCCCACCTGGTTTTAACAGCTGGCCCATTATCAGAAGGCATCTGCCCCCCTTCCCCCTGGAGTTACAAGAGATAAAAGAAAAAAAAAAAACAAACCCCAAACGTCTCCCCAACTAGTTTCAACAGATGAAATAGAATACACATTTTTTTGGTTATATAACCCAAGACAAACTCATAAAATCTCAGCAGATTATACAATGAAGATGTGGACTTGTTTAATGAAAATGTGATATTAACAGCCATCAGTCCAAAAGGCATATTTCTTATATAAAATTAAAATTCAAAGAAGGTGCTGGGAGGAATTTTTAATCATCCATTCTAATCTTACAGGGATTTGATATTTAATATAGTTCTGTAACAGTGAGTTCCTATGTGCTGTGCAAAAAGAACCTCAAATCAACCAATCCCAGATGTGTTAAAATATCTAAATCTTAGGCCCTGCTGTTAATGAAGGTAAAAAAACCCTTTTAAAATTACAGACACATAGTGGGATTTTAGAGAGACAGATCAGTTCTTGATCTTATTTGGACTCCTGGATAGTGCTGCTTTTCTTCAGAGAGTTTCTTTGTCTTCTATACATTGAAAAAAAATCCTTTCTAAAATTTGAATGTTCTCATTCATCTCAAAGTAATAGAAACAAAATTAGGTATGCAAAATTGTATTTGAAGGATAATAAACTACTTCAAACATGACTTGTTTTTCTCTTGTAAGCTCAATAGTCCTCCTGAGTTACTTTACAGTGCTGCTTTTTAGAGTCAAATAACCTCCAGTTGTTTTCTCATGTGGAATCCTAGGGTGAAGCAGGTCCAACAGGTCCTCGAGGTCCTGAGGGTCCTCAAGGACAAAGAGGTGAAACGGGTCCCCAGGGCCCAGCTGGGTCACAAGGTCTTCCTGTAAGTACATTGAATTGAGCTCCTCCATGCTCAGCTAGTGCATGCTCACCTGTTTATGGGGGTTTTAGTGCCCCACCTGAAACTGTGTTTTACTCAAATTACCATTTTTCTCAAGGGAAAGATGTCTCATTCCTTTGTTTTGTGCTAATTGTATTGATAAGTATTTATTATTTTATTACAGTTTGGAAAACTGAAAGTTCTACAGTTTCATACAGTCTCAATCCTCCAAGTACTTTAAAATTTAAGCTTAAACATAAGACCTTCAGCATTTAAAATCTCATCAACTGGCATGCTTTATTGCCCTGTTTAGCATTTGCATATGTTGCTGTATTTATTTAACAGCCTTTATTTTCTGGTCTTGTGAAGTGATAAAATGACTGTCTTCTGCTTTTGTAATTGATGCCTGTCTCATTAAAATGGTATTAATGATTGGTACTTTATCTTTAGGGTGCTGAAGGGACAGATGGTTCCCCCGGTGCAAAGGGCCCTACTGTAAGTAATCATATTTCCCATTGAAGAAATTGTGTAAGGCTATTTCTTTTATTTCTTTATTTTGATTGTGTTTTCTTACTGTGCATCCTGTTTGTGTTTGTAGGGATCTCCAGGCACTGGAGGCCCCCATGGATTACCAGGCCCCCCTGGCTCCCCAGGACCACAGGGCAGCACCGGCCCCCCTGGGATTCGAGGGCAGCCGGTAATGTCCCTTTGTCTCTTTGGGAATTGTGTCTGGCACACATCACTCCATGGAAC
The DNA here is from genome assembly GCA_013400215.1 of Cisticola juncidis. Taxonomy (NCBI): domain Eukaryota; kingdom Metazoa; phylum Chordata; class Aves; order Passeriformes; family Cisticolidae; genus Cisticola; species Cisticola juncidis. The sequence continues at coordinate 1,572,196 of VXBR01000802.1, forward strand.
TGAGGCAGGGATTAGCAGTGGGCTTCCTTTAAATACAGTAGCAGCATGTCAAGGAGAGTGCTAAGACTCAGGTCCTGTGAATCTGCTGTGAATCCAAAATGCTGTTACTTCTTTGAAAAAGGAGTGTGTCTTTATAAACCTGGGAAAAGAGATTTATTGAAGTTTTTGTCTTGATAACGTAAAAATAAACAAGCATAAAAAGGGTACAGACAAGCCAATATAAGCATCATATTATACTGCCCACAATTAGTGACTAAACTAGGAAAGGTTTGTTTCTTGGCATAATACAAAATGGTGAAGTGGTTTATGCAGACTTTTAACTTTACTGGTGCTATACTTTTGTTTGTTTTCAGGGAGACCCTGGTGTCCCAGGTTTCAAGGGAGAAGCAGGACCCAAAGGTGAACCTGTAAGTCTCCATATGCTTTTTAGGATGAAGAGGAAATACCTTATAACCCTGTCACTTTTGGAAGAAAACTGACTCTGCAGAGTTTGAGTTGGTTTATCAACCAATCTTCAGCTTTTCTCTCTCACCAGTTAAATAATCATGTAACAACTGACAAAAATATAGAGGTGAAGTAATAGTTTCTCCACCACTGTCTTCTCCTTTGCAATTTTCTATTAGTCTCACTGAATTTTGACTATTTTGCAGTTTGACCCAATACAAATTAATGTGATTATAAGAAGTAGTGTACAGCCCAACTTCAGAATTACAGTTTATTAGCTTATAAACATTGCAAAAGAGAAAAGCAGATGCTGAAAAGCTGTTATTTTAACTGATCCAAAACCTAACTATTTTTTTTCTCCTTTATTTGGAAAAAAGTTTATAGTGTCCAGAAGACAGTCTGTTTCAATATGCCTGAGAAATGGTGAGCTTAACAGTGTTTTTTAAAACAATATTTTATTCTCACTAGGGCCCACAAGGTCCCCAGGGTCCCATTGGCCCCATAGGTGAAGAAGGGAAAAGAGGTCCTCGAGGTGATCCAGGGTCCGTAGGTCCACCAGGCCCTGTTGGAGAGAGGGTAAGAAGTCTAGAGGAATGGTATGTGTTAAGAGATGCACTGCTAAGCTGAAAAACCTTCTGGCCTACCCATGGATGTTCTTACAGCTTGATTGTGAGTGTAGTGAAACTTTATTTTCCCAGCAGTAGTTACTACTGTGTGCTGTTTTTTTACACTGGATATTTTATGTGGGGATTCAGTGCCAGGATAGTATGGTAGGAGAAAGGATGGAGATAGGACAAGCTCACCTGCAGACTTTTTCCTACACCTGTCCAACTGCTCATCTTTGCTTTCAACGAGGCTGTTCACACAGAAGGAGCTGTCCAGCACTGCATGAATGAGACACTGATGTTTTTACCACTCTGAGTCATAACCCTCACCCCCGCCCCCACGTTAAAGTACCAAAGAAAGAAAATTGTAAGGAAATGAACTGAATCTTCAATCCATAAATCTGGTCCTTTATTTGTAATAAGGTATGTAAATATGAAGATAATTGTCTCATATCTACTGCTTTTCCTAGGGTGCTCCTGGTAACCGTGGTTTTCCAGGTTCTGATGGCTTGCCTGGACCAAAGGTAAATGAAATTAAAGTGGCCATCTTTTATTGTGTAGTTTGTTAAATCTTCATGCATCCAGTCATATAAAAAGAAAGTCCTCCATTAACAATATCTCCTTCTGGGCAAAAAGGCAGATACAATTTATAAATTCCAAAAGGGCGTCTGAATGTTTTGAGACAAAAATATTTGGGGGAAAATCACTTTCAGTTCCCATGAGGTTCAGCTTTGCTTGCCTGTCCCTGGCTTAATGCTCCCTCATTTTGAAATGTGCACAGATAAGGGGCAGACCTGTTCTGTAATGCTTTATGTATTGCTGTGTAGGAGGAGGCACTGTGAAAAATTGCCTATTCTGTGTGTGTGGTGTGATTTTCTAGACTTGTCCCTTAAAAAAGACTGGTTTATCTGGCTTTCCTAAGTACTCTAACACTTCCAGGGAAGTGAGTCACATAGGCATTTGTCTAGTACTTCTGTAAATTCCTAACTTCTTGGTAAAAATACAGGGATTCTCAAATGCCTATATAAACTTGCTTTAAGGAAGAGACAACTTGTAAGTAATAAATTTTGTGGAGAAAATATAATAATTAGGAAACTAATAAAAGTATTAATGATTTGTAACTTTGTTTGCAAAAAGAGGTTCTTAATAGAAGACACTGTTTTTATTTAACCTTCTCCTGCTGTCACTGGTCTAGCTGTTGACTCACTGGTGTCTTTCTAGGGAGCCCAAGGAGAGCGTGGTCCAGCAGGATCTTCTGGACCTAAAGGAGGTCAGGGAGATCCTGGACGTCCTGGTGAGCCTGGCCTGCCAGGTGCAAGGGTAAGGGACTGACAGCAGCACCCTATCAACAGTGGCACCTTTCATTTTCAAAAGAAATGAATGCTGAATGTTTGAGAACTCAGAAGCTGTTACACAAGGGCAGACTGCTTTCAGTGGGGCTAAAGGCCAAAAGCCCTGTCTTTATTTCCTGCTGATGTTGGGAAGCACAGGTTTTGTCTTAGAAAAAGGAGAAAAAGCCCTGATTGATAACAACTGATGCAAAGGAAAGATGTGTGTTTGTAAAGCACAGTTGCCACAGGTAACATGGCAATAACATGGATTGAAGGCCAAGCTTCATTAAATTGGTGATTGATAACATAGGAGATTGAGTATTCCCTATCACCTAGAGATTTTTTTCAGGAAAATTATTGGAGAACAATTCAAAATATCAAAAAAGGGGATAAAGGGAGCAGTAAAATGTGTTATAGATAATGGCAGAAATAAAGATTGTGAGATGCTCAAGAGGTGTAAAGGAAGAAAAAAGAGAATAGGAAGGAGGATCAAAGACAGTGAGCGATGAAGTGAAGTGAAGATAAGGATGAAGACCTTTGACACAGAGAAGTTAGTAACTGATCATGTCTTTGGGATTTATTTATATTTCTTTATTGTTATAGAATGATAGACCTGACCATAACACCAATGCTATTCCTGCTTTTAGGGTTTGACAGGAAATCCAGGTGTTCAAGGCCCTGAAGGAAAACTTGGTCCCTTGGTAAGTGACAAAAATTAGTCTTTTCAGTTAATGTCACAGTAATTCACAGGTCCCACCTCACTGAATTTACTTTTATTAACATGAGTTTTCTTTATTTATTAAGGCTCATCTTCTCTTTTGATAGTTCACTTTACATTCCTAACTCCAAAATGAGGACAAAAAATGTTTGTTTCATTGTCTGTGTAGCAGTGTCTTCTGCTGCATCATAGTTAAACTAAATATTGAACTAAATATTTTTCTAGTTGTCGCTTTAAGGACACTATGAATCATTTGGACATGATAGCATTTGGTTAAATCCAGCAGTATGGCTATTGCTGTGTCTGCTTTAAAGACATTTTGACTGATAAGTGAAGCCCCAAACCAGGTTAATGTTATTTTCTTTCTATATAAAAGCATTTTCTTGGGATTACTAAGCTTGTATGAATAAATATGTTTAGAATTTAATGTTAAAAATGTTTTATCTCTGCAGGGTGCTCCTGGGGAAGATGGACGTCCAGGTCCAGCAGGTTCCATAGGAATCAGAGGTCAGCCAGGCAGCATGGGCCTTCCTGGGCCAAAGGGTGGTAGTGTGAGTATGGCAATCCCTGTTTGACTTCAACCCTTTTTGTATATTTTAATGGATGAAAAAAGATCTAAGCCTGGTCATTTTTGTTTGTGCAATGTAGGGTGATCCTGGAAAACCTGGAGAAGCAGGCAATGCAGGAGTCCCAGGACAGAGAGTGAGTGTGGCTGTTACTGGCAGTGATTACGGAAAATGCTGCTTTTCTGTTATGTGTGCTCACTATTCAAGATTTCTTCCCCTGTCCTTTTCATGTAGGGAGCCCCTGGTAAAGATGGTGAAGTTGGCCCTTCTGGCCCTGTTGGCCCACCAGTAAGTCAGCTTTTATCTCTGCCTGCCTGCCTGGCTCTCTGCCCACTCACTCCTCTTGGCTTCTGCTCTTATCAACCTTCATGCCAGTTGTTGATTCCAAGCAAAAAATTCCAAGAACATTTAAAGAAAAAATTGTCCTATAAAAATTGATAGCTTTGTATTAAAATATATATATTAGTAGTCTAATTCCTTTTACTAACCATTACAAAAAATAGTGCAAGGAGAAAAAATTATAGTTAATTTTCCCATCCTTTCTTGGTTTTAATGGAACTGAATGTTTTCCTGTTACACAAGAACCTTTAGGGCAAGGATTTTAAAGAAATGATACACATCCTATTACATCTTTTAGACAGGCCATCTTGTCCTGGGATAAGTAAAAATATATAATAAATAAATACCTAATAGAAAATATGCATATTCAAAGAAAAGAAATATTGTGGAGCCTACCTATATTTCTCTTCTGTCTACTTATTACTTCCTTTTGTGTAGGGCCTGGCAGGAGAAAGAGGAGAACAAGGCCCTCCAGGTCCTACAGGGTTTCAGGTATGTGCATTCATTTTTATTTTTTAACTAAAAAATAAACAGCCGTGTTTTTATCAACTTAAATTGGAGAAACTCAATCAAATGGTGTATAATGTAACACAACTTCAGAACTAAGGCAAGGATGTTCAGAATAGTTAATGATCCATGACTTTCATATCAGCTTTGCACTAAACCAAACTGGCAAAGGCTTAAACCAGCTCTGGATCCCCTGAGAAAACCTTTGATGTTAATCAGTTTTAATTTGAAGATTTTCCAAAAAAGTTCCAAATAGGTAGCAAAATAATTGTCTTGATAATGAAGTAATAATTAAATCAATATTTGTTTATAGAGAACTTTACTTTTAGGACTGAGATGTCCTGCAAATGTTAAGGAAGGGCTGCCATCTCATTTACAGAGGGGGAAACACTTTGGTGCAATAACACTTTCCCTTGGGAATCTCTGATGTTGTGCTCTTGTGCTGAGTGTACTTCAACATTCATGATCTTGGTGTCCTAGTTAAGTCTGGATTTACATAACTTTCTATCATGTTAGTGACCATTTAATTTACTTTTTACAGGGCTTGCCTGGGCCACCAGGTCCTCCAGGTGAGGGAGGAAAGCCAGGTGATCAGGTAATGTATGTGTAACATAACATTAAAAAGAATACAATTTATAAAATAATTTTACATTTGCTTCTCTTTTTAATTGAGTTTCTCACTCTGTTTCAAAATACTTACTGATTGATGTAGTCTGCAAGCTGTCCAAAAACTGCTTTGGCATAAAATAATTACGAGAATCTGTGTTCTTGGACTGAGCTGGACTATCACCTCTTGTCATTGACAGATAGGATTTAGACCTGGCCATCTACGTTCCCAGTACTTTGGAAATAATAATGTTTGTCTCTAACCTCCATAATTATAAAGTTATGAATAATATGATTTCATAATGATAATGGTGAATTTTTTTCTTAGGGTGTGCCTGGAGATCCTGGAGCTGTTGGTCCATTGGGCCCCAGGGTAAGTGTTTTCTTTCTGAGTTTAAATATTCATAACAGCTCTCTGAGGTTGGAAGTTGATGTGTAATATGGACTTTACCAGCTTAAAGTCAGTATTTGACCTTTTTCCCCACCAACAAAATGGTTGTAAATATGGATGTGTTTTAAGATAGTTTCTGTAAAATCTGCCACCTTTAATGATTTTGTAGCTCCTGAAGTGGTGCTGAGCTGCTAAATGATTTGGGTTATGCTGTGAGAGTTTTTAGTTTGCTGAGCAAAATATTTCCCCCACCTCTAACAGTAAAAGCATAAAGCTAGTTTTTGTTTAATCAGTTCTCCTAGAAGTTGTTCACAGGCTCTACTGCACTGATGGTGTATTTAGGATTTTGTCTACCAGAACTGTACCCTGCCTTGTAAATAAATGTTAATCTTCCATTTTGTAGGGAGAACGTGGCAATCCAGGGGAAAGGGGAGAACCAGGGGCCTCAGGACTCCAGGGTGAAAAGGGCATGGCTGGAGGTCACGGTCCCGATGGCCCAAAGGTAAACTGAACAGAGGTTTGCATTGCTGCAGTGATGGGATGGATCATTCTGCTCATTTGCATCAACATAAGACAGAGATTTTTTGTTATAAACATGAAAGACATCTCCATTGGATAAGGAAGGACACACAATTCCAGTTATAACAATATTAATACCTTGCAACATATTTAAATGTTGAGAATTCACAGTAGGACTGGGCAAAGCCATTTCTGAACTTCAGAAAACCTTCTGGCAATGTTGTAAGGGCCATGCCAGTTTGCACAAAGACACTTGGCAGGGCTAAGCAGTTCAAAGAAAATGCTGAAAGCTTCATGCCTGCATGCATGTACCTGCTATGGATGTGATTAGGCCAGCACAGTAGGGTCAAGCAGGGAGTTCCTCTAGTTATGTGAGATTTTAATAGACATGAACGTCTCTGCCTCTGCCAACTTCTACCTGTACCTAGTTTCTGTATTAAACCTTTGTAACATCAAGGTCAGGGGAGAAAGATTCTCAAGCTTCTATTTTTTTCTGTTTTCATCTCCAGTATGTACTGATTAAATATTAATCTATTTGGAAGAACTACGATATTACAGTTGAACTTCCTGAGTAACACAATGGGAAAAGAAAAGTATTTGGATGTGAATAAAGTCCAAATTTCAGATAAAATTATTACTTAAAACTGTACCCCAGAGACTTCAGCACAGGAACAACATATTCTGCTGCCTGGAGACAAAGATGCTTCTCAGATGAACGGCAACAACTTGTTTTTTGTTCCAGGGAAGCCCAGGCCCTAGTGGGACACCTGGTGATCCAGGCCCACCAGGCCTTCAGGGCATGCCTGGAGAGAGAGGGATTGCTGGAACACCTGGCCCTAAGGGTGACAGAGTAAGTCTGTTTACTGCTGTCCCCCAGTCCCTTAACCCTGCAGTTATTCTAGGGTTATTCCAGTGAATACTCAGCATTCAGTGCCATAACTGGGACTTTGTGGGTGTTTTCCACAGGGCGGCGTAGGTGAGAAAGGTGCTGAAGGTACGGCTGGCAACGATGGGGCAAGAGTAAGTAAATGTGTCACTCTTTATAGCTACTCTCACACACGGGTTTGATTGCTGTGCTAGAGGACTCAGCTTGGAGAGTCAAACACTATAAATGTTATCATGGTGTGTCATGGGTTTGCAGTCATTACCTCACACTCCAAATTTTCAAGTTCTTCAAGACTGCTGTGCACAACGTTTTGGGGTGTCTGTGTTCCCAGCTGCTCTTTGGTATCATCAATAATGTGAGTTAAGAGCTCAGTGGGAAGGATTCACAGTTGATTTGGGATTTGTCTAAATTGACCATAGAAAAAATACAAAAAATGATCAGGCAGAGATGAATAGCCGGGAGGCAAACCTTCCAGCTCTCAGTCTTGGACTAAGGCTGATGCCTCCTTATTGTCTGAACTGAGTTGCCCACTCAGTGTCCTGAATTTCACAGGTGAAAATTGCTGTAAATGTACTAAGCTTCACATCAGCTGTAAGTTGCTGGCACTTCTGGAAAGTTTGGAATCTCCATTGCATTAATAAGTCTGCTCATCTAGTCTGCTCAGGATGTCTTCAAGACACATTGCACACTCAGCTGCACAGACCAACCGACCAATAACCCCAATTGCACTGGGTTTTCTTTGTATGCACTGACCATTTTTCCTTCCCAGATATTATTTGAGGTACTTTTTACATGAACTGAGAATATATTTGAGATTCTTGGGTTGTCCAAACCTGTTGGAGTACTAGCTGCTAAGAATTTGGATATCTGAGGTACAGTCAAAATATGAGGATCCTGTCTGGACTAAATTTCTTGTTAAAGAGGAAAAAATATTTTGAGAAACCCTACTATACAGAAACTAACAAAATTATCATCTGTGAGCTGGAATCTAAATCAAGTATTACCCAAAGATACAGAGTAGTTCTTAGTCATTGCAAGGGATGTTTAGAGCCTACAGGTGAAGTAACGGTGAGCTGAAGGATCTTTATGTGGAGTTGGTGGGTTTGGATGGAGAATTTGCAACCTATTTGCCTGCCTTATGAAGAGATAAAGGAAGTTTTGAGTAGTTTGAAAGATCTGAATGAATCTTCAGAAAAATGATGGATACTTTAAAATTAATTAAGAAAGGTAAATGCTAACATAAAAGAAACGGAGCTCTGTGCAAGTGGGGAAAAAAGACTTGATTTCTTTTTGAGAGAGCAAAATAAAGCTGGGACTTTTTTTTTTAACTATCATTGGCCTTATTCATGAGTACTGCTTATTTGCATGTACTGCATCTAGAAGAAAGAGAGAATGAAGGAAAGCAGATCTTATGTGTGGAGTTTGGTCATTGGGAGAGGGAATGCAAGTCAATTTTAGGTAAAGAAGAAAAAGAAGTTTCCAGAGAAAAAGTAGAAGTATTCAAAGAATGAAAAAGAAAATGGTAATACATGATAAGTTTTAAACTATCCTTTTTTGGAGCATCACTTTTCTAACTTCTTTTCATCTTAATTTGTTCAAAAGGGTCTCCCTGGTCCAATAGGCCCAATGGGTCCAGCAGGTCCCACTGGTGAAAAGGTAAACAGGTTTTTATTTAATTCCCTCATGAAGTTTCTTAAAATTATCAGATTTCATTAGCATTTTAATGACCAAACAAGTAAGTTACTTGGGAAATAAAAAATGCTTTCATTTTATTTTAAGGGTGAACCAGGTCCTCGAGGTCTAGTTGGTCCTCCTGGTTCTCGTGGAAACCCTGTGAGTAAACATGCTTCGTTTTTGTCTGGTATAAGTTAACAATACCTAATGCTGATCCAAACTCCAGGCATTTTTCTTATTTGCTGATGTTTCTTTCCTTTTCTCTGTAGCCAAATGTGAAGTTCTGGCTTGTTGCTGTGCACTTGCAAAAATATTACCAGATTTTCTTCCTGTGACCTACACTTGTTTTAGGGCAAACTTTATAGCGCTACCCTCACTTACCTCACTCCTGAAACTATGCCACCACTTGTAACAGTGTCAATGTTTTTAAAAGCATGCCCCTATTAGATACCACTGTACACAAACAAATATTTAATGGGCAAAGCACAGAGGTAATCCTTAGTTCATCCAGTTATGTAACTCTTGTCATCTTCCATCTATTAGTGATTTGAAGTATTTTAAGAATTGACCTCAATTAGGGAATTAGAGGCTCAGCCCTTCTAGATCCTTCATACTGCTTGAAATTGATTATGTCCCTGTCATAAATCAGAATTTATTTCCAGTATAACTTGGAGCAGCTTCCACCCTTTTAGGGAGTGCTGGCATTTGCAGCCTTCAGCTACATCTTTTCCAAGCAAATGTGTGGAAAGCTCAGTCAAGGCCTGTAGTGACCTTATGGAAGAGGACATCTTTGAAGTGCTGTTTTTTCCCCAGTGTGATTGGAGTGGTGATTGAATGAAGTGTGTGCTCTTTGGCCATCCCTGGAAGGGGCGGGTTGTGACCACAATTTCTCCCAATGCTCTTTTAATGCTTGCTTGTGTCTTGCATCTCTGAATTCCAAAAGCTCAATATAATTTTGAACACAGGGCAGCTTTTAACATCATAGCTAAGATCCTTTATTTTACGATTAAAAGATGATTTGATTTTGATTGATAGAGCAAAAGTATAAATATGTGATAATACTTAAAATCCTTTCTGCTATATTGAACTGTAGCTGATACTGTCTGTAGAAAGATGGTTGTTAAATACAGTTATTTCAATTTTTCTGACCAGGGTTCCCGAGGAGAAAATGGCCCAACTGGCGCTGTTGGTTTTGCTGGCCCTCCGGTATGTGTTTTGGAACACTAATGAGTTTCCTTTACTCATGATTTGACACACTTCATTTCCTTCATTATGAATAATATTGTGTTGTTCTGGATCAGGAGTCACATTTTTGCTGCAAAAAGAGCTGTTTCTGTCTCCCATCAGTATATCAAGTGAAGGAAAGGGCCAATAAGCACCCTAGACAGTTGCAAAATGGTTTTCTTGTTAAGATTATGTAATTGCTCACCAGATTTCATATTTTCATGAGTATGTTATGTTGCTCCTGTGAGATTAAAATGAAGGAAGTTAAAAAGTGTCTCCTGAAGGTAGCAAAGCTTTGCACCATGAGTAGTGAAGGCTGGAATGAGGTGATGGACCAGATGGACTGGCATACCCCAAGCTTTCCCACAGCCTGAATATCCTGTTTCAGGATCCCTTTCAGTCTTGCACCTGCTTCCCTCGGTGGGAAAAAAGCCTAGAAAAGACAATGTTTTGTAGCTGCTGAAGAAAATAGAAAAAAAAATAGAAAATCTAAAGAGAAGAAAAATGTGAGCTAGATAAGTAAAATATTTAAAGTGAAAATACTGGCTTCACAGAATGTTTAGAAAATGTCATGTGTGATCTTCTGAAGACCATGCGAAATCCTTAAACAAGTGCAGTGTTTGCTGGACCGATTTATACCCCTGGTATTTTTTTAAATCCCTTTTAGAAATTCTCTACAGAAGTATTTTGTTAGGAAAGATTTGGTGTTACCTGCCCTGATGTTTCTTCTAAATATTATTTTTCATAGGGCCCTGATGGTCAGCCTGGTGTGAAAGGTGAACCTGGAGAACCTGGACAGAAAGGAGATGCTGGATCTCCAGGACCACAGGGTCTTGCTGGCTCTCATGGTCCCCCAGTAAGTATGAATACAACCATCACAGAACCAGTGGCATAGGCTGATCTTGTTCATTTAAAAAGTTATGGATGTTCACTATCATCCCTCTCTTCCTCCTTTCCTTTTAGGGCCCTCCAGGTGTTCCTGGTCTGAAAGGTGGTAGAGGAACTCAGGGTCCACCTGTAAGTAGATATTGTGTATTGCGACCTGACGGCAGATAATCTAATACAGAAATTTTATGTAATGTGTGTATTATTCCTTATCTCAGCTTGTTTTTTCAATATGTAAATATAACTTGCTCTCTAATTCAGCCATGAACATTTGAGGTAACTAGGTGCTGTGTTTCGTTTGAGAAAGATGGCATTAAAAAGGGGCTTTTTTTAGGGTGCTACTGGATTCCCAGGATCTGCTGGAAGAGTTGGGCCTCCAGGACCTACTGTAAGTTAATTATCTTTTTCCTAGTAGGTATGTTTTATAAAATGGTCACCAAGAATCTGAAGGTTAAATAAAGCAAGAAAGGTGAAGCAGTGTTTATGGCCTGATGCTGTTGAAGAGAACAGGTTGTCAACACTGACTTCTGTGACTGATTGTCTGCATCATTAAATAAAGCTCATTAGTCTTCAGCTTGGTCCAATGCCTGATACTGCTCCAAGGCTTTCCATTGGGTTAAGCAGGCTTTCATATTGCTGCTCAAATTGCTCCTATAACTTGATTGCTTAGAGGAATAAAAACCCCAGCTTATATTTTCCTCTATATTTTACTGTTTTTTTCCTTTTAGTGGTGACTGAAATTAGGACAATCTTTGGAAAAGAAAGAGCCTCTACTGGGCTCTCTCACTGGTGAAGTTACTCATAAGTTCCGCTAAAATAAACTCAAAACAAACCCACAAACACAAAAATCTCTTCTGTTCAAACATTTTCAGAAACACTATAAAAAATACTAGCTGTGGATCAAGTTGAGGGTGGAACTCCAGAGAACTGTGTCATGCTTCATATGCCTTTTAATGTTATAATGAAAAAAAAACAATGCAGTCATTGTAAGGTAATCAAATGTGAAGTTTATTGAAAACTCAATGTACACGTGAAATCTTTTAAAGGTATTTGAGAAATGAAGAAAGGTCTGTTGAAACACTAATTTGTATCATGGAAATAAAAAATTTGGATATGGGCTTTGGCTTGATGATATTAGAAAGAATGGGCAAGGCTGAGTTTTCCAGCAGTGGTTATATACTTGAGGTGAAAGAACAAAAAACAAAAAAACAACAAAAAAGAAATAAAAAAAAGTGTCTTTTAAAGGAGTGTGTTTACAATTGAAAATTGGAGGGACATGGGTAGAGGTTGGACATAATTTGATTTTCATTTCATTTCATTTATTTGATCATACATGAGATGATAATAGCTTTCAGCTCATTCACATTTGTTAGCCCCTGAGTGTTCAGCTGAAATGCAGTCCTTATAATTTTCCTGTCCCGGTCAGAAGAGGGTCCAATGTAACGATGTGTTTTTGTGTTTTTAGGGAGCCCCAGGGCCTGCTGGGCCTATTGGTGAACCAGGGAAGGAAGGTCCCCCAGGTCTTCGTGGGGACCCCGGTTCCCACGGCCGTGTGGGGGACCGAGGGCCCACGGGGCCTCCGGGCGGCCCTGGAGACAAGGGTGACCCTGGGGACGACGGGCAGCCGGTACATCCCCGTGTCCCCGCAGAGCTCCGGCCCGCTCGCGCTGTTTGTGCCTGTGACACGGCTGTGACATGGCTGTGACATGGCTGTGACATGGCTGTGACATCGCTTTCTCCTTGGCTTCCAGGGCCCAGATGGCCCCCCCGGCCCAGCAGGAACCACTGGGCAAAGAGGAATTGTTGGAATGCCAGGACAGCGAGGGGAGAGAGGGATGCCTGGGCTGCCGGGGCCTGCAGTGAGTACGGACCGGGCCATGTGCCCCTGGCCTGGGAATTTCTGTGGGAATTGCAGTGCAGTGCTCCATAGCACAAGGAGAAAGCTGGAAAACTCCAGCTGCAGGAGTGAATAGAGAGAGAATAGTAAAGAACTTAATCTCGTGCAAATGCATGAGGTGGGAGGTTTACTTCCTTTTTGTTTCTGCCATAATCTGAAGTCTGAACCTGAATTAAGAGTGAGTAATAGCATTAAGGCTTCTGTCTAAAAGGTTCCTATTTGACTAAAAACTTTATCCCTGAAAAAAATAAAAAACAACTCCATACTCTGATTTAGGAACCCAAATGTCACTTGAATGTGAGTAGATACTTTGTAAGCTCTGTTTCATAAACTGTGAAGTACAGCCTTCCAAATTGCCACTGGAGCTCCCTGCTTTCTTGTAGGATCTATAGATATTTGTTGGATAACCTAATGATCCAGTAGATTAACCAATTAAGTAGACCCTTAGTAAAAGGGTTGATATGGAGGATCTGTCATCACCACTGGATCCACTTTACTTTATAGCTAAAGCTGGCCAGAATTTTTTCCAGGCTAACGAGGCTTTTTGGTGTTGAGACACAAAAATCAGGTTAATTATTTCAAACTGCATTATATTTTTCTGAAATCTAAAATACCATAGCTATTGCAGATAATGACATCAGACCTACAGATTTATCAGAAACTTCTTAAAAATACAAAGTATATTAAATACATATTCAAATTCTGTAAGAACCTTTTCTTTAAATACCAGGGGTTTTTTCATTTACAAATGTAGATGGTGTTACAGTCTGGATGTAGTTTGGCAGGCAGCAAGTTTTTAGTGCTTTCTTTGTTTTGTGATTAAAATTTTAATATGGTTTTTGTCATCTTTTTTAGGGTACTCCAGGAAAGCAAGGTCCCACGGGGCCACCTGGTGACAAAGGTCCCCCAGGACCTATTGGCCAGTCAGGTGCCACAGGGCCTGTAGGTGAAGCTGGTCCAGAAGTAAGTATTGCAGCATTGTAGCATGCAAGAAAAGCCTGGTGGTTGTTCTCCTTGACTTGAAGTTAGAGGTGGAGAACAACTTTCTGGTTCTTCTAGACATGCAGGATTTCAGAGCTAATCAATAGCTCTATTCTTATTCCATAACTCCAGGGACCTGCTGGTAACGACGGTACTCCTGGACGAGACGGAGCTGTTGGAGAACGTGTAAGAATATATTCTTTTCTTCATTTTCTTCTGCAAATCCCCATTTTATTATTGACTCATTGTAGATTTTCTTTTCATTCAGTTAACCTGGATGGAGAGCTTGTTCTGAAAGTGTATCACAGCTTTGAATATAGTACCTCTCAAAGCTGAGGATGCCTGGCTAAGAGGCTAAGAACATCTGCCTCCACAAACTCAGACTTGAGTTCTTGCAGCAGGAATATCTTTGTAGGTTGCAATTGCTCAAAAATAGACTGGCAGTGCTACAGTTTTGTTGCTTTGGTCTGGACCAGTCCTCTTTAGATAAACAGTTGAAATTCTGCTTTGCAGGGTGATCGTGGTGAACCTGGCCCTGCAGGCTTACCAGGTTCTCCTGGAGGTCCTGGAACTCCAGGTCCTGTTGGCCCTCCAGGAGATGCAGGTCAAAGAGGTGAAACTGTAAGTGAGGCTTTTTAAAAAATATCTTGTTTATCAAAAACTATTGTGTGTGGTTTTTGTGGAGTGCCTCACGTGCTTTCTGTATGCAATCTCTGTAGGGTTCTCGAGGTCCGATGGGTCCCCCAGGTCGTGCAGGGAAAAGAGGATTGCCTGTAAGTTGCCCGTGGTCACTGTGGTTTTGTTTGAGATACCACTGAGGAAAGTGTGTGAGGAATTCAGTCCAATTGAGAATGCCAAGAGAGGTTTCACCATGTTCTGGCTGCAAGTGAGTGCAAGTAGTTCTGAGCTGCAGAGCTGCACAAGTTTGGATATTCCAGCAATGCTTTGCAAGCCTCTTGGAGCATGCTGCTGTCTAGATAATGGCAGGACTTGAGTTAGCAAATTGCTGGAGTCTGGTCTAAATAAGGGGTAAAGAAATGAATACTGAAATTTTAATCACAAAAAGGGATGGTTTTAGATAAAAAATGGCAGAAATTCAACAAAATCACCTATTTCCATTAAAAGGCCTTAATTCAACTCATGAACGTCCGACTTTCAGTCTGAAAAGGAAAATAAAAAAAACTCCTCTTTTTTTATGTTACATAAGTCTCTTACAATCCAGGCCTGGAACAGAAAATTAATTGCAACTTGGGAAATTCAAAACAATCTTGTCCTGCCCCTAAGCAGATGTCATTTGAGAGACAGTAAAGTTTATTGAGCAGTTGGTGATAATGATGCCATCGATAAACTATTTGGAATCGGGCACTTAGAAATTTTGCATGCAATTTGGTCTGAGAAATATAGAATTGAAAACAGCAGCCACGTTTTCCAGTGATTCTTGAGTTAGTGAAAGAAGTTTGCAACTATCAAAACTAACAACAATGAAACTGTGACAGTAATAGGAGGAAGGTATTTGTGCTGCCTGGATGTTGTTGTCTCTAGCTAGGGAATGTAACTTCAGTTGTACTTCAGCTGTAATGCTGGTGAAAGAGCTGTGAGAAGTGAAGGTGCAGCCTGGATGATTTCATACTGAAAATATGCTTTATCATAATGAGTCTCTGAGAGGTCCTTAATATTTTAATCTCATCCACAAAAATCATTTGCCGTATACAGTAAGGCAAAGAAATACATGAATATTAAAAAACTGGTTTTGTATATTATTTATTATCATTAGTACAGGTTTGTGGGTTTTTTACTGTATTATGTAGCTAAGTAGAGTACATTTGCTACAACTATATTTAAGGACAGCACAGTTTTCTGCAATTATTTACTTTTTCTTTGGTAAAAAAATTAAGATTCTTGGAGCTGCCTCAACATCATCACATTTCCAGCTTTAAAAGGGAAGGAGGTCTGAGTGCAGTGTCTAAAAGCAAATGAGGGGGTTTTGAGGTTGGGGTTTTTTTCCCAGTTCAGAATTTTACATTTCATCATTGATATTTACAGGGTCCCCAAGGACCTCGTGGTGACAAGGGTGACAATGGAGACCGAGGCGACAGGGGCCAGAAAGGACACAGGGGTTTCACTGGCCTTCAAGGCCTTCCTGGCCCTCCTGTAAGTTGTTCTGCTTTTACTGTAATTTTATTTGCTTGCCACTTAAATAGTGTATCAGGAGCATAGTTATTTAAAGTGGGAAAAAAAGAAAACTACGTGTTTTTCCCCACAAGGTGTTTGAGTGGCCTGGTGTCTGTACTTGCTAATATTTTTAAGGCAATTTTAAAATATTGTTGCATGATGAGGTAAACCTGTTGTTCCAAGACGTGTGTTCTCCTATTCTTCTTCCCCTTGCATGGCCAATCTCTGACAGTTAATGATCTGTCAGCACAAGATGGTAACAAAAGCTGGTAGTTTCGGATAAGCCATTTAGAACGGGAAATGCTTTTTGGCAGTGTTTAAATTCATTAGAGTAGAGGAATCCCAAAGAGCATCTTTTGCTAGTATTTTCAAGAACTTTGTGATTTCACTGTCAATTGAATGGAAATATCATGGAAAACTTGCCTTTTTTTAGCATTTATTCACTGTTGCTGTGCAAACACTGGAAGTTTCAACATGCAGGAACAGCAGCAACAAAAAGACCCTGACACCCGAATTACCTTTTCACATGGTGATAGCCCTGTCATTTACTCTCTTGTAAGCCACTGATTATAAATACCACAAACCAGGTCTTTTTAGATAAACAGCCAAGCACCAGTGAATTTTATTAAGTTATTAAGGGATTAAGATAAAGTTACCACCCACTGTTTATGTACATTCTAATCCTATTCATACCAAATTGTGTATATCACACACTAATGCCTTAAAACCAAAGTAAATTGCTCTAAATGGCACAATGATATGATAATTTCTTCTGTTTAGGGTCCAATTGGTGAACAGGGCAGTCCTGGCATTCCAGGCCCATTTGGTCCTCGGGTGAGTATAATTTTTAAGGTTTTTCTTGCTTAGGGGTTTGTTGTTCTTTTCTCGTTCAGATGTCTGTTTCTGCCTCACTTTTGTTTCAATGACTTTTATTGACTTTAGTATCATATAGTGATTACCCTGGTATCTTTTGCTGAGACATCCCCTTGTTTAATGCAGTAAAGCTCTGTCATGAGTGTGGTCATGGTAGTATTAGAGGTAGATAAAAATGTCAGCTCAGGATGCCTACAGGGCTGCAGTCTCTTTTTACAGGCACTTTGGCTGTAGCTGACACAAAGCCATGGATGTGGCAGCTCTGCTAATTGCTGCTCTGCCTCCTATCCCCCATGTATGTAGTTTACTCAAAAACAAAGGAGAAATACTGTCCCTTGGGAACATCCAAGGGAGGCATCTACATCTCCCTCTGAGCCTGTATCTGAGGGTGTACAGAAGGTACTGCAGTCTGCAGAGCATCTGGAATCTGGAACTGATCCCACTTAAATGGGGAAGGAAAAAGATACACAGCTGAGGCAAGTTATGTTATCTGAGGTGATTCACTTGAGAAGAGCAGCTTTTAAACTGCCTCCTTACTTTTACAGACAAAGAAAAAAGGTGGTTTTTAAAAATTTGGTAGCAGGCACAAGTAATCAGATTGTTTCCTGACAAGGTATTGCTTGTAACAGGCTGTTTTGTAAAACTTTGTTATTAAATGCTAAAATATATTCCATCTGTCTCTTATATTTTCCAGGGTCCTCCAGGTCCAGTTGGTCCTTCTGGGAAAGATGGAAGTCCTGGTCCACTCGGGCCAATTGGGCCTCCTGGCGTTAGAGGAACTGTGGGAGAAGCTGGACCTGAGGTAAATTGATGGGACTATGGGAGAAAAGGTTATCCTCAAATATCAGATTCTTTTTTACATTCATCACATTATTTTCTTGAGCATCTATTAGCTCAAGACAAATGACAAAATATGATAATCTCTCCAACAAACATCCAGGGTAACTGTATTGAAAGTGTTCATTTCTTACTCACTTTCATCTTCTGAGCCTGGGATGATCCCAGCTGACCTTCATGCTGGGCTGAGGTTTACAGACACCAACCACGAGCTGATTCACTACTGATGAAAACTGATTTGACCAGTTTGGGAAGAGTCCTACACCTTGCTGAATGCTCCAGGCATATTCCACATGTACCAATTCAAAATACTCAAAAAAGGGCAGTTGAACTATTTGAAAGAAGATAAATTAAAAAAAAACCTCAAGGAATTTGAGAAAAGAGTGATCTGGGTGGTCATGTGGAGGATTAAAAAATTGATAATGCTTATTTTGTGGAAGATGTACAACAAAATAATGGGCAAGAAAAGGAAGGCAGTTTTTGTTAACTTTGTCTGGTAAGACAAGGTGTTTCCTGTGTTTATCATATGCTAGTATTCTGCCTACTTCATTTGAATTTCTGCAAATTATCACTATCTCCTCTGCTGCCCAGACACCAAGACCTGCATGAAAAGTCTATGGCAGAGTGTGAAAATACATGCCTATCATCTGTATAATGAAACCATACAAGACATATAACATTCCAACATTTTTAGTTTTGCTTTCCACGGCTGTAAGTTGGAACAAAAAGCAAGAAATAACAAAAGCTGAGATTTCACTTTTCAGCCATGGTGTTAGTTTGGATGTGTGCTCTGTATGTGCATTTGGAGCCCTAGCTGTGAGTTCTTAAGTAATGACTTTCAAGGAAAGGCCAGTTCTGATCCACCACCTGGTGCACCAGAGCATCACAATTCACCTGGAGGGAGATTACAGACTTTGTGCTGGCAGGGTGACATGTTTAGTAACAGAAATCTTCTCACGTGTCCCGGTTCATGGTGACAGAAGGACCTCACAACCCATCACTTGGGAACATTTACTTAGTCAGGAAAACACCTGCTCTTCCAAGTAAGGATGATGTCAATTCTGTCCCACAGAAAGACCTGAGTTCTGTGGCCAGAGAGCTCAGCACTGCACTGGATAAATATAAAGATGTTTCTAGTGCCGGATTTTCCATCCAGGAAAACAACCCTGAGGCAACCTAGAGGAAGCAGGAATTCTGAGAAATAAAGTTATTAGGCAGGGTTCTGAACAAGGAGGGACAAGTTTAACAAGGCAATGAGAGCATTCCTTGGTGACTTTTTCCAGCTGTTAAATTTAAAATCAAGAGTAATAAAAAGCTGAGCAAGGCATTAATAAGGCAATCAGAGAGGACGTGGAGTGAATACATACCTCACATGCAGTTCTATCTCTAATACTTGTTCTTTGCAAGGTGAATTCTTTATATCTGAATTATTCCCTGTGCTTTAGAGTGACTGGCCTGAAATTTTGGGGTTTTTTTTGGTGGCAGGCTTTGCTGTCATTTGACATAGTATTTACTCTGCTGGACTTTTGTTGCCTTTTTGTTTTGAACCTTAGGGCCCACCAGGTGAGCCTGGTCCTCCTGGCCCTCCAGGGCCTCCAGGCCACCTCACTGCTGCCATCGGTGACATCATGGGACACTACGACGACGCCATGGCGGATCCGCTGCCGGAGTTCACCGAGGATGAGGCGGCCCCCGATGAGCACAACAAGACAGACCCGGGCGTGCACGCCACGCTCAAGTCTCTGAGCAGCCAGATCGAGACCATGCGCAGCCCCGACGGCTCCAGGAAGCACCCGGCGCGCACCTGCGACGACCTGAGGCTGTGCCACCCCGCCAAGAGGAGCGGTGCGTGCACAGCCCTCTGTGCCTCAGCACGGCCCTGCCCGCAGCCTGCTGGGCACTGCTGCAACTCCGCCGGGCTTCTGTCCTCCCGGCTGTCTCAAAGATCTCTGTGATACCACAGAGTCACGTGTTATGTTCTTTGCAGGTGAATACTGGATTGATCCTAACCAAGGATGCGTTGAAGATGCTATAAAAGTGTACTGCAACATGGAAACTGGGGAGACCTGCATTTCTGCCAACCCATCTACTGTGCCCCGCAAAACATGGTGGGCCAGCAGGTCCTCCGACCCAAAGCCTGTTTGGTATGGCCTTGACATGAACAGGGGATCACAGGTAAATAAACACAGGCACTGTTAAGAATTGGCCTCTGTGAAGCTTGTAGCCTTGTGGTTTGGAACTTCATCTGATGCTCTGAGTAGATTCTGCTACAGTCAGAACATTATACTTGTTGATTGCCTCGCTTATAGTTGATTGATTGTTAGTACCATATAATAAAGATGGGAAACAGCTGAGAATAAAATAGGAAAAAATAAGAAATAGGAAAAAACAATGCAGGATTGGCTAAAGCAGACCACTGCTGGACAAACATCATCTTCTATTATCAGACTTTTACTAAATCTCTATCTTGTCTTTAAACAACTGTACTTCTACCCTGATGCATAATCCAGATCCCTGCTGTTTTAACTGAATTCTAATCTTCTTTTCAGAAAACTCTATACTGCTAAAAATGATGAAACTTACTTTATAAATTTTTGAATGGAAGAATGGTTGTTATCATATATGTCAGGTTGATCCACTATGAAACCATCAGTCTCTAGGCAGAAAAAATTTCACTCACCTTTCTGCTGGGTTTTTCCTCTATGGTAACTTCTAAAATTAGGCTTAATGATCCTGACAAATAACAGAAGTTTACCCTATGCAAAGTATAGATTACCTGGTTCTGCCATTTTTATTCCTAGTTTATCTAAAGCACAGAGAATATCTTCAAATGTTATTTCACAGAGTGTTATTATCTTTAAATTATTGGTGCATAAAAATTAATGCTATTATCAGCTGGATTACTGAAAACAGTTCAGAGCTTTAACAGCTGAGAACAGATTTGACATTGATTGCTTTTTTTGAGATGGTTTCACTTATTACTAAATTCAGGAAGTCTTGCCATGACCCAACACATCCCAGTTGATGTTTAGCTGCCTGCAGAGCTACACAGAAGGGTTTGTAAGGCAGATGCTCTTCAGAGGAAGAAATTATCTTCAGGCATTCTAAAAAAGAATATTTCAGTATCTTTCAAACACTGTCAGATTTGGTAACTAATAGTATGAGCTATGTAATAGTCAAGTGCACTCCTTATGGATTTTAAACAATAAATGTGTCCAAGATTACTGAACAGAGATGCCACACTTTATACATTATGACAGTACCAGTGAATAAGATTTTCTCTTCACCACTTTTAGTGAAATATATAAATTTCTAGTCATTCTTGACTGTTATTTTTTATGTTGCAATGATTCATAAAACATGAATAAAATGGAACCTGCATGGACAGGGCAAGAAAACCAACTCAGGAATTTTAGAATTTCCCTTACTGGTAGAAAAATTGCTTCTTTCTTATAGAAACAGTGACACTTTATGAAACATTTGTCAGACTGTGCCAGTTGATTAGTTTATAGGGCCCAGATGCAAGTGTACAGTTATTTTGATATAGTCAGATGTATTCTGTTTGTGCTGCTTCTAAATATAATACAAATCCTACAGAAAACAAGTTAATGAATTTGTGACATATCAGGTGCATTGTAAAAGAGCTTTCTGTGCTTGATATTTCTTACCTGATACAAGGTTGTTCTAATGCACTACTTCATATGTAAGAATCCCTTTCAGAAATGAGGCAGAATTCACTCCAAAGCTTGGCATATATGTGGAAGCCAAACTTCCTCTAAATTTTCAGTTGCAGAGAATTATGATCAAAATTCTCCAAATTTCTCCCTGTTAGAGAATGGCTAAATTTCTTTGTCCTCAACTGGCATAAAATTGCAAAAGAACCACCCTTAGATTTTATGTAATAGGCCTCCTACCAGTCATGTCTGAAAGATGACAGTAATGGCAGATGTTTCTAGATGGACCAACTCTTAATTTCAGTGTCCTGTGACCTATTTCTTTATCTCCAAAGTTTGTGTACGGGGACACAGCTGTCACTCAGATGACATTCCTGCGCCTCCTGTCCAAGGAAGCTTCCCAGAACATCACCTACCTTTGCAAAAACAGTGTTGGGTACATGGATGACCAGACAAAGAACCTGAAGAAAGCTGTGATTCTGAAAGGGGCCAATGACCTGGAGATCAAGGCAGAGGGGAACAGCCGCTTCAGATACACCGTTCTGCACGACAGCTGCTCTGTAAGTCCAGGCCTTCTGCCCTGTGCTGGGGAGGAGAAGGACTTTTGTACCTTTTCACTTCTCTCTTGAATTAGGAAAAAACCCACACAAGGAAGTGATTAAAATGCAGGATTTTATAAGGAATTGTAGAAGTAACTGATCAAACAGGGATTTTGCTATAATTCTGCCTTTAGATAATAGAAGTCTGCACTATTTAGAGGCTATTTGCAAATTCCTCCTTAGTAAGGACACTGAGATACATATCTTGGCATTTTGCGCTTCCCAGTACTTGTTTGGCTCTGAGGGGAATCACACAAGCAGCCACAGACTTTCGTCTGCCAGATGGGCAAGATTATTGCAGCAGTACTGTGGAGGAAACTCACTGATACTATGACTGAGCTGGAAAGGAAAATTCTCCCTCAAATTTTGTGGTGGGCACAGAAACCAGCGAGTAGTAGATTTTTCATGTTCAGAACCAGTTTCAGCCAAGACCAACATACTGGCAATTATTTCTAAATCTAGTCTTGCACCTGAAATAAGTTAAGTACTCCCTGTGCTTTAGAGTAAGCCCACAATTCTGGGTGAAGGCACGTATTATTTCCACGTAGAGAAGAATTTCATAGCACAAGAGAAAGATCAGCCCTGACATGTCAGTTTGATAGATCTGCTCACTAAGACATTTCAAACAGCCCAGGTGCAGTGCAGACAGTGTTGGTCAGGGCGTTCCTCAGCAAAGTGCTGTGACACCCTCTGGGACAACCAGACATCTGACTCTCCTGAAGTTGCATTTCAGGCTGGTTTTGACATGAGTTCTGGCCTAGTTTTTCTTTTTTTTCCTCCTTTTCCCTGTAGAAACGCAATGGGAACGTGGGCAAGACAGTTTTTGAGTACAGGACGCAGAATGTGGCGCGCCTGCCCATCATCGACATCGCCCCGGTGGACATCGGCAGCACCGACCAGGAGTTTGGAATCGAAGTTGGGCCAGTCTGCTTTGTGTGAGAGCGAGGGGGGGTAGGACCCAGCCAGAGCAGCAGTTAAACATGAACTCAGACTGATTGAAGTTAATCCTGAGACTCTTGAAGTAATGGCTGATATTGGATCAGCATTGTATATACAGCTCTTTCTAAATGCCCGGCCTCCTTTGGAATATTTATTTTACTTACAAACCTTCTGTTTTCAATGATTGAAATCAACTTTTTAGTACAATTTTAAGAGGATTGATGACCACCTTCTAAAAGTAATATGAATCCTTTTCCTCAGTTTTGTTTCAAATTATCTTAACGATTCCAGGTATCCAAAATAGATAGATTTAATGTGGGACCACGTAAAGCTCTAATGATTTTTTGTTTTGCTTTGATGTGTACTGAATAACAGAAAAATAGAGCACTTTTGTGAACCCTTGGTTATATTTCAATCATATCGACTCCCTCTACCCCAGTTTGTGTTCCTGTGGTTGCCATTCACAGATCTGTGTCTTTTGTAGAAGAAAATCTTTTTACACAAGACCATTTTAATTTGGCATTGTTTTTCTTGCACTTTTCTATGTAAGTCTGCTCAGAAGAGTGATCCATAGCCATGATTAATTTATGAAGTAAAAACATTACTGGGGTAAATATGAGTTTTCAGTAAGGGTGTCCCATATCTTAACTTTTAAGGCTAGATTTCACTTCTCACAATGTACTGTGTAATTCCATTAAATTATCCTTGATCTCCAAAATACATCTTAAACACAATACTTGTTGATTTTCCAATATTTTCCCATCTAAGAAGCCATTACGTATTGAATTATACAGATGTCTTATATATGGTGCCAATTTCTGTACATTGCAGGCCATTCACATGTATACCAGACCAATTGCTAATAAAAGAAAATTCAGAAATTCCCTGGTTTTAGCTGACATCCAGACGTGCATCACCAGTAATTTGACTTACTCGCCTTGAGTTGTCAAGGCAGGAAAGTTCCATTGTTTCTTAGCATGAGCTACCTCATCTATGGCAGTTGGGATGCAATTAATATTCCTGGTTTTATTTTAGATATTAAAAGGTGCTATGCTTCTGTTGTTATTTCAAGATAGGAGATAGGCAGGGCAAAAGAAAAAGCCACAAAGTGATGGTGCTAAATGACTCTCTAGAAGGCTGACAAAATAAAGATGCCTACTGTCAATGTCATGTTCAGAGCTTAGCTGTTAGGCTTACAGTGTTTGAGAGAACAATGTTACAGTGCATTTATTTGTTGGTCATTCAGTATATAGAATGTTTGGTACCTCCAACATGCTTTATTTTGTAAAGTATGTGGGTACAAACTTACTTAGGTTTTTCATTTCTTTACCGCATCTGTGCTCTCCACGTTTTTTTGTTTGTTCCTTAAAAACAAATAAACAGCTGGGGCTCTCCCTAAAGAAAGTCATGCACATAGCTTTTTTCATGTATCTTTGCAAAGCATTTAATTAAATACATGCTTCTCGCTATGTAAGTGGTTTCCTTTTTGTAAAACTCCTTCCAGTGTGTTCATTCCATATCAGTTCATTCCCAGGAAATTAAAAATTGTTGTTTGGTGGCTGTTTGCATAAATTATTTGCAAGGCATTGTGAACTATTTTGAAGATAGGAACATAGGAGTATTTGTGAAGTATCTTCTGTGTCAGTTGTTGTAAGGAAATCAGCAGGCCTAGAAAAGCGGCCTAAATAATATTGTTTGAGACTCCAGAGAATTTTTATTCACAAATGAAATGAGATTCGGCAAATTCCCCGTGGCAAGGGGAGCTAACACTGATGGGAGGCAGTTTCTAGACAAGCCATAAAGCTGCATTTGTAGTGAAGCAGGCAAGAATTTCCCTTCCTTTCCCCTTCTGGAGGAGCAGGAGCTTTGCAGGTTTCTGGGTTGTCCAAATGTGTGTCCCTGCAGGGGAGGTAAGGACTGGGAAGTTGACAGGCTAATGCTGATGTTACCCGTTTGCTTTTAATGCCCATACAGGAACTTTGATTTCTTTCTTACTGGCATGATATAATTTCTATAAATATGTGACTCGGGTTAACTTACCATACTGGCTCCTAGAGAAGTTTCAGATAACATTAATCTCAAGCTGCAGTGTCAAGGTTTGCTGCAGTGTGTTCAAGCAAAGGTGGCTGTGGTCGTATCTCTACAGCACATTTATCCAGACTCACAAAATGAATAACATTTGGAGGACACGGTTATGTTTGGAATTTAGTTTTAATCTCTAATTTTAATCAACAGAGTATTCCAATCCATGTTTAGTATAAATAGTTTGTAAGGTTGTTGAAGGAGAAGAGTTTTTCATAATGAATAATACCTTTTCTTTTCAAGTCTCTCTTTGCATCTTTAGCTCCATAAGACATGTGCAGTATTTCCTCAGCCAGGTGCCTTGAGCACTGAAAAAGAGCTGTAACCAGAGAGCCATCCAAGGCAATATTGTGTAAAAACCAAGGCTGGAGAATCTCTCAAGGAAAGTCTGCTTTGAAGTGCAAGCTCTCAGGCAGTTAACTGAGGAGTCTGTAATGCACGTGGTTGGACGTGCTTTTCTCTACTCTTGATTATGTTTAGAGCATACATAGATATTGCACCTCTTTCCCTGTCCATGCATTCCTCAAGGTATTGTAGAATCATATTAGAACTCCTTTTTGGCCTCTGTCAACTGTGTGAAAAAAACATGATACAAACCCAACCAAGTATAACAAAAGAACATAACTACAATTCTAGAAATTTGGTGAAATATTTTTGCATGTTTGGTATGGTAGGATCTTCCCTGCCACAAGGAGACATCACAAAGAAGATGGTGATGACTGCAAGAGCATCACTGTAGTTCAGGAGCCTCTGCCCTCTGGGGAACAAGCTGTGTGACTCCACACAAAAATCAGAGAAAGTCTGAGCATCTCCTTCTGCTTTCTTCCTGCTGAAATGGTTTGACCCAGCCCCTAAACACCAGGCAGACACTTGCCTACTCTTCACCCCCTCAGTCGGGCAGGGAGGAGAACTGGGGGTTGAAAAAAAATATAAGATTAATTGGATGACAGAAAAGGAAGGGAAAATGATGATAGTAACAAGAGAATTCAAACATACAGAGCAATGGTGTAGAATGCAGTTGCTCACCACCCAGTGACCTATACTCAGCCAGCTCCTGAGCAGTGGCCCCTGGCCACTTCCACCACAGAATTATGTGCTGAGGATGACTCCATAGGGGCTGGAATGTCCCTTGGATCAGTGAGATCAGCTGTCCTCCGGTGTCCCCTCCCAGCTCCTTGTGCTCCCCCAGCCTCCTTGCTGGCAGGGCAACAGAAGAAGCTGTCAAGGCCTTAATGTAAGCACTGCTCAGCAACAGCACCAGTCTGATAGCAGCAAGATTTTCATCCCAAATCCAAAGACAGTTCTGGGAAGAAAATTAACTTTGTCGCAGCTGACACATTTCAGGTCAGCCATTTCCCACTAGGAATTTTGATCTCTGCTTGATAGATGTTCCCAAACTGAAAAGTGGAGTGAGCAGACTTTCCCAGGTACCTTGGACATGTTATAACAAATACAGTGAAGCTGAAATGCAAGTTGCAATATGAATATTCACAAAAAACTCACAGAAAGCTCACATCTCCAGTGCCTCCAGGAGTGACCTTTCCATGACTGTGGACTCAACCACAAAAACTTTAATCCAGAGATGTCCATGCCTAAGGGGTATACCAAAAGGAGAGAACGTTTGGATAACCATAGCTTTGCCCAATACAACTTCAGCATTAAAAATAAAAAAAGGAAAAAAGATGATCATGGCTTTCTCAGAAGGAGACAGCTCAGGCAAGAGGAGCTGCTGTGATGGGAGGCAGCAGTGTGGGTTACAGTCACTCTTTCCAGAGAACACTCCAGGGTGAAGCTATCGCAGGATGAAGAGCAGTTGGGAAAACAAGACCCACCAGGATTTTGTTCTGGTGGACTTCATCCATCCTGGAACAGCAATCCCTCAGTCTAGTGTGAGCTACTTTTTGCTTCCTCCCACTAATCAAAAACATAGTAGGCAAAAACATAGAAAGCATCTCTTCATCTCCCAGATTCTAAACCCTGCAAAATACCTTTCTGTTTTAGTACTTTAAACAGAAGTGTCTACAGATTTTCTTTAACGTCATACCAAGATATAGTTGAGGACATCTGATTATAAGCACACAATGAATTAAAATGTTAGATTATGATAAAAAAATTTCATACACTACTGTAGCTTAAGATTTTTGCAACATCATCTCTCGTTACATTCCCAGGAAGAGGCACTTGGTTTAAATATGGAGTTTGCCAGACCCAGCTTCTTTTCTGGCACGAAGAACTGGATATGATTTTTCATTGAACTATCATTTGGTCTTGGTTGAAACGAGTACGAAATCTGTATTAAGAAACATATTTTTATTTAATGACTAAGATAACCCCATCTTATTGCCATAAATAATAACCAGTCCTCCAAAATAACACCTTTCCCAGTCTGCATGAATAATGTGCACCTGACAAGGAACACTGGACCTTAGATTTCCTAGTGAAGCTATCAGGACAGCCAGAGCATATCAAAGTATGTGTTGGAAATAACTTTTTCCTTTACTAATTCAAAATTGTTGTAGACATCTCTTCCTCCAGGTTACTGCCTGCAAATGGAGCCTGAATACTATTTAGATGAAACCACAACAAAAGAAGGGTTGCAAATTACACCCAATGCTTATTTAAAAGTGGATTTATTTTGTTTTAGGAGGGGACATTACTGACAATTTGCCAGCTTCCAGGAGAAATTCCTAGCAGCTGCTCAAATGCAGAAACCATCAGGAGCCCACTCTAAGTGCTGCTTCACCCTGGCCTGGCTTTAGGTGCCAAATTCCTGCTGGGAGAGGGGCCTTGGTGGGGTTTAAAGCAGCTGCCAGCCGTGGTGGCCATGGGGAAGCCCTGCCTGGCTCCCAGAGGAAGCTGAGAGTGCAACCACCGAGTTACAGGTGCTCACAATTTGTTTGCAATTGGGCCTAATCAGCAGCAAAGCTTTTCTCTTAGACAAGGATTGGCTGGATTGTTGTCCTACTCTAGGGGCTTTTTACACAGATTTTTATAAAAAACAAAGAAATAGGATGCTGTAGCAGTTCCTGTGCCACAGAAATAGGAAATCCACGTTCACTGGAAGAAAGGCTCTGCTGTCCTACAAAGAGCTTCACCCTGAGATGACAATTTGCAGTTAACTGGAAAGGCAAAGTTCCAAGGTAATATTAAAGCCTAAATTAGTGCTATTTTAAAGTCACTGATAATGCCCTGGAAAAGCTCCTTATGGAAAGGTTTATTCCTCTTGCTTCTTTTCTTATCTCAGAGACACATGGGAATATGGTGCTGTGAAGTAAATGAGATCAGCTGGTGTAACAATAGAACCGAATGAGATCAGCTGGTCCATGAGAAGCTGTGGATCAGAATTCGAGATTTCATGTATCAATCTTATTACTGTGGGCAACTGCTTTCCCTGTTTTTTCCTGCCTCTCATTCAGCTCCATGCCTCTCTTTCAGCTATGTGGACTACAATATTTTCTCCTTTTCTCCAAGACAGCTTTAAATTTAAATGCTTGAATACAGGTGTTGGTGTTTTCTTCTAGACCAATTTATACTGAGCTGTTCTGGAGACTGAAAGTGTAAGGAAGGCAAACGGGGAATTCATGGCTTCAGCCCTCTCTGGGTGAGAGGCTTTGTTGAACCCACAGTTTTGGATTTATGCACCTTGGTTTTAGACTAACTGTGAAGAAAACTTTACATTTTTATGGGGTTTTCCCTCAATGGAGGCATGTAAAGAGTCTAAGGATGGATTAAGAGCAAAAACAATGACTTTTTTCTCCTACTGTAGGGTGAGGGCCCCTAGGTTTCTTTGCTCCCCTGTAGTTGCCTGAGACTGAGCATAGTGGCTATTAGACTCATAACCATGCATATTCTAATTAATTTTTCAGGAAGCTGAAGCTATACTGGAGGTTTAATATTCTCAAGGCAGTTGGTCTTGCTGAGAGAGGGTTCCAGGAAGACAGAGAGTCTGAAAGAATGAAAATGTAGAAATGCTAATGAAGGAAGAAAGATTCCCTGGAAGTATGCAAATATCATAGGAAAAACAAGGTAAAAATGACAGTTAGACAATGATGGTATTGTAGTTCAAAATATCATGACAAAAGGTAACAATCAGCAGTTCAATGGCTGAAATAGAAAATGCCAGAGAAACTGGGAATCCACAGATGTTGTCCAGTGTGTTTATGCTACAAAAAACCCCATAATCTTGAATTATTGTGTCCTGTGCATTCCAGTTTGCTTGCTGGGAGTTTAAAGGTTTTGTTGAAGGGTGTGATTTCAGTCAGATGCTGCAGAGTTCAAAATATCCACAAAGAGCCTCTTTGGGCAGAATTGCTGCCCGAGGACCAGACAATTTAGACTGGTTTCACCTGCCTATTTTACCTTCTGTCAGGCTATTCAGAAATTCAGCCTGTGTTAGCATCAGAGGTAATGCTTCTCAATGTAGGAAATAAATATGAAAAAAACATGAAGACTGTGATGAGTTACAGCTGAGAATCACCCGTGTTAAACTCTGCCCCAAGGGAAAATTGGTGTGCACAAAGGGAACACCTCGAATAACCGAGCAGCTTTCTTGTGAAGCTGTTGTCATTCCTGAGAAGAACTGGACAGTATCTTTGGGAACAATCAAAGAAATCTGCTTTTTCCGCAAGCCAAAGAGGAGGACACTGGGTGAGGAATGAGTCACAGGTGTTTATAAAGTGTTTACAAGTAGGGTCTAATTAGACAGCAAAGCCCTTCTGTTGGAGAGGGGTTGCTGGATTTCTGCTCTGTTTTGGAGTGTTTTAAACACAATCTCAATAAAAAATGTGCAGAAAGGAGATGTTGAAATAGTCCCCATGGCAAGGACTCCAACAGAAGAAAAACCTCTGGTGTCCTGCAAATGAGCTGCACTTTCAGGTGAGGACCTGTAAGTAACTGGAAAGGTGAAGTTTCAAGGCAATATTGAAACCTAAATCAGGGGTACTTCCTGCTCTTGGTATGATTCAGGCAACTTTTTGGGGCAGGGTTTAGTTTGTTTGCATATTTGGATTTTTTTTTTTTTTTTTTTTTTTGGTAGTTTGGATCAAACTGGGGCAATCGGAACCGGCCCGAGGGCAGTGGCACCTGCCCGGCCGGGCTGCGGCTGTGGCTGAGGCGGGCGGGGCGTGCAGGGCTCGCTGCTCCGCGCCTGCTGCACGGAATGGCACGGGCGAGGCGCGGCTGGAACTTGCCCACGTTTTAATGAAAGGTGCAGAGTGTGTGAGTCTGCTTCACAGAAAAGGCAGCGTGTGAGAGTCTGCTCCATGCCAAAGGCAGTGTGTGTCCCTGCTCCCAAGCCTCCTTTGAGCCACCTGAACACTGCGCGGCCTCGCTCCGTCCCCTTACAGCAGGTACGCGCAGGGCGCCGCCTCGCTCCGTGCCAGCTACGCAAAGTGCGCAGCCGCTCTGCATCGCTCGGAGCACACAGGGAAAGTGCGCAGCGCCGCTTCATCCCCTTTTTAGCAAATAAGCAAAGTGTGCAGCCGGACTCTGTTTCTTTCGTAGCAAACAGCGGAATAACGTAGCGCCACTGTCGCTTTTTTTTAGCAAAATAACCCAAAGAGCGTAATCACGCTGTTTATTGCGTAGCAAACAGCGAAATTTCGTAGTTACTCTGTTTCTTTCGTTGCAAATAGCGAAATTGCGTGGCGCCGCTCTCTCTCATAGCCCATACACAAACTACGTAGCGCCGCTCTCTCTTACAGCCCATACGCAAAGTGCGTAGCGCCGCTCTCTCTTATAGCCCATACGCAAAGTGCGTAGCGCCGCTCTCTTTCTCTTATAGCCCATACGCAAAGTGCGTAGCGCCGCTCTCTCTTATAGCCCATACGCAAAGTGCGCAGCGCCGCTCTCTTTCTCTTATAGCCCATACGCTAAGTGCGTAGCGCCGCTCTCTTTCTCTTATAGCCCATACGCAAAGTGCGTAGCGCCGCTCTCTCTTACAGCCCATACGCAAAGTGCGTAGTGCCGCTCTCCCTTTCCTACCCGCTACGCGAAGTGCGCAGCGCCCGCCCCCGTATCCCGCCCCTCTCCTGCGAGCCCGTTCCTCTGGAATATTCGCAGCGGGATGTCCAGAGTGGACTCTGCCGATATCCCGAGTCCCCAGCCGCTCACATGGCAGCGGTGCGTTTGTTTGAAAGTCGTCCGGACTTTCAGGCTTTCCGTCCTGCCTGCTCCATCCTTCAGGCTCCTGCCTGGCTCGGTTCTGCAGGCTCTGTGTCCGCCCGGCTCGGTTCTGCTGGGCTCCCCCATCCTACAGAGCTGTGGCCCATTAGGGATGAGGCTCGGCCGCAGCCCCGTTCCCAGTCACCACACCCTGTGTGCCTCCAGTACCAGAGTTCTGTCCCGTCTCGTTCATTTGTTTGAACGAGGGCGCAAATAGTAAAATCAAAAAAGGAGTCGGTTTTATGAAACAAGAAATTTTATTAAGATATTTTATTATGTGTCTCTGTAAGGAATAGACCAACAACCATATAAAAGCTTACAAAGATGGTTAACCTTCAACACTATAAATGTGTTAACGTGACAGAAGAAAGTCACGATTTGGCATCTTTATTGACTTTTACAGAGTGAAGGGAGAAAATTCTCAACTGTGACATGCCAATGACGATCTTTGACAGGAGACATTTACAATTGCTTTAAATCCTTTATCTTTTTGGTGTTTTGAGCAAGTCAATAACCCTGACTTGCAGAGTTAGGAGTGAAAAAATACATTAGCACCATCATATTAGTCTTTTACACTTCCCTAATTTTAGTGGTCTTGACCAGCAATGACAGGAAAGTAGAGAAGCACCTTTGACAACAGAATACAATCCAACCATAAAATCATGGTGACTAGTGACATTAAGGTATTAAACTCTTAAACTGTACCTTTCACAGCTAATCAGTACAGAAATGGACAATTTTGTACCAAATGAATCCCTGGAATTGACCACTGGGTCCAATGCATTTTGATTGTTTTGAGTGATTTTTGGTTTGACTCATCAGACACATCCCAGTTTCTGTCCATGTTGAGGTAGTTGAAACAGGGAGGTCGTTCTAGCTTTATGGACTGCATCTTGGAAAGAAGGGTAAACTTTGGTACTGGGAGCAATCAGTGCTTTGTAAATTGGCTAACATTCAACTAATAGAACACAGTGTTGTTTTATTAAGTGTTGAAGTTTTATTATAGCACCACGGAGACATGTTTCGAAGATGGAATTTGGTAAAAAAAATAGAGCAACAAAAAAGCATTTTTACTGTATTTTGTGTAATAGCAAAAACAAAAACAAAAACGAAAAACCCTTGATATCAAATTGATATTTCCCCCAGAAATTTTGTTAATAAATAACTGGGATACAGATGGGCACCTGTACTAGCTGACAAGGCTGAAACAAAGGAGCACAGTTGGAGTGTGAATCTGTTTGCTGGGGTTTCAGAGAAAGCAGGATCTTTGATTTATAAGAAGCAGACTGGGCCAATGTCCACGCCAAATTCCTGATCAGGACCACCAATATCTAATGGTGCAATGTCAACCACCGGCAACCTCATTGTCTTGCGTGTCCTGTATTCGAAAACTGTTTTACCCCACTCACCAGTGTGTTTCTGTGAAGTTAAACAGAAAAGAAATGTTAGAGGCCCTCTCAGCCTGCTGATAACTGGTTACTGTCTCTGTGGAAATGACCCCAGGAGGGAGAACGTGTGGACAGCGTTAGTGTTGTCCATTTGTTACTGAAAAGGCTGCAGGTGCTGTCAGACCAGCACGCTCAGGGATGTTCCTGCTCCCCTCCAGGACTTTCTGTTGCACTGAGGTGCAGCAGAGGCAATGCTGGATCTATAAAATAATTGTGTTTGCCCTTCCCATAACCATAGCCCATGGCTTCAACCAGATGGCCTTGGTTTGGTGTGACTAGTTTCAGATTTGACAGGGGATGGATCAAAACTCGGTGACTGTGACTTCCCTGACATTGACTCTATAGCAAGGAGATACCTGTAAAGCACAGATTTAAATGGGAGTGCACTTCACTTCCTACAGCTGCTACAGGAATGGCACTTCTGGTGTACAGAATTCCCCCTCCTAGCTGTAGCTGTACCCTTTCCTTACCCAGGCCATGCAAAGCTCTCTCCCTTTATTACTGGTCTAGTCCTCTAGAGGGAATTATTAACTACAGCACTAAATTCCTGTTTACTTACAGAGCAGCCATCTTCCAGAACAGCGTATGTGAATTTGCTGTTTCCTTCAGCCTTGATCTCGCTTTCTGTAGAGCTCATCAGTTTCAGAGCTTTTTTAACGTTCCCGCTGTCGTGGTCCATGTAGGCGATGCTGTTCTTGCAGTGGTAGGTGATGTTCTGGGAGGCACGGCTGGACAGGATGCGCAGGAAGGCCAGCTGGACTTCGGAGACGTCCTCTGGGAGCTCGGGATCTCCATAGCTGAACTGCAGAGTACCAGCAAAGGCAAGAGTGTTGGTTCAGTCATGTATAGGGTCAGTCCCCATCATGATTTTTTTCACTTGCTAATTGTCTCATTCAGTTTAATTTCAGAATTATTTTTTAGTTTATTGTGATGCACAGCCTGGGCTGTTAACTGTGCTCATTTCTCACCTGGAAGCCTCCATTCATAGACTCTCCAAACCAAACGTGTTTCTTTCCACTGTTTTCACTGGTCCACCAGTTTTTCCTTGGCACAGTCCTGGGGTTAGCGTTGAGGCAGGTCTCACCAGTTTCCATATTGCAGTAGACTTTAATAGCATCCATCTTGCAGCCTTGGTTAGGATCAATCCAGTACTCTCCTAGAGGCAAGGAAAAATATTAAGGGGCTTAGTGTATTTGGAGAAGAATCTGACTGCATGATGGTAAACCTTATTTCTATGCCAGATTTCTGAGCCAAATCAGGAAACTTATTAATTTTGACAGAAGAGATGCCACAGAAAATAAGATGACATTAAAAGTTACTGAGTTCATGTGAATTCTGTAAGGGGACTGAAATTTGCAATAAATTTAAAACTTGTAATTTTTTTTCTCCTAAAATTGTTTAAACATATATTCACTTCTAAGCACAATGAGTGTAGTTGAAGTCAAATATACGTTCTGTGTAAATGTATGGTTAATTAATGTTTAAAATTGTTTTTACGTTTATCATCTTTTTCATGACATTTGTTTGAAAAAAAGTCAAATCTTTATGGCAGATATTTGCATTTAAATACTCAAGTTGGAAAAACCAAAGACCCAAAACAATCCCCAAGACCTGCTACCACTGATGAAAGTAAAATCTAAACATACCACTCTTGAGCTCAGGATGGCAGAACTTCAGGTCTCGGCAGTTGCGAGCGGGATTCTTCCGGGACCCGTCAGGACTAATGATGTTTTCAATCTGGTTGTTAATTGATTTCATTGAGGAGATGATGTCACTCAGATTGATGTCGTTTTCCTTGGGCTCATCTCGGTATTCATACCCGTAGGAAACCGGACCTTTCTCACCAGCACCCAGGGCAGCTGCACCACCACAGCATGGACCAGGAGGACCAGCAGGACCAGGAAGACCAGGCTGCCCTGGGGGACCCTAAAAAACAGCAAACAGGTTAAAACTAACAGTCTGTGAGGGCTCTAGTCTTATAAAATGAGAATTCCTACACAGATATTTAGTTTACTTATTCATTAATTAAACAGTTGTATAAACATCTGTTAGATTTTCCAGGCCTTTATTTTCTTAGAATTATTTTTTTCCCCTCATTTTGTCCAGTTTGACTGTCTTTATGTCTGGGCTTTGAGAAGGAAGCCTTTGCACCAAAATGCAGAGGACGAGCATTTCTTGGCTGTAGGAGGTGACAGTGACAGTGTCATCTTTGCAGCTCTGGCCTCTCTGGAGCATGGAGGATCCCCATTTCATGGCTCCCCAGGCCCAAAGGGAGCCTGGGCTCCGCAGGGAGGAGGAGATCCCGTTGTAGGCAGAAGAGTCAATGATCAGCTGAGACCAACACAGCACCCAGTGCATCAACAGTTACACTGAACTGCAGCTGAGCTGTGTGGGTTTGGGTCTAGCCTTGGCAGCCAGATACCTCCTGCCACAAACCTTGTCCATGAAATAGAGAGTTTCCCAGGGGAATACTTAAAGAGCTGAGCATCCTATGTTTTATGAATATTCCCAAAGATCTGCTTGTGTGAGCTGGCACCATTTACTTACGGCAGGGCCGCTTTCGCCTCTGGTGCCGCGGGGGCCGGGAGGACCAATTGGACCTGGGTAGCCACTGGTGCCATCTTTTCCAGGTGGCCCAGCTGGTCCTGGGGGACCCTAGAACAACGAGGAACACAAACAGTATGGTCAAAATAGTTTATCAGATAATTCAGAGATATTTGTGAGGTATTTCAAATATTTCTGCATGTTTTATCAGGTGTTTTTTCTTGCTTCAGCCGCTGTCTGTTAAGATGGCCAATTAAAATTTATGTCTGTATCTATGTATATATCAACTAGACAGCCTGAATTTTCCTTGCAGTTAGGCTGAGTAAGGAGTTTTTCTCACCCTTGCACCTGAAGCTCCTGGACCTCCAATTGCACCTTGTGGACCCAGGGGACCCTGTGAAAAAAGGAAAAGTGAGTCATACACCTCCTGGTAATATCTTGCAACTAGCTGGCTGTGCCCTAGATAAAGACACCGAAAACATCTTCAAGATTATACAAAACACATCCTTATAAAAAGACTATGTCAGATATGAGAGAATGGTGGCCATTCTTTATTCAGAAAAAAACATTGCATGTTGTCTAATATGTTTTCATATAGAGATGTGATATTCAAAATTCAAGAAAGCCAACTGACACCCATGAGCTTTGGATGAAATCTTATATTCATCAGAAAATGCAGCTACAGCCAAAATGCTGCAGTTTTAATAATATTACCACTAATGCTATTTAAATAATTTGACAAACATTCATGATTTCAAATACATTTACAAATTTGCTCTGTGTGTGCACTGTAAAGAACTAAGCCATTTGTTTAAAAGTTATTGATCATCAAGTAAGAATTTTATCAATTTTTTTCTTATTATATGTTAGACTCCAGATTCTATTGTGTTATTGAATAGGCTGGTGTTGGTGCCATCTTTGGTATGTTAATTGACTGAGCCTTGGTTTTGTGATTCTCACTTGTATCATGAGGAGAATTAGTAGTTTTTTTCCAGAATCAGTCCCTTCTTAAACCTTTACTGGTCATAAATATCTATGGCATGCCTGTCTATTCCTGCCCTTTAATTCTCTTAGCTATGTTCAAATGGTAATGAATGTTTACAGTTCAGTAGTTTACAATTTCCTGCCCATTTTGCCCCAGTATAACTTTCTATAAAAAATACGTGGCAGAAGAGAGTATTTGGACTCTGAGTAGCTTTAGTTGTCTGTCTAGGATAGATTTCTAATAGACATAGACATTTCAACCCCTACTTCTCTCTTTCCTAATTAAATCAGGAATAGCCTGATTATATTATAAATGAATATGTAAGAAGTTTTTATTGAAAGGGTTATAGTAAAACCATCTTCCCAACAGCTTCTTCCAGTTCTTTAATTATGCTTATGGCAGGTTGATTAAGGGAATCTGGATTTTGAAACATCTGACAATCAGATTTACATAGATTCCCATCAAATTAACTAAGGTTAATTAGGTTCCTGGGGTCTAAACACAGAAGATCAGCTGTAGTTCCCCATCCAGTGCAAAATACTCACGGGAGGACCAGGGAGACCAGGGGTACCAGGAAACCCTCTGTGACCCTTTATGCCATTGCTGCCTCGTTCACCAGGTTCACCTTTATCACCACGAGGACCTTGAGGACCCTGTAGGAGTAGATTTGCAACAAAAGGAAGACAGGAGATAAGAGCCTAGCCCATCTAACAGGAAACAGTGAATGGATCACAAATACTTTAGATGTGACTTACAGCAGGACCACGAGCACCAGCAGGACCAGTAGAGCCAGGAGGGCCAGGTGGACCCTGTGACAAGGTAAGAATAAGGAATGGATCACTTGGAACTGCCCAGCCCACCTCGTTATTTCCACATAAGCTGTATGTTCACAGCCAGCAGGTGCTGGGAAACAAGGGAGCTCCACACACACTGGAGTCAGCAAGGATCCTGGCCAGGCCATTTCTGTACCAATGTCAGCCCTTCTCAGCTGCCCACAGGCACTGCAGCCTTTCTTCCCTCTCTCTGTGAGGTGGTCTGGTGGTGTCAGCCCTCCTGAGAAATTACTTGAGGGCTTCCAAAGTTACTCCCTTAGTTTAAATAAATAACACATTGCTTGTGCTGCATGAGCACCAGATGGGATGGAAATTAGGACAGGGCCTGGTGGGATGATGAGCTTTTTGGCATCCTATGGAATACGCGAGCTTAATTTCTGTAAGCTGTGACAACATAAACTCTGAGATGTCTTTCCCCTGGATATTCTTTAGAACAGGTCCTTGATGTCAAGAAACTTGTGACAGTAACAAATGTATGACTCTTCAAAACTTCTTCTCTATTCCTGCCTGAAATGGGCTTTGTGTAGGAAGGGTTTTTTCGTAAGCAGTAACCTGTTTACTTTGGTCTTACCTGAAATCCTCTTTCACCAGCTTTTCCAGGTGAACCAGCAGTACCTGCAGGTCCAGGGTGGCCAGGGGGTCCTGGAGGGCCAGGAGAGCCACTTTCACCACGGTCACCCTGCAGACAGTAAGGGGTAATGAATATTGTGTTTTCTAGAACTCAATTCAAGGAGTTGTATTGACTAGTGGTGACCAATGGAGCACAGGAGGTTCAAGGAACAAATTACATAGCATATCCATGACATACATTCCCATGTAGGTAATGTCTCATTTATTGGGCAGTCTAAGGGTATTGGTGAACTCTTACTTTGCCTCCTGGGGACCCATCACGTCCAGGCAAGCCATCAGAGCCAGGGTTACCCTGCAAAACAAGAGTGGCACAGTTTGTTCATAAACTGCATGACCAGTAGACAGCTTGTTCCCCAGTAAGCTGGAACAGTGCTCCTCAAAGAAAGAGTTTTCAAGAAGGAAGAGTTCCTGGAGGTGGAGTTGCTCCTAAAAGACCTGTGAGACCTGTACTATTTTGTAGGCAGGGCAGTCTCCTGTTCCAAGTAAGACAGACGATGTCCCCAGGCAGTGAAGGGGATGGCAGGCACAGGAAGATTCTACACTTACAGGAGGGCAGAATCTGCCCAGGTCCCTGGGCATCAGGATCTCGAGGGAGGCCTTGTGAACCCCAAAGCTTATCCCAGAGCCTCCCGTTAGTCTCTCCCAAGCTGGCAGGGAAGCCCTGTGCACTCACATCTCTGCCAGGCTCTCCAGGTAAGCCTCTCTGTCCAACGGGACCTTGGGGACCAGGAGAACCGCGCTCTCCTGGGATGCCGTTGGTGCCTGGTTTACCATCTTCACCCTGAACAAAAAGGGACAGGATTCCATTGCAGATAATGTTCTCAGGAGATACCAGTGTATTTTGGATGTTATTAACTATGCAGGGATTTTGAAGGAGACCTAACAAAGTGATGGGCCAGTGTGGGTTTGCTGGTTGTGAATACACAAAACAAGAGATAAAAACTTGGCCAAACTGGTTTCTTTTTATTGCTGCTAATGCAAGGCCATTGAATGCTTCTCATTAATTGACAACTAAGAAATGATAAACACGTCTCTTCTTATATACCCAAAAAAACAGTGGCCAAAGCAGTTACCCAAAAAATGCTGGTCTATCACTGTATTAGTGATACAACACAAACCAAGTCTCACCCCATCTTTTCTGAAGGGG
Organism: Cisticola juncidis; assembly: GCA_013400215.1. Lineage (NCBI taxonomy): Eukaryota > Metazoa > Chordata > Aves > Passeriformes > Cisticolidae > Cisticola > Cisticola juncidis. Next base: position 1,610,694 of record VXBR01000802.1, read on the forward strand.
AGGTGAGGGTACTTTTCTGTCTGGGTCATAATATTTAAGCAAGAAACATATTGAGAATTAAGCAAGGGTAAGCAACTAGTGGTAGGTGAGACTATGACTTGGATGTTGCACCTGGGAGAGGTTACAGCCTCCTCCTCATGACCCTCCCAAAGTGCATGCAGTGGGTAATACACTCTTATATATATAATATAAATAAAAAATAATCTGAAAGACAACCTTGCATCCTGCAGCAGCTAGATACCAGACATTTTAAAGCCTGATCTTATGTATGTAAGCACAAATAACTGTAAATTCTCTCATCTCTGGACTAAAAAGTGTTAAACCCCCTAACACATTCATTCCCTTTTGTGTCTCTCAGCTGTTTTCAGCACTTTGTGTATCTCCAGGCTGTTTCCAGCAGCTGGGCTGGGGCTGTGTGGGGCTGAGGCTGCAGGTGCAGCTGCTCTCACCTTGGGCCCTGCTATCCCGGGCGGGCCGCTGGGGCCCCGCAGGCCTGGCAGACCCGAGCTCCCCCGGCCGCCAACGATGCCCTGGGGTCCTGGCTCCCCTGGTGCCCCCTGTGCGAGGAAAGGTTACTGCAGTCAGTGGCAGCATCTTCAACACTGCTCTGGACAGAGGTAATCCCTGTCTCCTGGTGGAGCAGTCCCTGGCTGGAGGGACACTTACCCTTTCTCCTCGTGCTCCTGGGGGCCCTTTCTCTCCCGGTGCGCCGGGCTCACCTCTGATTCCAGCGGGTCCTGGCCCTCCAGGAGCTCCGGAGCTCCCGGGGGGTCCGGGGGGCCCGTCCTTGCCTGCAGGCCCGGCGTTACCAGGGGGACCTGGGCTGCCCTGGAAAGAGTTTTGAGAAGGAAGGTGAGAGCTGCACACATGGACTGGCATTGGTCTGTGAAAGCGAGCCAGAGCTGAGTCATGGCCTGAAGGCAGGTGTAGGGTCCATCCCCGTGCACCCAAATCTGATCTGGTGTTGTAGAGAATCCTTTCATGTGTCACTTTCACAGCTGGTATTTTCTCTGCTGTCTGGACATACACTTGCACATTTTGAATGCCCAGTGCCTGCAATGCTTCCAACACGGGGTACACACTCCTTGCTCATGGCTGTACCACAGAAATTGGAAACAGGAGCAGACCCTTCTGCTTTCTTGAATCACTCCTGCCTCATGCCTTTAATATGGTGTCTTGGACATGTGGAGAGTGAAGTGTCTTTCATTACAATCTTAGCTGAGCCAATGAATGGAAACAATTGCATTGGCTTTAATGGTACCTTAGTTAAAATCCTATTGCTATGCCATACCATAAGGAGGGTAAACTCATTTTGCAGGTTTTTTCCTGAAGTACAACCATCATATTCAGAATGTTTTTGTATAGTGTATTTCAATATATTAATATATGTCTAAATGTAAGACTTACAAAGTAAGACTAAAAGAAAAGGGGGATAAACCAACTTACATTGTTACCAGGGGGACCAGGTAGACCACGAGCACCAGGGAAACCAGCAGCACCCTAAAGGAGATCAATACTTTTAGTTGTCATTTTCTGGAGACTGGCAAAACAGGAACAAATTGATTTTTACACACCTGCTGAGTTTAAATTATAGTCATGTTTTGTTTTAAACTTGAATTAAATGTCCTGAAACAGAACAAAAGTCACCTCTTTTTTTTTTTTTTTTTTTTCAAAGATGGCAAGTAAATATAATAACTGTTGAGATAAGCTGTCATAGAGCTTTGGGTGATTGTGTCAAAAGTTATTTTGGCACCTTACTTATATTAAAATAAATGTAAACCAGATCATTAAAGACTTCAACTTTAATTACTCCTTCTAGAACGCTTTATTTTTGAACTGCCATACTAATGTTATTGAAGTTCTTATTTTTCATTTACATCACATTTGTTGTAATAGAGGCATCTAGCAGTGACTAAATTGAAGAGATACTCACAGGCCCGCCGGGAGATCCACGGTCTCCTTTTATTCCTTGGGGACCAGGTGGACCCTACATGGAAGGAAGTAGATGAAGAAATGATTTGATAAAGATGAAAATTACAGGAGGTGTCAGTAAGTTTCAGGCAGTCCATCTCCTTGCCCTTGGGCCCTGAGGCTGAGGAGGGGCTGGAGAAAGCTCTCTAAAACAAGGAACAGCAAACACTTACTGGGGCACCAGGGCCGCCCTGTGGACCTGCTGCTCCGGGGGGTCCGGCCTCTCCTCTTAGACCAGGGGGGCCTCTTTCTCCTTTCCCACCAGGTTCCCCGTTCTGGCCCTGTAGAAAAATTAAATTGTTATATCACCATTCAAAAAAGCAGATGATACTGGGACAAGAAACGCTGTCCAGGTACTCTTCTGAAGGGAATTTAAATATTAAATCAGGTGTGAATGCAGTCAAACTCCAGTGCCCCACCAGTGCAGGAGGGGAAGGACAAAGCCATGTTGCCCTGTGCATGCCTAGCACAGGAAGAGCAATGTAGACACTTACTGGGGCTCCAGGGAAGCCAGCAGGACCAGGAAGACCTTGTTCTCCTCGTTCACCCTGTGGAAAACCACATGTCAGCAATGGCAGGTGCTAGAAAGATCAACTTCACTTTAAAAGTTAGAGAATGCTGCTATTAAGGCTGCTGAACTTTCTGTGTCTTACCAGCCTTTGGAGGAAAAACCCCAAACAACTGATCCAAAACAACTGATGCTCCAAAGTGCTAAACACAACTGTTCAGGAGTTATCTGATAATTATCTAACATGTGATAAACATAACTCAGCTACACCTGTATAAACCCTGAGCACAATCCATTGTGTTCAACTGAGATGCCAAAGTGTTAAATATAAAGGAAATACAAGAAAGAATATTTTTAAAATTTTACTTTAAATCAAGACGGACATGACTTGCTCACACTCTTGCCTTGCCCTGCCACTGCAGCCCTCTGACCCCTTTACAGTTTTAAAAGCCCTGATTTTCTGAAACCTTTAGCACTTATAAATCCCAAGAGGCAACAGCAGCTGAATGTGCCTAGTTTATTTACAGCCCAAGGCACATGAATTGCTGATAGGCTTGCTGCAGCTCTGACGTCTGCACCAGCCAAGGGGAGCCATGGTGAAGTTATATAGGAAGAAAGATTGTGTCACTTACAGGACCTCCACGGGAGCCCATGGGGCCAGGGGCACCTGCTGGGCCAGTCTCTCCCTGCAAGGAACAAGGGTGGTCAGGGGGTGTTTGTGCTGCTCCCCTGGGACAGCCACCCTGGGACACCCACAGGACCAACCCCCTTATGAGGATGCTTTACCTTATCTCCAGGGGGGCCAGCAGGACCGGGAGGACCGATGGGACCTACATTGCCCTAAACAATTGGAAAATTTAGAAAATTATGTATTTTGTATCAAAGTATGACAGTGTTAACTACTCTGTTTTGACCAATAGTGTTTATGTTCCGGTGTAAACGGATTGCCAAAGATACTTAAATGAAGCAATTGTGCAGTGCCAAAGTGCATTTGCACACCATGTTTGGAGTGATGCTCTGAAATCACACCATTGTGCAGTGTGAGAGATCTCCAGCTGAGTGATTCATTCTTTTCCCCACCATCCAAACATAATCCAAAACCGCCTGAAATTAATAGGTCTTTTTCGATGGTATACAATAAAAGTGACCTGTTGTCCTAATTTTCAGATAGATAATTGACAATTCAGCACATATTCAGCATCTCCTGACTAGCTCCCTGATTTCTTTCTTAAAAATTTAATGTGTACCTTATGGTCTGAAATCAACTTTTTATATTTCCTCCAACTCAACCAAGCTACATTTGTATATTTGTCATCCCTCATTACTTTCATGTATATAGTGCCTGCAGATAGTGATTTGATAGAGGTATATATTTCAACTGTCTATTTTATGTGTATTGCTATATAGATGCATAAATATATCATTTTTGCTAACCTGTAGGAGTATTCTGTATGAGAATATTTATTATCAATGTCTTTTTGTGATTCATTATAACATCAGGTAGATTTTCTCTTTCATATTTCTTCCCTTAAAACATTGTCCTAGTCAATTACAATAGTTCTCAAAAAAATTCTATTACATTTACCAAGGAGTGGTATTACAAACCCAGCTTGGCTAATTTAGTTTACAAACCCAGTTTTGCACTGCTGGAATGAAACACGATGAGATCACAACTTTAGCTGTCCTAGATAACATTATTCCCTGTGAGGTTACTCATGTTCCAAGAGCTGGCTGTGGAAGGCTGATGGATAATTTGTTGGATATTTAAATACTCACTCTCTCTCCTCTTGCACCAGGAAGGCCATCAGCACCCTTACCACCAGGTTCTCCCTAGGAAGTTTAAGACATACAAACCATGAGCAAAAAGGAAGCATGAGATGAGCCTAAATGAAGGGAAGGATCTCATACTGAGGGTCTCACAATAGCCAAATTTCCTTAATGAAACTGGGGATGATATTCTGCCCATTATTCAGCATCAGATACTGCATTATTTGATAAGAAAAAAAAAATCCACATTGATTCAAAAGGAAGTCCAAGCCAAATTTTCTTCCCATGGGATGAACTATTCTCATCATTACTTAGAATCATTAGAAAAGTTTTGATGTACCCGTCCCCCAAGAGCTCCAGTACAGCAAAATACCTATCATGTATCAAACTGAGGGAAAACCCCCATACTTTTCAACATCTAGGACCCACATGCCATTGCTGAATCAAGAGTGCTGCTGCACAATGTGCACCTCTGAAATGAGGTCCAAGTGAGGACATGGATAAACCCGGCGCCTTGTGCGACGCTAACATCAAATTAGCATAAAATCAAAAGCGTGTGTGTTACCCTCTCCCCTTTTGGTCCAGGGCTCCCAGAAGCTCCTCTTTCTCCTGGCATCCCCTGCAAGCCAGGCAGACCTGTGCCTCCAGGGGGACCAGGTGGGCCAGGAGGACCCTAAGGAGTAACAAAAAATAATTAGAAAAAACAAAATTAACCCAAATGGTAGCAGAATAGCAAAAAAGGAAGAAATTCTGTGGGTACCTTGGCACCTTCTGTGCCAGCAGGACCTGGTCCACCTCTTGTTCCAGGAGGTCCTGGAGGACCTTGTGCACCACGTTCTCCTGGGATACCATTTTCACCCTGTGATAAAAAAATGTGTTATTGTTTGTTTTCAGGCTCATATTTTGTTAATTCCTTTATGTCATTATAAAATATGTTTTATTATTTACCTTAGGGCCTGGGAATCCAGGTCCTCCAATATCACCTTTTGGCCCCTGGTTATGAGAAAATAAGTGTAAGTTATCCATAAACTTAGTACATCTGAATTGTGGTTGACATCCTGTTTCTCTCCCCTATTATTCCCCAAATCAGACTTTGCTGCTCTGAGGAGAGCTGAGAGCTATCTGAATTTGGAAATATAATTGAAGAAGAACTTCACATTAATTTTTTGTTTGTTAAAAAAAGGAATTACTACTTACTGGTTCTCCAGGCTTTCCATTCTCTCCAGCTGGTCCTGGTCCACCAGGCAGTCCCTATATGAAGGAACAATATTGTCCATGTTGCACAGATAAATTATGCATTTTCCATCTGCAGATTTTTGGTTTTGACACAAAGATGTGTGGCTAACTCATTCCAGTCCTTCAGAGAGAAGGTGCCAACTTGATAGCTATGGGGTTTAGGTGACACAATCTCAGCTAACCACCTGGTTTGCAATGATCTGTGATGCAGTAATTTTTATCAAGTGGTTGATCTGTTATGATTCTAGTCTATTCAAAATTGAATGATATCTGACATTCCAATGTAAATGTTCAGATGCCTGTTTTTCTTTTTTTTTAATTTTGTGTTTGTGTTAGTCTATCAAAAGGAATCAGAAAACAATAACCACACAGCACCTGGAGGCCAGGTGGGCCTGCTGGTCCTGGTTCTCCTCTGTCCCCAGAAGCACCCTAAAATCAAACAAATGAGGAAGAAAATCCATGAACTTGCCTGAGAACACTTCAGCATACAAACACCTCCACACCACCTCTAATCTGTGCCTCCTTATTGTGACCTCATGACAACATTGCACAAGCTCAAAAACTGATGTGTGGTGGTGTTGTGGTATTTGCTCTTCTGACTCCAACTCTTAGATGTGATTCAACAGACACATTTTAACTTCATAGCAGCTTGAAATTCCATAAACATTAAAGGGAGCAACAACACACTACTGCTTTAAAACATCAAGAGCTCTAAATTGACTTTTCATTTCAAGCTACACCAGGTAGACCTAACTCAAGTTTCTCCCACCAAAGTTTTGAATCTTCATTCATTAAAATAATGGCAGAAAAATAAATAAAATAATAAAGAAGAGCTCTTTTATTTATCTTCATAAAAGGAGATTTCTTTATATCATTAAAAATATTTCCTTCTTCTAAATTCCCAGTGTCTATCTGTAGCTGCCAGACCCCGATTATTGCCTCAGATGGGCACTTACAGTAGGTCCTGGAGGACCTGGAAGGCCAACATCACCATTCTTCCCAGCAAGACCCTATTCAAAGAAAAAAATCAGGCTATGGTTAGAGAGTGATACCATTTTTGTAAGACTCATCAAGTTATTATTAATATTGTGTCATGATTAACCCAAATATTAGCAAAACTTACAGGTGGTCCAGGTGGTCCACCAGGGCCTCTTTCTCCGTTCTTGCCTGGTGCCCCCTTACAGAAAAGAAAGATTACATTTGAAATACTTGTGTCTGGTCAGTGGACAATCTAAAGCAGCAGTGTGAGATAGCCCCACTATGGAGCAATTTAGTTTAACATTTGATTCATCAAACATCAGCACGGAAAGGGAGAAATCCCACTCACCTCATTGCCCTTAGGCCCAGGGAAACCCATCACACCTGGCTGGCCACGTGGGCCTGGAGGGCCAGGGGGGCCAGAGCGTCCGGATTCACCCTGATTGCCCTGGGATAAGCAGAAAAAGATGAAGAAGTGTCATCTGTGAGGTGAAACGAGCAATTCCCAGGACTCATTAAATATTAAGTGAGGGAGAGACACTGTTCAAAACTCATTATGTGTTTTGTATTGCGACTCATGCCCCATCTACTCTGAACTTTACACAGCACAAAATGACAGGGTTTGCAGGCTGCTGTCACAATGACACAGCATAAAAAGTGCTCTGGCAGTTAAAGCAAACAGAGAGAGGGTTATTAATCTGGCTGTGATAACAGCCTGTCAGGTGGATACTGTGGGATGAGGGTAGGGCTGGGTCAGCAGGAGGACTAGGATAAAATATTTGCACAATGTACATACGGGAGGGCCAGGTTTCCCATCACTTCCAGGGGTTCCTGGAATTCCGGGCAAGCCCTGCAAATTGAAGAAAAAAAAGTGTCATACTTCAGTTTACAATGTTCATTATTAAGTTTCTATTCATAAATACAAATATATAAGAACTACTTGCTTGCTATCTTCCTCTTTAATAAAGATTAAAAGCCTTCCCATTTCCCTCATTCCATGAAGAGGGAAAACTTAAGAAAGTAAAAAAATTTTGTCATTTTGGATTTATTCTTTTTTCTGAGTTGTATACAAACAAGACACCAGACATTATTCTACAAAAATTTTTTTTCATTGTGTGTGAGGAAAACTATATTTAGATAGAAAAAAGGAATTAAACAATTCTGACTACACACCTCTACCTGAATGCAACACAATGTGCAACACTTTTTCATTAACTTGCTCAAATTTCTAAATATTTTTTTTGTTGTATTTTTAAATAGTTCATTTTCATTGTCAATAAAATCTTGTTTAGCTCCCAGAGGCCTGCAGTTGGGCTTTTGAATGTCAATATATTTGTTGTTAGGAGTTGCTAATTCTTGGTACAGCTCCCAGGATGTTATTCCATGTACACTTAGACATTGTCACATTCTGTCAGTGTTACAGCACAGGCCATTTCTGAAATCTTACAGATGTGTACTGTAAAAAACTGACCAACAGTTTATTTGCTTTAATTACAAATAAGCCAAAAATATAATACTTGTGTGCACTGAAATAATTAAATTAGACATTAGTTTAAGTATTTAAACTCTAAGTCTATCTATCTAATAATAAACATGTTTAAATAACCCCCCTCAATACCTAATGTTAGAATTTACTGAAATGTAAAGAGCTAATGCAGAAAATCATCCAGTGCTAACTCCTGTTAAAGGCATCTCTCAGGGCAGGCCTGGCATGCTCTGGGAGCCTCCCCAAAGCCTGCTGACTCTGATGTGGCAGTGTCCTGGGAATGCCCTTGATTCTGCACCTGTCCCACCGTGAGTGGGTGCTACCACTGCCAAAAGGAACTCAGAAAGGATTTCTGGTTGGACTCCTCTATTGTGTCAGCTCAGATGAGTCATCTCTAACAGAGTTTATCCCATTTTCTTGGGGATGTGCTGTCTTACTCTCATTCCAGGAAGACCTGGGCCTCCGTCTTGTCCACGCTCGCCTGCAGGTCCGCTGGGGCCAGGGGGGCCTGGGCTGCCACGCTCACCTGCAGGGCCCTGGAAAGACATGTGGAGATTCCCAGCATCATAATGACATTGTCCATCCAAATTCACAGGGATTCTCCAAAGTTTGGAGGACTTTTTCTGGAGGAAGATTCATACCTTTTCACCTGGAAGTCCATTGCTACCTGGTAAGCCACGGAAGCCAGGGGAGCCCTGCCAGACAAAAGAACAAACTGTGGATCATGTGTGACACAGGTAACAGCAACTAGGCTTTCTTGTAAACTATTTACCTTAGACTTATAATGACAATTAATGGGAAAATAGAAAGATGAAAGTGGCATTTCACTGTAGTAAGAAGGACTGCAGGCTATTTTGTCTTTGATTGTAGTGTTCCTGTTGAAATTATAGACTGTCCTCCCTTATTTTTAGCTGGCCCTGCATCATTATTTATGAGTTTTCTAAAGTATTATAAAAAACAAAAATCACATTCAGTATTGAGCAATTATTTTCCTCTAATTCAATACTGAGAAGAGCTCTGTTGTATTGTTTTAATATTTATATTTACTATTATCTTTATAAAAGAAATTTGAACTATAAATTTCATTTTGTAGCCCCCTTTATATGTTTAGTATGATTAATTAGTTCATTATGCATCTTTGGTTTCCTCATAGCTCCACCAAGTATTGCAATCAATTATTAAGTTAGGACTTACAAACAGATCCACACAATGTCCTTTGTTTCTGATGGGAACAGAAATCTAAAATTTGTAATGATGTTGCTATTTATTTTGTTGAATAAAAAATTTGTGCATTCTTCTGTGAGAATTATTAAATTTTTGAAAAATTATTAAATATACTAGCCAAAAAACTTGTTTGCAGTTGAAATACTTTGACATAGAAGACATCCTGACAATACTGCTTATTGATATTGAAGATGTATTAACAATAGAGATGTTGGCATAAAGACATATCTTGAATGTAGAAGATTTGACATTAATTTCACTTTCCAGAGCAGAAATTCTTTTGATTGTTTATTTTTGTTAACTGAGGAGTAATCTTGAAATTTTGATTATTTGTTCCCCTTGTAGTTCTCATAGTTTATGATTGCTTCTCAGCAAAAATATTTTGGTAAAATTTCCAAATATATAAGATCACTGCTTCTTCTATATCAAAAAACTGAAAGAAATTAATTTGTTTCCAACTGAGATAGATCAAAGAGCTGCAATTCAGAGGAGAAACTAGATAAAAAAATCTCCCCAGTTTTGTAACCCAGTTTCACATCTGGAGTTTGCTGAGAAGATCTACAGAGCCAAATTTCTCCTGGAAGTGTTTTGAAGTTGAGAATTCTCTGTCTTAGCTCAGAAGGTGGTGCCCCAGCTCACCCTTTCTCCAGGGGTGCCAGGTACTCCGTTCTGCCCGGGTTCACCATTCGCGCCTCTTTTCCCTTCCTCACCAGGAGGCCCGGGAGCACCCGGGGTGCCGTTTTCACCCTGGCAACAACAGAAACCAAGCCCACCAGGGAGTTAGAAGCCTCCAAAAAGCCAAACAGGTTTGGGGAATGATTCAGGGTTCAGACTTCTTTGAAGGAAGTCTCTGGACACATTTTGAAATCACTTACACGTTCGCCTTTTGGGCCTGGATCTCCTTTTGCACCATCCTTACCAGGGTCTCCCTGAAAAGTAGAAAATCCCATGAAAATTACGAGTTGCAACTGAGCATCATTCTAGAGCTACTAGACATACTGAAATACTAGGAAATAGACATGATATTTCAAATTATTGACTCCTTTTTTAAATTTAACATTCTGCAAAGGCATCAGCATGCACTGTCTGAACCTTTAGGTGGAAGTCATGGGACTCCTTAAAAATCCAGTAAAGGAAAGAAGTGATACAATCTGTAACACCATTAAATAAAATTTTATGTCTGCTCCTGAGCTATTTCAGCAATCACTGAGTCTTTTGTTTAAAGCCCCTGAATGTTTTCTCTGACAAAGAGCTACATGTTGTATAAGGCTGTAAGAAAAGGGCCTCCTGACAGAGTAAGACCAGGTACAACTCAAAGTGCTGTGGACTCAGCTCCTGGGAATTAAAACAGGATTGTAAAACAACAGATTTTGTCTGATGTAGCCAGTTTACATAAGCAGTATCTTTTTTGTATCTGAATTGGTAGATAATTTAGGAAAGCAATTAAGTATTATCACCATATTTATGTATAATCTTTATATATAGCAATACCTATATATATGAAACCAAATGTTATATATTTATAAAAAATAATTGCCTATTTTCATTATAAAATAAGTTATTAGACCATTTCAAGTGAACAGGAGAAGATCAATGGATTTTCTTACTGGTATTAGGCTTACTTCCACATTATTTGTTTGCACAGCCAGTGTAAATGCCATCAGTAACTCACCGGACTGCCTTTCGCCCCAGGGTTTCCACTTGCACCTGGAGGACCTGGGAGACCACGGCCTCCTGGCAGACCAGGAGCACCAGGAATACCAGAAGGTCCCTGCAGAGAGAGAACAACAGAGATGAGGAGAGAACAGCATTGATGGACTCTGCCCAGTCCAAACAGTGACCCTCACCAACACAATGGCAGAGATGTGAAAAGCACCCACCATTTCTCCCTTGTTTCCTGGGCTTCCAGCTCTTCCAGGAGGGCCCTGGGAAAAGAAATATCTGAGTGACCAACGCTGCTAACCCAGGACCAGGACAAAGGACTCCCAGGGTTCTGTGAAGAGCAGGTGACACAGCCCCTCTCAGGTCCCAGTGTTATTGATGTACCTGAGGCCCAGGTGGCCCAGCATTACCCTGAGGACCAGGTTCTCCTCTCTCCCCAGGACTACCACTAACACCAGCAGGACCAGGAGGACCAGCTTCACCCTGTGGAAAAAAAAAAAAAAAAGGAGAAAATGAAGGCATTTCAGTCATCTACAAGGCATTAAATTAATGGTTTCTACCACTGAGTTTTGTTGTGCAAATTCATGAAGATGATGAGTATTGGGATTGTCTTGTGCTGCATAGGGCAGCACATCTGTTCTAGGCTTGCAAACAGTGTAATAGCAGCCAGGAAAAGGAGGGCTCATAAAATCATGATGTAGAGTGACATAAACTGTGTAACTAGAGAAAGGACCTAATCCCATGGAGTTAAGGGTCTTTAGTTGAATACCTTAAAACCTGGAGAGCCTGGAAATCCTGCGGTTCCAGGGGGACCTGGGGGACCCTTAAAAGTGAAAGAAATACTATTAATGCAAAAGGTAAGAGCCATATGGAATTAATCTTAAGTTAAAAAAGAGAGTCTGATTATAGGATTTTTCTCTGAGTAAGGAAACACCTGGAAAATAGCAAATATAAATCATGCTGTAAAAAGATGAAATTTGGCTAGTCCTAAAATATCACACCTACATCTTAGTTACCCTGACTTTTACATGTTCAGCTGAATTTCTGAGTTTTAAATTTAAAAACATGATGTCTATGATTAAGGAGATTAAGTTATAAATATCTTCCAAAATTTGTTCTAATTATAAAAAAAAAAAAAAAAGGAGAAGAGAAAGCCAATTAAAACATAAGTGGACATGCTCGGGTTTCTTAGCAGATGGGAAAGAAAAATGTTTGCCAACTCCAGACAGCTGAATAATTTATTTGATAAGATCATTCAAAATTTGACTTTCATGAAGTGTAGCAATTCCACCCATCTGTATGTTATCTGAGAATAATCTGGGATTGGATTTTTTGTATTTCCTGATTTACAGTGTTAAAGCTCTCCTATTGTGCTGTGTCCTTTAAGTATATTAACCAACACGTTTATGAAATATAATTAAATAAAATGCTCATTCTTGAACAAATTCACCCCAATTTCTGGTTTGCTGGCACTGCAGAACATCAGCTAGAAGTAATTAGGCTAAAGCAACACAAATTATGAAAGTCAAAGTTGCCTTACAGGTGGGCCTGCTGCTCCTGGAGATCCGTCTTTGCCGTGGGCACCCTAGAGAAGGAAGAGAGGTGTTGGGTGCAGAGCACAGCCCTGGGCACAGAGCCCACATCCTTTCATGGCCATGACTCAGAGACAGTGTTTCTGTGTCTGTACTCCCCCAAGTAAGTTGACTAAGACCCAAAGATTCCTTACAGGAGAAGTTCCAGAGTAATAGTTAGCTAAATATTTTGGGAAGGAATATCCAACACTTTACGTGACTTGCACTGAGACAGGAAGATGCAAAAATACATTCTTATTAAATTTCTTAAGGAAGTAACAGCTAAAAAGCATTGTCTGTGTGGATAAGTAAGATCACAATAGATGTGTATTTCAAAGTAAAGTGACAGTTACTTCTGATTCACATAAAGGATTAAATTTCACTCCAAAAACCTGATGAATACTGATGACTTAAACCATGCTGCCTGTCTTGTAGCCATGTTAGACCAACCCCTCTGCTCAGGTCATGCAGTGCCTGCACAAACAAAGTGCTGGCTGTAAACTGCTTTGTGGATTGTGTTGAGTGCTGTGAACTAAGAATTCCTTCAGAACAAGGGATATACCCTCTAACCTGACAATGGGGACTTTTATAATTTCCCACAAGTTACTTCTGAGACTGCATTTTTTCCCTTCTCTCTGCCATCCTCTGCCACTCTTTGCTTCCACTCCTCCTCCCTGCTCTTTGCCAAACCTGAGCTTATGTTGAAACACTGAATTCCTCAATATGTAATCTATTCATTTTACAAAGTGAAACAGAATATAGGATGATGAATATGTTGTGGGTTAGAAATGCTACATCTTTAATTGGGGACTGAAAAGCTTTCAGGTGAGATTTTTACAGCTGCTACATAGTTTTTTACTCCTTTGCATTTCAACTGCTTAAGGAAGTAGGGAATTCTCAACATATTGAATCCAAATATGTGCTGCCTCTGGATAAGAACAATGCCTGCAATTACTTACAGGGCCACCAGGATTCCCAGGTCTTCCTCTTTCTCCAGCTGGACCTCTTGGTCCCTAGAAAACATGCGAAAATGAATCTGTTAAATGGCTTCTAAAATAAGATGGCTCAGCAAAGAGACATTGCTCTTATAACTCACTATTGTCCACTTCATGTGGTGGAGTAATTAAAGTTAAAAGAATGAGGAACAATTCAGCTAGCATTTATGGATACACATGTTTACCGGTTGGCCCGGTGCTCCATTTATTCCAGGAAGACCAGTTTCACCCTGTCACAGAGAGAAAACAAAATGAACTTTGGTGAGGACATTTTTTGGTTTGTTCAAGGGGGGGAGAGACACAGAAAAAAGCACAGTTTGTTATCCCTTTCTATGGGGTGCTGGATATCCTCAGCATGAGCTGAGTTCTGAGAAGTCTAAACAAGTGCCAAATCAAAAACCAAACAGGAAATAAGAATCAGAAAGACTCATCTTTTAAAATACTATGCAAGAAAGTTGGATGACTGAGACATGTCCTTTCCTTTTGGTATCTCATGTTTATGATGGCTGGAAAATTGGGACATGATGTGGTTCAGAGTGTCTAACTCCTTTGGAATGATTTGTATTCCTTTCATAGAGATATTAAATGGGTTTCTTTCATGCTTATTGCATTTTTATAATTGTTTAAGATGCAAAGCACAGCTATATAACAAATAATGGGGATAATTACTCTACCTACTAGAAAGATGACACTCCAGATTTTTACCTTTGGACCAGGAGCGCCACTGTCACCTTTGGCACCATCTTTTCCATCAAAACCCTGTGGGAAAGTAAAACCAAATCTATGAATTGTATTCCTCCTGTATTCTGGAAAACTTGATTCTTCTTGACAAGGTATTAAGCCCCCAAAAGGGGCTATGTTTTCAATAATGAATGCTATCACTGTTGGAACCTTTTCTGGCATTAGAGATGGAGCTCTACAATGAGGTAACCAGAAAAAAATTGAATCTTTGTTATGGAAGTTCAGATTACATTGTGCAGAAATTAATTTTAATTGTATGACTCAGTCTTGAAAATGATGCCTGAAAGATCACAATTGTGCAACACCATAATTCAAGGAGAGTAACAAACTCAGCTATAATCAATATAATCAATACTTACCCGTTGACCTTTCAGCCCAGGCATCCCAGGCATTCCAGGGCGTCCCTTGTGACCCTAAACACATAAATATGAAAAGATTATTAAATCATGGACTTATTGTATGCAGAGCACAAGCCAATGTTCCTTGTGTGTCATGTTCACTTGACTAACTTGATATGGGAAAACAAAACCTGTTATTTGAAGACCATTGTTGTTGGGAGATTTTCCATACCGGTAATCCAGGGATTCCACGATCTCCATTCCTGCCTGGTCTTCCTGGTTCTCCCTGTAGAAAGAAAGGGTTTTTTGTGTGTGTTTTGTTATTGCTTGATTTACTGACAAAGCACCAGTTGTGGTAGAGCAAGGTGAGTTGGACTAAGTAGATGAAACTTCCACCAAAGATAGTGGTGGTCTTGCAAATCCTCTCAGGGTGACAGTTCACTCTGTCACTGCCTTCTGGAGAACAACTGCCAGAATTTATAAACTCAGCTTTTAACAAGATTCTAGTTAATTTTTAAGTTACTTCAAGACAATCTTTAGGAAGAGATGATCCCCCCAAAATTATTTTTCTTAGTAAAACACTCAAAATGGACACAAGCTTTAGACGCTTGCACCTTGGCTGGTACTCCACTTGTTCAGGACTCCCAGCTATGACACAGACCAATGGTGTCAATGGCTGTAAGCCCCACAGTAAGATTTAATGGGGGCAGAAAGCTACTGTCTGATTTTCTTTATAACTGCTAATTTATTTTCTACCAAATAAATAGCCTGTTTCATGCTTATGTTGGTTGGTTTTTTGTTTTGTGGGTTTTTTGTTTGTTTTATTTTTTTTCACTCAATCAAGTTGCCTGTTAAAATTGAACCTTTTATGGAATGGACAATTAGACCTTATGTAAGCCAAATTTACTTTCTTAAAGTCATGTTGTCAAATGGAGAAATAGATATTAAAAATGCTCAAATGCAATAATATCAATGTTCTCTATTGTCTTGCAACTTAATGAACTTTTTTCTTCTTATTTATTAATAACTGCATGAATAATAGTGAACTTACATCTTTTCCTGGTGGACCAACTGGGCCTATCAGTCCAATAGGGCCTGGAGGACCCTGTAGAAAAGTAATTAATATTAACTACAATAATAACAAATATTAAGTCTTTTTCAAACTAAAAATGCTTTAGGCATCATAGATATGTATACATTTGACATGTATCATAACAAACAACTAGGATAAACTGCAAAATTTCCACCCACTGTGGTGGTGACACAGGTTCATGCTTTTAAGATCATGTCTAACATACACAGTGATACTGAATGGGTACATACGGGAGGGCCAGGTTGTCCTGGTTCTCCAGGGGAACCCTGGTATCCAGCAGAGCCCTGAAATGCAACAAAAATCTCAGTTAAGATGTGAACAACTGCATGCACCATTTCATGGTGCTGTTATATTTGATAATCTCATAACTGTAAGGAAAACCGTAGTCAAATTGGTCAACAAGTGACCAAAGGTGAAATTACCAGAACCAGGTAGAACATGCCTCCATGAAAACAGAATTAAACTGCTCCTCTAAAAGGAGATGGATGTTGAAAAACTCAGACCCTTGGTGTGTTCACTGAATGTGTACCCCACTTTCCTTTGCCACCTGTTAAAATTTTGTATGGGTAGACATAGGATTGTCAACATTATGTCAGGCAGTGGCATGTCTTCAAATAATGTTAGCTGACATCCATGGGCTTGCAGAGATCTCAAGGGGTACACAAGGATTCAAGCCAGCATAGTATACTGACCTCAGCTCTTGAGTCTTGGTGGTGGTACAGCCCATAATGACATTTATGCATAAAATTTGTCAGCATAGTATCCAGATTTATCAGTTGAAAAGGTACTTAATATTTACTACAGAGAAAAGGAGGAGCTCATATAAAAGAATACAAGATGATTATAAGAAGATTAATGTTACTTACAGGGGGACCTGCATGACCAGGTGGGCCAGGGGGGCCACTGGGGCCAGGGGGTCCTGGAAAGCCACTCTACAGCATAGATTAAAAAACAGTAGTTACATTAATGTAATATAGCCATAAAGCTTAATATAGTAGCAATAGTTGTCAGTAACTGTGAAATAAACTTTTACATCATTAGTTCAGAGAAAAATCCTCAGTGACCTGCACTTGGTGCAGTAAAAAGGAAGCAGCAGTATATTCACACAGTGCTGATGAAATACATTGTCTAGTTGTCCCTTCAGAAAAGGCTTCACTGGGTTGCTCCTTGCAGGCTTGGCTAACATATTCCCAAGGTATTTTCAGAGCTGTAACTTTTCATTTTTGAGTCACTATTGCCCTTCTCTAGACCCCAGAGGGAAGCTCAGAACTCTGCTTTTCAGCTGCCCAAAGGGGAAGAATAGGCAGTAGCAGTGAATTTGTTAGACAGAGTAAATGAGTGTCAACCTCTCTGCAGTGTAACTGAGCTTAATTAGCCCAACACTAGAGATTCCTCATGACCTAGAGAGACACTGAATTAAGGCCATACTTTTGTTTTTGTCAGGAAGGCAGACATTTTCAGTGAAATCTTTTCTGAACTTTAACAGTACTAAGCCGTAAGAAAGAAATGAGGTCTGGACTAACCAAAACCTCAATATTTCTACTTCTTGTAGCAACAACCACTAAAGCATTTGATGCTGCAAAACAGAAAACATTTAAAAGTTAGCACAGTGGTCTACTACAGCTATAGAGGGTTCTTTAAAAAAAAGCTTTTGTTAAATTAAACTCTTCACGTGTTTACAACAGATGAAAGAATCACATATATGGATGACATGAGGATCACTGTGTGCTGCAGTACTGGCAGAATGTTCCACAGTTAATATTGCAAGTAATGTGTTTCATGGGATATTGTCATATTGTGCCAGAAAAGGTCACGTATTACAATTTTATGAACCTAATTTTCATAATACAGGATTATCAGGATTGGTATATGTAGGACAGGATACTACTATACTACAAAAATAAATAATATTAGTTCATAGTTGTCTTTTGTCTAAAAAGTGAGCCATTTTTATATTTGCTATTTTCTATGACAAGAAGTACAGCAAGAAGTGAGGGTTTGGGAAATGGGGTTGCCTCTGATGTGTGAATACAATGAGCAATCCCTGTTAATTGTTAGAACTCATTTGGTATAAGGTAACTATAGATCCAACCAGAATTAAAACCATCAGCAGCAATCAATCAGCAGCAATCAATCAAACAAATGAGATATAATTCTTTTCATGTTACACACTGAGGGGATAAACTGATAGTTAGGGATGTGCTTGCTGCTAGAATCTCCAGACTCTGAACAGGTGAGCATCTTCCAGTTAGAGAATGTGCGCTGGTGGAAAGAGACAAAGACAGTACGTGGAGGTTACATGGGCAAGTGAGGAGAAACTGATGTAAAGCACAAAATCAGTCTAGAAGTGCTGTAAAGCCATGGAATGCAGCAATGGAGAGATGTGTGACTGAGGAAATACCAGGCAAGGTAACCACACACGGCCAATGTTGGTACTGTGTTTTTTTGTTTTGCTGATATTACAAGTTATTTCAGTTTGGATATATATTCATTACGAGTATTTAAACTGAAAGTTGATAAATTTATAAAATAATAAAGAAATTAGTCTATGTAATGCAAACTATAAACATTATTAACTCTACTGATTTGCAGCCACACCTGCCTGTAACTGCTGGCACTTACTTCGAGGTCATGTATGCTGTGATGCAATATAAAAGCCCTTATGATCTGAAAATGTACTGACAACCCTGAAGATATTCTAGGGTGCTCAGTAAAGTAGTTTGGTGGGGTTTTTTAACCCGAGTCCAGGAGCCAGAGCACAAGTTATCACTAATCAATTCCGGAGAAAAAACCAAAATAGAGAGGAGTTAACCATAGTTGTTAACTGAAGGTGCCTCAGTTATCTGCCTGGTTCAGCACATCCCATATTAAGACACCATGTAGCAGAATGCAGATGGTATGATTACAGCTGTGGGTGAAAACTGTGAGGAGTGAATATGAATAAATGAATAAACAAGGACAAAAATGGATGGCTGAAGAAGACAAAAGCATGGATGGTCATATTAGCAAATGAAGGAGGTAGAAATAAACAGATTAAAATAAAGGTGAGAAAATAATGAGTATATTTCAGGAAAAAGAGCTGTTGTGATTAGTAAACCTTATTTCACAAGATGATCCAATGGAACTTCCTTCCTTCCCTCCTTCATTTTCTTGGAACTGCTTTGATACGCTACAACCATGTTATACAGAATTGGTCTGAAAATAATGATTAGGCTTAATGAACCACAGCCAATTTCCAGCAACAGCAATTCACCACCCTCTATGCAGCAGATTGTCTGAGTCAAGAGCTTCGTGTTGAATGTCTCTAAATCCCAGTGCCTAAAAGGAGAATCAAGAGCTGCAACATTCAGATTTATATTACACATGAAGCATAGCTCAGGTGTGGTCACTCTTTGAGGGTCCATGCATTTTTACACTTAAAAACCTGAAAACCTTGGACCAGGTCTAGCAGGTACATACAGCATCCTTAGTATACAGTCTGAGTAGCTGTGGGCAAAAAAATGGTAATTGTAAAAAGAAAAAGTGAAAATATTGTGAATTTTGGAATGAATAAATTTTTTCACACGGGTTTACTCACTTGTTATCAGGCAAGTTTGAATCGTGGAAGAGTTAGCAAGTATGGAATATCATACTCAGTAAAGACAAATGATACTGAGTGAGTGAAGGAAGATTAAAGACAGTGAAAGAAGTAAAAATTGTTGGATGGAAGGGAAGAAATTAGTAGAAGAATATCAAGCACGTAAACAAGGAATGTACATGAGACAGAAAGGGAAAAATGTTTAGGTAGTGTTAGGAGGTGAATCACAGTCAGAATTGGTGAAAAGGAAGGTAAGAAACTGAAGAAAGGAAATGAAAAATAAAAAATCCAGGTGATCTATGGCTACTTTCTACAGTAGTGTTGCTGACCAAACTGGTGCCTTACATCACATTCAACTTGCAGGCAATAATTAAATGAAAACTTAGATTTTTAGATTAAAATCAGGATACATACACATCCAAGGTATAATCTACAAGCAGAAAAATTTGTTCTTTAAAGAGAAGAAAGGACAAGAAAAAAGCTTTATCATCTTACAATGGCTTGTGGGTACACCATACCAGTTCCACCAGCCTTCACATCATAGGAGTCATACTGTGGAGAAAAAGTCTGTAAAAAGAGAAAAAAAGGAAGAGAAAAAAAAAAAAGGGAAGAAAAAATGTGATTGCTACAAACCAAATAAGTCTTTTCTCACAGTAGTATGGCAAATGCATGGAGATAACTCATTTGTATCTGATGAGTAGTACTAGCTTGACATACAGCTGCCATATATTTACATAAGAGAAGCCCAGCCATGTCTTCCTTCTGAGGTCATGGTGACATCAGCTCCCCAGGATGGGCACATCCATTTTTCTTCTTGACAGCTGGGCCTCAGGTGAACCACAAAATTACCTTTCTCTCTCCTTTTACTCTGGTTTGACACCTTGTTAGCTTCTTTCCCCAATTTCTCTGTCTGTTTCTTTTCTGTTGGACTTAGTTGTCACTCAGGGAAGTTGATGAAATATTTTCTGTTGCACTAATGGACACAACTGTTTATTATTATTAAAATTTTTCTCATTTCCTCTACCTGTGCCTAATGAGCAACTCAATTCACATGATCAGACAGTCAAATGATGTGGCACTAGTGCAGTGATGCATTGTTGGCCCACGGGTGGCTGAGCAGGAAGGGTTGAACACAGGCAGTGCTCTGCCTGCTCTCCCAAACCATGGTGGATCCAGCTCCTGCTCTGACCACGTGCAAGGCTCCTGTGCTCCTGATTCCAGCCCTCCTGTCAGGATCCAATAGCACATCTTTGATAGAGTGTTGGAATGGGAGACTAATTCAGCCTGTTTTCCTCTCCTGTGTTTGCCTCTCCAAGCCCCAAACCAGTGTCACTTGTGCCCGCTGGGACTGATTAACTGATCCACAGCTCAGTCCTGCAAAAGCAATCCCTTTCAGAATTAAATAAAAATGAGACATCCATCTTTCCTCAGTTTCCAGCTTACCTAGGAGTGGGAAGCTGATATGGAAGTTATAATCAGTGGCCTGTATTCAAAAGTAGCAATTGTTTTAACATAATTTTTTTATCAGCTTTGTGCTAAAGAAGTCCCATCTTACAAACCTGGGCTTGGTGGCCTGCATGGATGACAACATCACCTTGTAACAAAGAACTGCCTGGGGCTCAGTACTAATGAACTTTGGTTACAATCAGCTCTCTTGCTGAGTGTGCCCAGCTCTTCTGAAATGACTTCAGCATGCAGTGAGCCAGAAATAAAGAGGCACCATGGCAAACAGTACTTGCACAGCATTTCGCTGCAAGCAGAGAAGCAGTGCTTCAGTCTAGTCTCATTGGAATGTTCTGTTATTAAACAGGAATTGGTGAAATACAGGAAATTAGGAGACTTGCCTAACCATTAAGTTTATGGAGAAGTCCTCCATCACACTCCTTCTGATTAGATTATTTCTGAGTTACCTAAGTCCTTCAGCAGATCTGGCCCCAAAAGTTTTAAAAATAAGGTAAGGCAGAGATTTAATTGCACTCCAGAGAAATTTTATGGACAAACCCCCAGAACAACAGCAAAACCCCACCTACCACCCAGCTCTATTTTCCAGGGCACAAATGGGATGGATGCCACTGAAAGCAAAGCACCTGGGAAGGTGCAAGGGACAGGTGGGTACAGCATTGCTTTTCATGGCTATGAGCACCAAGGGAGAAGCTGAACATAACAATGACTTACACCTCCACTTATGCTGGGACACGACTGGCAGATTCCGGGGGGCCCGGGAGCTCCGGGACTCCCAGGCTGTCCTGGTGGGCCAGGGGGACCATTTCTGCCTGGAACGCCAGGAGAACCCTGCAAAGACACAAACACAGCAGATACAGATGTCACTTGCCTCCACCTGCAAGGACATTGAGGGACAAACCTTTCCATTTGTGACTGTGGTGGGAAATCACTTCTAACCAAGGGCACGACCAAACGTTCAGGGAAGACAGACAAAATTCACACATGGAAACACTTGATTGCTGGAACCTTATTACAATGGATATATAATCAAACACATCAGAAATATTTAGCAGTTCAGTTCCTGAATCTGAAATTATTCCTGCTAGTGGAGTCCTAAAGATTTTTTTCCTCCTTCTGTATAGAAATATAACAAAACATAACAAATGTGATATAGTTTGGACTAAACTCTGTGTTCTTTCAGTTTAAATTTTTGACATCGTTGTTGAAGCTAAAGTTCCCCTTCAAAACAACTATATGTTACAGTCCTGCAGCAGTCCTGTGCAGTTCAGACACCAGTGAAAGCAGGGTATCTTGGCAGCTTGAATGGGGTATATGGTCCTAGAGGAATGGGGTCTTGATTTTGTTTGTTTCCTTGGAGAAACAAAAAAAAGCTGCACTTACAGGGTCTCCTTTGGGGCCTCGGCTGACTACTCCAGGAGTCTAGAAAAAAAGGAAAGGCAATTAAATTTAAAAAAGAGAATCAAAATAAAACAAGAAAAAAATGCACACATAAACAAGAGCAAAACACTTAACATTTGAATCAGTTTTATCATGTGAATCCCATTAATGCTTGTTCAGCATATTTAAAACCACGTAGGGTTTTTGGTCAATCTACTATTGCTTGGAACATCCATAGCAATTACACCTCCCCTGCAGGCAGAAACATGGCACTAATGAAGTCAGTGCAGCTTTGCCATTGAGTGCAATGGGGACAGAAGTCCACTCTGGAATGCTGTGACAGTTTCCTTGCAACCTTCTCACTCCAACATGTCAAATGTGATGAGGTAATTTAAAACTCTCAGACCTACTGCTGCAATTTATTTCTTTGTCAATTAATAATTCAGTTACATGGTACCACCTTGATTTTCAGTTTTTTGTGTTCAGCTGCTACCAGTATCAAAGAATATTCAGTTGAAATGATCTTGGTTTTTTCAAGATGGCAATTCCCTATACACCACCCAAAGTCATCAGAACAGCTTCCAATGGCCTGACCAAACTCCTACATCAAAGAGAGAGGCTGGGGGAATACTTCACATCTTTTCATTATCAGGAACTCCAAAACAGATAAGTCTCTAAACACTGGAAAGGAGGGTCTACTTAAATCTCTGGCATGCTTTTCTATACCGCTCATTTCCACCTCTCAATATGTTCAGTGATGTAGCTCAGAGGATCCTGGAAGCAGTGGAATACTGCCAGTGAGGTGCAGATAAAGACTAAGTGACATATCTGTGTGTGATGTATTTGTGTGTGACATTCCATGTGTAAACAGATGTGCTGTAGAGCTGCAGAAAAGCATCTTCTCTCTCTTCCTCACACCTCTTTCACTCTCTTATTTTCTAGATAAGGATCTCTGTTGTGTCTGTGGCGACCTAGGTGCTTTAACAGAACCTCACGGATCTTTAACACTGGCAAAATGTTCAGATAAGCTGAAAGCTCAGTATAGCTGGGCCACTCACTGAAACATTGAGGCAGGGGGCTTGGCAGGTACTAACATTCTTGATTTTCCCAAGGTTAAGTTGCTGCTGTTGTTTTATATAATGTTGGTGTCTATAAAAAGATGATAAATTAGGTATGGACAGTATAATCACCTTTCCTTTACAGCACATTAAGTCAGCAATAAGCTTGCAAAAGGAAATTTACTCTGTGATGATGCAGAATTGATAAGAAATGCAGACTCAGAGATGCTATGAAAGTTCTCTAATTTTCTTTCACTCTGGACTGGTGTTATTTTCATGGATACTTATGGATTGAGTATGAAGTCAGAAATAAGGTGTTTGCATTATTCTTATGCTTTTCCATAAAATGAAAAATGTAATGGCCAGTTGCTGGCCTCTGTCCCTTTCTACTATTTTGGTGCCTGTTATCCATGTAAAACTGAGCTGGAAGACTCAATATTATCAGCTGCATTGTATTTGCCTAAATTCAGAAAGTGGTGATGAAAAGAAAAGCATTTAAGAACATCTAGGCCAAAATGATTTGAGGTTCAAGAAGGCAGCAACACCAAAGAAACACCAGTGAGAATGAACTTACTCTTGGAGGTGGTGTTGTTGTTTGTGGACAGACTGGACAGCATTCTCCAAAAGGAATCTCTGGGTTGGGGCAGTCCAGCTCCTCCTGATCCTCACAGATGATGTCATCGCAGAGAACAGATCCCGAGTCGCACACGCAGATTTGGCATGGCTCTGGTTTCCAAACGTCCCTGTCAGCATAAGCCTGCCCAAGATGGGTACATCCTGTGACTGGAAAGAGAGACAAAATTGAGTTGGATATGATTTCAAATGTGTTTTTCAAATTACATGTAACATGAAAACTGTTGGATGGTTTGTTTAGTTTTCTGGTTCATGCACGTGAAGTGAAAGGCTAAATGCTGCTCTTCAGGCACTGGGGGGATCTATTACATTAATTGCAGAGTCTGCTCTGAGTCTATAAACAGACATCAGTGGAAACCTCCTGGAGCTGAGCCAAAGCCCAATTAAATCTCTGATAATCTTCCGTCTTGAGTAATTTTAGTGTCAGATGGAGTTACTGCCCGATTAGCAATTGAATTCTCTGCTGCAGCTAAAGAGTGAATGTGCCAAAGCTCTTCAGCAAGAGTGCCACTGGCCCCACGTGCCAGCACCAGCACTTGCACATGGATGTGGAATGAGCCATCTGTCCAGCACCAGCTCCTGTCTCCAGCATCTTGCTTTAATAGCTGCCACCAAGGGGCTTCAAAGAGTTTTTTGAAAGCCAGCATATGTGACAGATCTGAGAGAATGTTCACATTAATTGCCCAAATGGTTTGCAATTATTGTATCAGCTGGCCTGCTCAAATGTTACAAGTGTCTTCAGAAAAAAACATTGTTCATCTGTAATATTCATGGCTTTGTGAATTCTTTCCCAACAGCTGTTTTACTGATCAGACCTGTTATAGACTATGAATATGAAAAGGCTGACAAAAACTGTCTTGACACATTTAATTTTGGGTTGGTATTTTCTTAGAAAAATATGATGCAGAAAGCCAGGTCATTTAATAACCTAATGTAAAATAACACTAAGAGCATCTCATTTGAGTTTTATAAGCTCATTTAAAGTTTTGTAGTTGTTATTAGAAGTCTTAGATTGCAAACATGAGTATCAGTGAATGTCATGAATAATCTAAGATTTTTTTCATGGACAATTAAAATAATTCAGTTTATAAAAACAACATTTTGGAGAAAGAGCTATTTTTATGCTTACATCATTCTTAAAACTTTATTATAAGGATAATTTACTGCTATACGCCATCCTTCAAAAAGAAAAACAAAATGACAAAAGATGTAATTCAATCCTCTGACATTAAAATTGCCATTGGCTCCAGGCAGAAATTCTGAATGTCATCAAATTGTAATGGCCACAATTACCTAGTATGAGACTGAGCCCAAATTTCTTGCAGTTCCTTCCTATGGGTTATGCAGTCTTCTTTTTTTTTTCCTCCCTGCATCTTTAATCTCTGATTTTAATCTTTCCACCACTGCACTAGCACCCTGGTCTCTTTTTTTCCTTTTTCTTCCTCTCTATATTTGTGGGTGTGTATTCCCATTCCACACCAATGTTCTTTGGCAATGAGCATGCTTAGATGTGTTTCCTCTCTTCTCATTCATCCTCTGCATTTCACCTTTCCCATAACATGTAATTTCCCTTTTCATCTTCCATGAATCCTCTTTTATTTTGTACCTGAGCAGTTCCCCTTCTTTACTGCCATGTGCTCAACTGAGCTTCATTTGCCCCTCCTCCCTTCTCACTTTCTCACTCAGCTGCTTTTCCTAGGTCATATTGACCTGACATTTTCCTCTATTTCACCCATGAAATTCTTTACCTCCTATGAGCTCTGGAAGGGCAGTGGGGAATACAATCCTGGCTCCCTGAGGGGATAGCCAGAGTGCAGATCTTGGCACAGAGCACTCCATGGGACAGGAGGGTTTCTTTTCACAGTTTCAATCCTAATACAGGCTGTCCATGTCCATGCACACTATCTTATGCTATTTTTGCACTTTAATGATAAAAGAAACAAACAGGAGAATGTTGACTTGTAAAGGCTAGCACTCCTCATGATTAAGAGTTGATTTTGACCACTGTCTCAATTAGAACAGCTTCAAAAACCCTTCCCAGACATTTTCAAGCCAATATTTTTTCTTTGCCTGATATCAAGCTGGGGTCCAATATTTTACCTTCCTTTCACAACAACAACAACAAAAAAATTAAAATGGAAAGCCTTCCAATGGCATATGAAAACTCACTTCCCTCAGACATTCTCTTATCACTTAGAAACTCAAATTTTCCTTTTCTGCCCTTTTGGGCCTCTTTAGAAAATTGATATTCTGCACCAGAGAGATGGAGAAGAGCTGCTCATTTCCAGGAGATTCTCTTCCCCACACCCACGTGTCACAGGGTTATGGCATCAGAGGATGCTGCTTCAAAGGACATTGCCTAATGATGTATACCTTTGAAGAGGGTCTAGACATCCTTCCTCAATCTGCCAAGCTAGAGCTAGTTTCTAAAAACTCTGCTTATCTTCCCAGTTCCCACCCCACAGAGCTGTGTCTGTGGATACCAGGTGAATAAGCTGATTCCCTGCTTAGTTTGGCGCTGACTGTTTCTGCAAGAAGCATTTTGCTCCTTTTTTTACAAACCAGGATCTCACTGTGGGCACTTAGGGAAAAAACAGGCTGCCCAGTCTTGACAAGGCTAATGACAAATGTTTCCTGACAAATGAAGGCTGAAACGTAGAAGTGGAGGGTTATGAATGAAATCTTTATAGCCCTGGTAGTGATTCAAGAGAAAAAACAAATCATGGAGTGGCTCATTGCACACGTGAAGCCCTCAAAAGCTGTGTGCTGTGGGAGGCAGAACCTCAGCAGAGCTGCTGGGGAGCTTGGAGCTTGTAACCCACCCTGAAGGAGTGGCTGGATGCATGGAGAGCATGGATGGGCACAGAGCCATGTCATCCAGACCAGTGGACTACTCAGCTGTCACTCTGCTTGAGCACCTACCAGTTCTGCAGGTTAAAATGCTCTTTTCATTTGTAAACATAATCAGGAAAGGGAGAAATTACTTTTTTTGTAGGGCAAGTCATAATTGTTAAATAAAAATACCATTGTATGGACCTAAAAGAACTTAATATTGTTACTATTTGCACTTGGAATATACAGTTATATGAATTGCATACACACTTATAAAGAGATGCATACCATACACACTTTTCTGGACCCAAAAGATGTGTTTGATTAGTTGTAATATTCTGATTTTCAGCTCACAGTATCACTTCCTTAGCCTTTCAAAATCACATTTTTTTAAACTATGACTTTAACACAACAAGGTCCTTATTTACTAGGAAATTCATATCCAAGGATTTGAACCTTCATATGTAATTTTTTTCATGATTCTTCTTTTTCATTGGTATGTTTTGCTGTTTTATTTTCAGAGATGTGATCTTCCTGCTTGACAGCAAAGAGGACAGCTCCAATGAGGAGCAGAAAAAGGCTATCCTTCTCATTTTTGTACTGCTAGTTAGAAAAGCTTCTGTTTTCAAGACAGAAGCAGAGGCTTTCCTCAGGGCCCAATTTTTTACACTGAGAATATTCACCTGCCATATATTATTTGACAATATCAATTAGAACTGTGGATATTTGAAATATGTCATAACAACTGATAATTTTACATCAATAAGGAGATAAAGGAGATTTCTCTGCATTTCTGCAAACTTGTCATTCAGTTATGCTACAGTAGATGGCATCATTTAACAGGAAGACAAAAATTTGAAGACATATGGATATAATGACACTCATATTTGCTTCTAACTTTCTGGACATTGTTAAATGAATTAAGAAATAAGCCAGGAGAGCTGCAATGAAAACTGCTGTGGCCTTTGGCAGAATGAAAGTATTAAATAGATTTCCAAAGGAAACTTACATCTGGGAAGACTTAGGGTGTTAAAGACACCCCCTCTGTGCTCAGATGTAGATCTGTGTGTCAGCATGTTATGACATAATGCATTTTGCATTGCTCATGAAGATTAACCATTACTCCAAAATCCTTTGGAAAGCTCATTTGTGCTAAAGCACCGGAGAATAACGTATAGGAATAATGAGGTTATAAAAAAGCTGACTTGTCTGCTTCTAGACTTGTGCTATAACAGCCCAATGCTTGCCTTAGCCAGTTTTTTAAAATTGATTCCTAAACATACCCATTAGCCTGAGATTTAAGAAATATTAAAACTCAATGGTATTTGTCAATGGTGATGCACAATCTTACTCTCCTCATAAAGCCCTAAATATGATGGCTATACAGCACTTCACTTCTGGGGCACTTACTGTAATGATTTTTGGAAGCCCTGTCCATCTCTAGGGTACTGTTATAAAAAGTTTAATATTTGAGAGCCAGAATTAATTGGAAATTATGCTGTTTACCAAGCACTCGTGTTCTTATAGGTTTTGCTGTGTGCAGCACTTCCCCGGGCCAGTTTAAATAGCGAATAAAATAAAAAAAGGCAAGACAATAATTGCCGTATGCTGGTTTTGAATTATTTCCCATTCTAGGAAGACTGGCAGCTATCCATAACTAGACTAATAGAGCAAGCTGAAAGGAAAATCACAATTTAGTTCCAAAGGACCTATAACTGGGGTACACAGAAGAGCCCAAATGTGTGCAAGGGAAAAACAGAGATGGTTGTTGTCATGTGGCCTGAAACATGACAGATGCCGTATGGGACATAATCCCAATCCCAGTGAGGTGAAGGGGAATTTGTTATCACATGAGAATCTGACCTCCTCTGTAGTTGGTTTTGGCTTTGCATTTGTGCAAGCACCATGATCGTGACTTAACCACAGTTTTATGGCAAAAGGAAAAAATTTCCTAATAGTATCCTCAAAAACCACAGGCTTTTTCACTTTGGACAAAGCCAATGTCCAGCTATTGCATTAGTAGCACTCACATATCCCATTTCCAGAGATGTGACTAAAGGGTTAGAAATTAAAAAAACATCTTGAACTTGTCTGGTTCTGCCTCAGAGAGGGCAATAGTCCACACAGGGGTGACTCACGATCCTCCAGCAGCTGCCTGATGATGGCCTGGGAAGCAAAACTGAGGAGCTTCGGTCTGTGAGAATCTCATCACAAACACAATGAGCCAAACAAACAACAACTGCTGTATTTAAAGTGAATCTGGTAAAGGCACCAAGACGAAGGCAGCCTTGCCTCTAACTTTGACAGAATCCAAAGCCTGATGAAGTTAAGAAGGGCATTTTTGTTACTTCTTTAACTGTACAAAACCTGTGCTTCCTCACCCTGACCTAGTTTTGCTCATTTGCTTTACAGGACGAGTACTTCAGAAATTGTTTTACATTTCTCCTGTAGTGAATACATCTGTTAATTGCATGCCCCAGCAGTGTCTGATAGATTGTTTAAGCAAAGGATGAAGCAGAAGGGAGATATGCTGTCTATTTTCAATAGAAATGCTTTTATTCTCCCCTACCGGAGTAGGTGGAGGAATCCACCCCAGCATGAGCAGTAATGCTGCTTTCCATTTCCTGAGCAGAAAAGAATGCCACAGCGTCTACCTAGAGGCAAATGGTTTGGGCTCCCTGTCTGGTATTATGATGATGTTTATAAGAAACCCAAACACACTCGTTCCATCCCGTCATTAGTAATGGAAACAAGCGCTCTCATAATGAATGAATTGGCTGCAGGAGCGGGATGGCCTGGTTTGAGTACTCCAAAGGGCTCCAATCCTGTCTGGGTCACAGGGATCAGGGAAGGGGGTAGGAAAGAAGGAAAATAAATGGTTTAACAAGTTGGGGTTTTCTCCAACTGCAAGGCCTTCAGAAATTCTCTCAGCTGGAATTGTCTTAAACAGCTAATGAATTGAATCCATTTCTCACAGTGCATGAGGACAAAAGGGCCAATGTAGGTATCCATACCTATTAAGATATTTTCAGGTTTAATAGTATTGATGTAATATCTTGTAAGGCTTGTCCACATGTGATTAGAGGTAATGAAACCTCCATTTATCAAACACTTAAATGCAGACAGTGAAAAACCAGAGTGGGTCAACCTTAAAAATCCTTTTGTGCTCTGTGAGCTGCAGAAGGAAGAACTGCTTATCAGGTGGAATGGAAAAGAAGTGTGAATGAATAGTTCACAGATTTCCCAAGTTTCACATCAAAAAGGACAGCTACATCTTGTGCTTTCAGAATGAAACCGAAGCTGTCTTACTTCTAGGGATGCTTGTGTGCCAAGAAAGGTGGTGTTTGAACAGCTCTGCTGCTGCTCCAGTCCCAGTTTTCCCCTTTTCTCAGATGCAGAGTAAGAAAGAGAAAGCTGCTTAAAAGAATGACTTGTCTGTCAGAGGTGTTGCAGGATGGAGTCACGTGCTGTTTCACTGGCAAGGCACAGAAGAGTCTGGATCCTCAGGTAAAGTATCCTTGTATCACACAGCCAAACTGTCCTTGCTTCAAGACCCACCCAGTCTATATGTCAAATTACAAAATAAATAAGAAAAAAACAGGCCTGCACTGGGACAAACAAGTGCTTACATTTTAAACAACTCATTCCTTGTTTTTTGTTTTTGCATGCTGCAAATGCCACAACCTTTCTGCAGCCTTTAAAAAGTTTTAGAAATATCAGGATTAGAACATATCCGAAGCATATTTGCTACCAAGTAAAACACAAAAGACTTCTATTTCCCCTGCACATTATTGGCTTTTTTCCTAATCTTTCAAAGTGTGATTTAAAAACTCTAATTTTTCTGCTTTATCTTCAGAGGCCTGTTGTTCTTCTCAAAAGGTGATGTGGTCCAAAGCAGGTGGCTCTGTCACGCTGTTCCGTCTCAACATTTGTGTTTCACAAACTGCTCTATTTGAGCACACGTGCTGACACCCTGAATGATGTTCGTCATACAATTTCCAAGCTCACCCTGCCACAGGAGTACCAGGAAACAGTGACCAGAGATATCCCATCGGAGATGATGTTACACAACAGCTTCACTGCTTCAGCTGCCTGCCTGGCATGAGAAACTGTGGCAAAAGAATTTGCTTGTTTCAAGACTGGTAATAAGCAAAAAAAGTGCAAGGCAGTTTCTTTGCTGGTTTAGTTGGGGAGGGTTGTTTTTTGGCAGAACTGTCATTTCAAGCTGAGTCATACAAGGGGCAGGACAGAGCAGACTGCTCTACAGCTATCACCTTGCTTCTTTCTTGGGGCTGCCCAGATAAATGTTGACTGTCTATTTCTGAACTCGTAAGAGTCATTTTGATGAAAAACTTCTGCTGGATTCAAGAGACAGTTATACCCCTTTTGTTCTTAGCTATTCCTTGACAACATTATGGGCCAAATTGCTTTTTGCAGGAGAGGAAGATATTCCTGAGTGGCCATCTGTACTGAGATGTTACTCTGGGATTTCCTCTGCTGTGTTCCCTCTCAACAGGCTGACTCTGTGACTCAGTGATATTTATGCTTCTATCTTTTTAGTAGAGATCAAGCTTTCTTTGCCATAAGCTGCAGAATTCAGATAAGTCCTCCCTGATCAAGGGTAATCACTGCCTGATCAGAACCTCCCTTGACTTTACTAGGCTTTAAATCAAACCTAAAAAATGTTAGCTTCTAATCATTCTGGTGGTAACTGAAGCTCTTCATTGCCTGACAGATCAAATCTTATACTAAGTGTAACATTAGCATTAGAGTAGGGCACAAAATAAGAAGATATTTAATTGTAATTCAGTGTACTCAATGCTTTTTAGAGGGACCATTGCATCACACTTCAGCTACTCTTCAATCACTGCCTATGAGATTTTTCCATCCCCTCTGTTCTTACATTACAATATTTTTTTTGGCACATCACCTTTTGTGCCATAGGGTGTCTTGCTAAAAATAAGCAACAGGCTGCTAGAAGTTCATTTGTGGCTATTTAGTTGTAGTGGTGGCATAAATTCTAATACTACTCTGCAGTAAAATGATTTTAATGTTCATCTTATCTTTAGAGTGAATGGTACCAAATTCTTGTGTTAAGACTAGTGTCTTCAACTAAGCAAAAAGGGATATAAATTCAATTCTAATATGATTTCTGATGATTTAATGGATTTATTATTTTCCTCAAACATTCATCCTGCTCATTCCTTGGGCAGTCAATCAAGACTTCTACAGTCAGAATCCAAGTTCAAGGTAATGTTAGTTTTGAACACTTGATGACTTCCAATTCTATTCCATAAGAAGCTGGCCTAACAAATTTCTAAAGAAAAGCAATAGTTCAAGCTCAACCTTACTAAGATCAATTAAGGGGAAAAATTACTAAAACACAGCACAAGATTTTGCCAAACTTAAAAAAAAAGAAAAAAAAAAATCAGCCCCCCCGCAAGGTGTAGCTCAACTTCTGCATTCCTTGTTTTAGCTAGGACCAGGTAGAGTTTGTAACATTGAAGGGTTCTTTGAGAGATTTCTTGCAGTAGATCTGTCCTGGGAAGAATAAAAAAAAAACTGGAAAAGTCATTGTGCACAGGTTTCCCAGACCTTGCAATGACTCTGACAGATCCAAAACATCATGAAAGAGAGGGTCAGCTTTTGATCTGATAAGAGAAAGGGAATGAATGGAAATTGATAATTGTTAAAGCTTAGTCCACACAGAACCTCATTTAAAACACTGACCTATAACTACTTAGTTAATGATGCTTTAAGCTTCTGGCATGATAAAACCTAAACATTGTGTGAGGAAAAATGTATGACTTTTGTTTTGCACTGTCCAAATTTATAATTAAAACAATTTTTGGCAGGTAATTAAAATTTCAGATGATCCTCTCTTTCCCCTCAGCTCTGTGAGAGGGCTAACAGATTTATGCAATGCTGTTTCTGTGGTTTGCCTTGGAAGAGATCAGCCTGATTCAACACTTCTCTCCTGAGGCTGAAGCAGATGGGAAATGTTACAATGGCAATATAATACATGTGGTAATATCATTTATATTTTCAGATACCTTGGACAAAGTCACCCCAATATAACTCCACAGCTCTAATGAATTTACATCTGAGATGAGTAAAGCAGCAGGGGGGCAAATTCTCCTCTGGCCTGAGGCCCTGCACAATTTTATTGGTTTCCCTGTAATTTCAGAAGTTGGAAGTAAATGAAGGATTTGGTTCTTGCATTTCATATTCCAGTGAAGGATTAAAGTGCTCTGGCATACTGTCTAAAGAAAAGAATCATATCTTTCGCTGCCAATAAATTAAGGGTATTTGTAATTCAGAAGGTTGTGGTGGGATTCTGAATGCATAGAGCATCATTAACCTAGTTTCATCTGCAAAACAGTTTGTATTCATTCATTCCTTATTCCAGTTTGTACTAATTCACCCCACATCCATTTTGGACAGTTTGTTGGATATGGATGGCAGTATTTAAAATTCTTCTTAATCTGCTTCATAGAGGATATTAAATGGCTATTTGTACACTGGATACAACACTCTTATTGTCAGCCTCCTAGGACTACTAAAGTAAGTATTGTGTCAGTACCTCAGGGTACCAAAGACAACTTAATTTTGGAGATACTTTTAAATATCAAGTTCTTTGCTTGGCCATTTTTCAAGCACAGACCTATGGATCTTCCTAACTAATTCCCTTGTGAGGTGAAAATTCACACTTTTAGTGCAGCGAAGAGCCTGCAAGCAGAGAGCTGGCTTTTAATTAATATCAGAGGTCAGCAGCCTTGCTACTGGAGTGGCTGCCTGAGGCCTGGCACACATTTCTCTCTCCCTGCTCTGTGCAGCAACAACCCCAGCTGGCACAGGGTGAGAATAAACAGCACTACACAGCCCAGGAGGGCTGGAACATCTGCAGCAGACACGACCTGATCCAGCACAGTTTATCTGCTGCAGCCCTTAAAAGGTACAAGTGGAAGAGCTGGAGCCAGAGAACACCTGATAAATGAAAAGGCTCTGTACAATTCACTTTTTTTGATTCTTCACTGAAAGATATTTACAGCAATCTTTCTCTCTTCAGCTGTTCTAAAATAATCAGTTGGACTTGAAAACCTCTCTTCTTTCTTTCCCCACTCCTCCATATTAATGCTATTCTGTTCATACAAAAAAGAGGGAGCTACAAAGAGGACCACCCTGCCAACAGCTAAGCCACCAACAGCCTTGGAATATTGTGCAAAGAATTTTCAAAATGTCTGAGCAGATTTCAGTTACTCTTTTCAAAGATTTGCAATTCCCACTACACAGCCCATTGTTTGCTTTCACTAGGACATTCTTCTCTTAAACAGCTGGCACGGAATGACTACTGCTCTGTAGGGAAAGAAGCAAACATCATACAGTAGATTTAAAGACAAAACATGAGAAGATGTAGTTTTTTGGTTTTTTTTTTTTTGAAGAGGCTCTCATGAACATAAAAATGCTTTCCAAGAAAATATGAATCCTATTTTTGCTTCTTATAGCTGAAGAAAAGCATGGGGGATGTAGCTTATTCTCCTTTGATGCCCAGCATGGCTATTACAGTGAACATCAAAGGAACAATGAGCAATGCTTCCCATATTTCCCATTAACTCTGTTCAGATGAGCAATTATTTCTGTCTCATCTGTTTGAAAAAAAAAGATGCAATTTTGTTCTTGCTTATTTTCCTAAAACAAAAGGGAATGAAGGAAAAGAGAAGAAGCAGCAGAAAGGGAAAGAAGAGAGGAAAAAAAAGATGTTTGCCACAGACAGCCTTCTAAAGCACAGACTGGTCACTGGGCGTGAACCGCAGGGAGCTTCAGTGGGAACTGATTATGTCCAGGAGTTTTCCAAGAACTGCCAGAGCTGAATTGCTGTGGGAAGTATTTTCCTGACACAGATCATCCTTTCATATGTACTGTGATTCTGCTGCCCTTTGCAGCACTGGAGTTGGGAATAAAGGGGTGCCTGAAGCTGCCCTAGCAGAAGAAGAAAGGTTTGCACTCAGGAGGAAAGGTTTCACCAGCTGGAAGAGCAGACTGTGCCAGACTCCAGGGTGGGATGCACAGCGACTTGAAAGAGAAATCCAGCAGAAGAAAGGGATGTGTCTCCAGTGGCTGTGGATAGCTTTGCATTTTGCTGAAGGCCAAACTCTGCTAAAGTCTTAAATTTACAAGTCACATCCCTCTTTTCTTAACAGTCATTTGGGTGCCCCTTTAGGGTGAAGGCCTAGCCTTTCAAAACAAAAATCCACATGCAACCTTGGAATATATATATAGATATATATATATATTCATTACCCTCACATCCTTCCTGTTCAAACCTCTGTGCATGCTTTCTCCTTCCTGGCAGACATCTCTTCATGGAGTACTTATGTGAATCAAACCAAGACAAAAATGTGCAGACATTGTTAAAGGAGGTACCATTTTCATTCTCACTCTGATAGTTCGTGTTTAAAGGAAGGGTTTGACATAAACGGGGGGAAATGGAGTAGTCTCTGAGCTAATCTGAAAGGAATCTCCTCTTCTAAACTAAACAAAGCCAGAAGTCCCAGAGCGAAGTTTATCCAAACTAAAGCCAACAAACGGTTGTTGTTGGAGGGGGTTATATCATGTTTTCCATTGTCATGTTGACATGAAACAGGCAGAGGCTTCCACTTTGCAAACTCAGAGACAAGACTGGCTCTGAAGTGAAAATAAATAAAGAGAAGCAGTGGTTGGAAGTAGGTTAAGTTTCCTCAAATCAAAATTAGAAGAACCCTTCCTATGAAAGATGAGAAAAAATAATGACTGCTTGAAAATATAAATGAAAAATATAATGTACTACACCTCAGTGTGAAAGATGAGCTACTCTGCAGCCAGTGGTGGATCTAATTCCCCCTTGCACACTTCCAGCATTTAAGACAGGGTTAGTAGACCTCCCCCTCTCTCTCGTACTTACAGAAGAGACTTTCTGAATCCCATAATTCATAATTTTTGTCTACCTACAGAGGTTGTCTCTTGATTAACCATAGTCAAAAGCAATGCAAGGGTTAATGTTTGAATTTTTTTTTTTTTTAATATCCTCTCAAAGTCATATGAGAAATATTAATAGCATGGTCACCACATATAAATATGTAATTCTTATTTCCCTGAAAAAAGTCTGTGTTGAATGGAGAAAAATCAGGAAATTCTGTGGGAATTCCTTACAGATTTTTCCAGTGACAAAACGTCTCTTGTGAGGGAAGCCACAGAGAGGACAGAAAGGAAAGCTTCATGAACCCTGTGCATTAAAAGATTGAATGGAAGAAAGAAAATCCCTAGAGAAGCAGCTGCCCTGCAGCAGTCACCATGGCTGTGGGAAGCTGCCTGCAATGAGCCACCACATAGCACCTCTGCCACAGGGACACCACTGCTGTGACAAGCATGGCCCCAAAGAGTCAGCCCTCCAGGAGGAGCCCATGGCATCCCCTGGGCTGCAGACACTGAGGGTCAGGAGCTGCAGCCTTCTCTGCACCCAGCCACAAAAAGAAAATAACACTACTTGTACCTCTCCTGAGCAGGAATCACATCTGTGCCCAGTTCTGCTTCTGTACAAGGTGTATTACTATGGATATGTAGAAGGAGGGATAGGCTGGCAAAGCACTGCAGCAGGTAAATGATGACACTAAAATTTTTGTTCCATTTAGGGCTGAAGGTTATTTATCATCTGCCAAAAACCAAAATCGGAATGTCTTAAAACTATAGACAATTGGTGGTAGATACTGAACCCTAAATCATGTTAAAGTCATGTAATGTACAGTTTACCAAGCAACATCATGGAGAATGAGCTAACAGTAGAAACGTTGAATCAGAACAGGTTTTATCATACCTTTCTCAAGTCTGTTTCATTTTTTTGGGTGCTGCCAATAATAAATTGAGCTGTGCATATCAAACTGCAATGATGTAAGACTCCAAGCCAATTACTTTAAGACCACAAAAATCCCTGTTTGTTAACAACATATCTCTGCCATTGCCAACAATTTCCCTTTTCTTAACTGAGATCTTTTGCCCCGTTTCTTAAACAAGCATGACTAAAGGACAGATAATCTGGAATATTAATGGCATGACCATTGCACAAATATCTAATTCTGTGAGCTTTGACAAGTTATTACTCCAAACCAACAAATTAAATCTTGCAACTCTTACTGCAACTTTGGCTTGTGCTCTTCAGCAGACCAGGAACCTCCTACAGAAACATCAAGAGCCATACAGTGCTCCAGGTGCCTGCTAGCCTGGGAAAGTGCACTCTGTTATTGTTTGCCCTTCCTGGCTGGCTGAGCCTTTCAACTCTGAAGAGGCTGCTTTTGACCCCAAATGCTAAATGCCACTCTGCATCACTTCGCTCACTGAACCTCAACATGCTGTCCCAATTATGAGGGCAGGTATGTCCCATTTTCTGCAGATTTCTCATTAAAACAAGGGGGGAACAACACCGGCACATAACTGGGACAAAGACTAATGGACCAGTGTCAGTCTTAGCCAGCCTGTGGAAGAAAAAAAGTGATGGTGATTTCTTTTTTTTTTTTTTTTTTTTGAGAAGCATTAATTACAAGTCTCCACCAGCTGTTGTGTAAGGCTGGCATCAGCAGAGTTTGCAAGTGACACCTGGCTGCCTGTTTCAAACCTCAACACTTTGGCAGAAGCTGGAAGAGGAAATAGGATCGGCTTGTACTCTGCAGCACTAAGAGGAGAGCAAACGTGACGCCTCTGACTGAGGCATCAGCAGTGAGGTTTGTGCCAGCAGCAACACCCTTCTACCTCTGCTTCTTCCCCCTGCCATAAAGCAGTGGATGTTTCCAACTCCAACTCCTCTTTCAGAAAAATCAGTCTGTGTAGATTTGGTGATTTGGTCTCAAGTCAAAAACAAATCTGGAAAATAGTGAAAGGGTTATATAATAGTCTCAGTTTCCTAAGGCTAATGTGTTCCAGGGGTGTGTGATATAAAATGTGTTTATGAAATTTGTCATATTTCCAAGAACATATATATAATGTTTAGAGGGGGTGGATTCCCCAGGCTTTCATTTAGCATGATTTTTCCAGACCAGAAAGGAATGTTTCAATTTTCCTAAGCATAACCTTGTCTGCTGTGTGCTTGGTAAAAAATAGTTAGGAAAAATGGAAGGAGAGGAGTAGACCCCTGATATTTCATTACTTCACAGTCCAGGTTACTTATGATGGTTAATTATCTCTTGGCACACAGAAGTGCATCATCTGGTTTTACTGTCAAAACTCTGGAGGGGAACCTTTCTGTTTTACCAGAACCTTTGAGCAGAGATAGTTCTCACTGTTGTTAGAATTACCCTTTAACTGGAAATTTATCAACAAAGAGCACATGTGTGCAGTGTTCCATACAGCTAACTGCTAAACATGACAGTCTAATAGTTTCACAAATAAACTACATCTGTGCAGTACCCATCCACTTCACATGCTATCTAATCCTTCCCAGTTAATAAAAAAAGAAAGTAAAATGGCCAAATCAGCTGTTTACCAGTTTTCTGAAAATATTATTTTCTCAGGAATCAGAAGTGAGTGCTCAGCAGGAAAAGTAATTTGCATGCTGCCTCTTGAAACTTACATGTAATGGTTATATATCATTTTAAAACCTCAATTTGCAACTGAAAGTTATATGAAAGGTCAATAAGTCTTGTCAGAGAGATTTTAGCATTCAGCCATTACCTCAGAAATGAGTTTCCTGACCAAACATCCAAGATAATACTTTCATTATAAGGAAAATACTAAATTACCTTAGAGCAAAAAATTATTTGGAATAATACTGAAGGGTTTCTGGCATTGCTGTCACACTGCTTTCAGAGCAGTAGAGTTTTCCTAATGACCTCACAGAAGTTCCTCAAGGACTGGGGTGTACCTATGAGAAGTGTCGCGCTCTGGCTGACTGAGGGGTCCTTCAAGCACAACAAATACAGCTGAGACAGGCCCAAATCCATCTGACTTCCCTTTTGGCATTGATGTGAGGGCACTGTGGATGTGCTTCCTTTGTAGGCAGTGAAAAGTGCCAAATACCTTCACTCTGTCTAGCCAAAATTTATGCTGTCTTCTGGATGTAGCTGTCATGACTGCCTCTACAAACTCAAGACAAATGGGATGAATGCAAGCTGCAAGGCTTAGCAAATGCTTCCACAAGTTGTGCTCATTGGGTGGAGAATGGATTTCTTTCCTAAAGAAACATTCTAAGGTCTTAGTTTGAGTAGTTTAATATGAAGGATGTAAAGGTGCCTTTTAAAGGGTGGAACCGAATATACATTAGTGGACTCTGAATCATTTGTCGTGTCCTAAGTGCTGGCTTCGTGTCCTGTCTGCCATCAGAGGGCATCTTATCTTGAACATGGGCAGGGCTTGCAAGCCCTGACACACATCAGAAAACCTGGATTGTGTCAAGGTGATTTCACCTCCAGGCTAAAAACATCCTGGCGGGTTACAAGGACATACAGCTTTTGCTCACTGAATTCAGAGAATATTCCTTGTTGCACAGAATCCGGATCCCAAGCTCTAGAAGAGGTTTAGCCTGAGGCTGTACTCAAATCTCCATTCCAAGCTATTACAACAAGACAAAGAAACACATAGCCCAAGGGTACATCTGACTACCCTAAACTCAGTGTATACTGAGCAGTTTCCTTAATATCTTGCCAAGTCTTGTCTCCTGGCAGGCTTTCCCAAGGAAAATTTTATATTGACTTACATTTGATACTAACCATATAAACATTTTTCTTGACAAGAGAGAGCATTTCAGTATGTCTGGAAATTCTCTTTTCAGTTGTGGAAATTTTGGTTTCCCAGACCATTCCCTGCCCTGCACACAAATTAGTGATATGAATAATCAACTCCTTCAATTATTGTTTTCTGTGAGAAAAGCATATCCAAATGCGTGGAAAGAAACATTCTAACGTGAGGAGAGAATCCGATTTTTTAAGGGATAACTGGTGATTTATCAGTCTCTCTGTGTAACCTCATCCTTGTAAATTATATGGAAGTCGGCCCAGTAAGGAAATGTTACAACACCATGAAACAGGAATGTGGCAGAGAAATGAGAATACTCATTCACACTTCATTCGTGTATTGTTCTTCTACACAAAATTTATCATTTCTTGAGTCAAATGTATGCTGCACCTCAGAAATGTCCAGGGATATAACTAAAGTGAGGGAAGGAGACCTGGCACTCAGAAGGGGTTTGTTTGTGGAGAGAAATAAAATTGATGTTCCTTTTTTTTTACATTGAATGGTCTCTTAGTGCTTACGCCTCTGACAATAGACACAGATATATAAAAGAACACTTACTGCATGTTAAATATAAACAATATTTATATTGTCTGCTGCTGTAAGCACAGAAAACTCACTGCATACATTTGCTTAAATTTTATAATCACTGCATTTTACAATCTTTACTGAAGATTACCGGAGAGAGTTTGTCTCTCGGCAAAGCAGAAATAGAGAAGGATCAGTTCACAGTAAACACTGTTTACTCTCTACAGAATATCTGTATATGCATTGTTTGGGTTTTTTTTTTAATAGAAACTTAGGCTTAGCCTGTGTCTGCGCCAGGTGAGGCGGGCTGGTGCTGCAGAGGCTGTTGCCTGGTTTGCTCATGCTCAGATCCTCCTGAGCTCCAAGTCTCCAGTGCCAGCAGGCTGCTCCTGGGGGCTCCCACACCCCTCGGCAGAGGGCCCTCTCCAGGTATGGTGAGGCAGATGGGTCTGCCGTGAACCGGCTCAGGTAATCGCTTTCATGATGTGTGTCACACAGAGGAGTGTAGGGTGTGACTTTAAAGGCTTTTGGCTTTACAGTGCTACAGTTTCTTTGGCTGCTGCTTACAGAGCTAATGGTAAGGTTATTCCTTACCTCTCTGTAGGAATAAAGAAATTGCTGATCTTTCATATTTATGGTAGAGAAAAGTGTTTTATCTTAAGGAAGGTCTGGTTTACAATATCTGGCAAGCAGGAACTGAGCACATCCAAAAAAGGTCAGCTGTACTTGTGGAATGTCATCTGTTTAACTTAAATACTCATACCACACTTATCTTCACTCTAGGTTGAGTTCTTGTATACAAAGTACTTCTCTCCCCTCTGAATTCCATGTTCACTTGGTTTTTGGTGTTCTTGCTCTCTGTAAACGTGCACACACACACTTCCACATTCCATCAACTGCTAATCAGTCTTGTGAGGGGCTGAAACAGCCTGCAGATGCCTGATTCAAACTCTTGCAGCTGAGGGAATTAATTTACCCTCCTGTTCTATGCCAAAGTAAAAATTCTGTAAGCTGACATATTCTCATATATCACTCCTAAAAACTCCTTCAACAAAACCATTCGGAATTTTAAGGCTTTTTTTCTGCACACAAATTGTTGAAAGAAACCCCCACGGTGCCAGTGTAAAACAAACAAGTACAAAGGAGAACTCCAAATAAAATAGCTGGAAGCAAAGACTTACTCCTTGTGACAAAGAGCTTCCAGGCAGCACGGAGCTAACAGTTAAAATGTTATTCCAAGAGTTAAAAGAAATAGCTCAGAATCTCTCTGGTGTCTGCAGCAGGGAAACAAGTAAGAACAAGAGCAATTGCAGCCAAGGCAGACAGCACTGTACAGTCCTTTCTAACTTTAAAGAAAGCAAAGCAAAGAGAAACCTTTGAGATGATACTGCAAATCCCTGCAGCTTTCAGCTTCACCATTAAATATCTGACTGCTGAATTAGTGAAGAAAAAGTGTTCTGGTGAGATTCGTGCATACTCGTTTCTTACAAGCTACTAAAATTATTGGTAAAAATAAAATAAAAACATGAAATCATAAGAAGCTTGAATTACTCACCGACTTGTTGTGCCAAAATAACTGAGGGTTGAAACACGGCAAGAATGAGCAAAGTTACTTTTTGCGCAGAGCTCATCATGTCTAAATATTAGACATGAGACTCTCTGTGCAAAAATAAAAATGGGGGGGGAAGAAAAAATCTATTCAAAATAGCAACATCGGTTGCTCCCTGCCCTTCCAGCACCGGGCCATGTACAGAACTCAGCCACAAGCATTCCCCAGCTTTGGCCTTAAATAGGAAAAAAATTGGCTTACTTTTCTTTTCCACCCCCTTTACTGAAACATGAGAAGAAGACCCATCCCCTAACAGTAAATGAATGATTAATATTTCTCTTGGCTTTACAGAAGACTAAAGTCAACTAAACAAGATACACAGCACATCTGGAACTTTTGTGTGCGTACGAAACGCATGCTGACACTGTATATGAACAGTTAGGGTGCACTCTATGTGACACATATGCATGTGAAAAAAAGCCCTGTGCCAAAGCCCCTGGGGCAAGGCATTTTTTAATTTTAATTAGGAGTCAGTGGGTAAAACCCAAAGCAGATTTTTAATTCTTAGTGCTCCCTAACAAAGATAAAAGTTAAGCAGTGATGTAGCTGCACAGGCTGAAAGAATCCCAGAAGTGGAGGAGCAAACCTGGGTATTTCTGCTGATGAGCAATCAGAGTTAATAAAAGGAAGGACTGAAAATCACACTTACGTTTCAGTGCTTTTCTCACCCTTTCCACCTCACAATGTGATTTTGTGTTACCTGGGGTGAATGCAAACATTAAAAAAAATTATGACGAGAACAAGATTGTAAATCACAAGCATCAATCTCTGAAACTAAATCTTTTCAAGTAATTCCGTTTGATGCTGTCATTACAACATTTGAAAGGAATGCAGAACATTTTTCTTGTCTGTTTGCTCCTCAAACAAGAAGGTAGAGAGGAAAAAACAATAAAAGAAAAGAAATCTTGAGAACTACTAATGCCTTTTAAACA
This sequence comes from Cisticola juncidis, assembly GCA_013400215.1. Lineage (NCBI taxonomy): Eukaryota > Metazoa > Chordata > Aves > Passeriformes > Cisticolidae > Cisticola > Cisticola juncidis. The sequence goes on from VXBR01000802.1 coordinate 1,653,027, forward strand.
CAGTTATTTCTTTATTCTACACAAAACTTTACTGAGAATAAGATCAGAACTTGTTTTCCAAATCAGATGGTTTGAGCAGTTTTTGTTATGAATCTAGCTTTGCTGGGAATGTAGCCTTAAGAGATCCCAAAGTGAATGCAGAAAGCTGTCACAGTGGGCATCTCTGCCAAAACACTGATCCACAAAAACCCCAATTGCTGCTCTCAGTCAATCAACCTGATCCAGGTCATGTCCTGCAGAAGTGCTCACTCATTGGTTCCCAAGTGTTGCTGAGATTACAGTGACCCAGGGAACCAGTCCTCCTCTTGATAATCCATGAGTGCCATGAGCTATCATCCAAAAAGGGGCCAATATCTCTGTATGCATCACAAAGAACAGCCTGAAGTTTAATCTAGTAGATATTGGATCTAATTTGAAAACCTATTTGTCTGAAATAGATTTGCACTTGAACTGAAATATTCTCTTCTGCTGGGGTCACCTGAGGTGGAGAAGGTTGAAGCAAGTGTGAAGAGGTTTTAAATAATCTGATGGCATTTTTAACATATCTGAGCGTCTCTTCTGCGTCTTAAATGTTTACAAGGTAGGAATGCCTTGATACATTCCAAAGGAATTACACACCACTTTTTTCCCCTGGATCACCCAATATTTCATGCTGTCACTGTTGCATTGGCAGAACTATTTCCTGCAGGTTTGGATTTTCGTATCCCAGATCATATCACCTAACAGGATAGGTTATTTGGTTTATAGCATTCAAGTAGCTACAATCAACAAATAGATAACCATCTCCTGTTGAGCCATCCTAGAACCTAAGACAATAGGCTTCAAATTTTTATGCAAGGGCCTATAAGGTTTTCTCCTCTTCTGGAGTTATGCTCAGAACATAAGACAGAACAAGAAATAAATCCAGGAACCTGGATATGTTTGTCTCTCTTCAATAGAAGTGTACAAACAGATCAAATCCTGGATAAAAACCATTCTCAGCTATAGAAATAGAATATCACTGAATTAACTGTTATCAAGATCACATGCAGATCAATTTTCTGTAACAATGTCTACATGCTTGCCACAGTAATTGTTTTTTGAGGAAAAAAATAATTCATTCAAGGTCTTTGACTTAAAGACACTTTCACATTGAATTCTGCAAAATTTTTAGCCTGTTTGACCACAATAAACATTTCTCTAAATGTCTTAAATCTAACCTTTTAAAAAAAGAACACCCTTGGTGACTCCCTTATTTTCACTAATGCTCACCTTCAGTTTTTACTCTATAACACTTGTCTGAGAAAAATTGAAATTCCAACTCTTCTGGATTGTCCACTTTAGACATTAAGCTATTCTTTAACTAGAGTATGAACCCAAATTTATCCATAACACCTACTGTTTGCCATAGGCATGGGAGTATCAACGTGTGTGTTTGAACTTGTACAGAAATGAATCCTGGGCTTTCTGTATAGGAGCATAAACCATATCTCTTGATGATTACATCCCATAAAAAACAATAACCATTCCTTGGGTTCTGCAGTGTATTTGCTGTGGTTTGAGGAATAACAACTGATTTTATAACTCTAGTGTAAAACTCTCTGGCACTTTCCACTTACTGTCACAAGTCAATTCCTTTTGAGTGGCATTCACCATTTTACTTACGTGGCCTGAGGAGGCTGTGGCACAGCGACATTCCTTGAACATCCTCTGCACACTTTGTGTTCAAAGCCTTCCTTTTCACATCCTCTGCACAGAAACAGCCTAAAAACAGGTTTTTGAGTCTTGCAGGCAGTTTTGGATTATTTAGTAGGTAGCTCTTGATTAATACTCATCTCCCTACACATGCAATGTCTTTGCATCTGAACTAAAATGGAAAAGGTACTCATATCAAAATTGGTGCAGCTTTGATGGAGGAATCTGAAACAATTGCTTGCAAAAGTTGTTGAATATGTTTGTGCTCTGCAGTAGATAACATAAAAGGTGTACATCAAAACTGTTGACAAATCTCTCCATCAGATGCTGGAATATTCATGCAATCTGGGATTCCTTCTGCCTATTCCAGTCTTGAGGTTAGTGACATTCTGCCTTAGAAAGACAACTGAGAGATTTGATTTTACGTATTTATCAGGGGGCCTCTGGGTCACCCCACCAAAAGGTCAGCCCTTAAGTAAGTAAATGATATAAGTATTGCTTTAAAAGTGCCCAAAGTTCTGGCCTGTAGAATCAGTTGGTAACTATTCCTTGTTTCTGAGAGCTTAACCTGAACTGAGAATCTTCAAATGTTATCATTGCAGTTAGTCCTATGCCCATATGCAGTTACCTCCTACCAGCAGCAAGACAGTTACAAATCTTTTTGTTCTGTGTGGATTTTAATCACAGTAAAGAGTCTCCATATTTTAAAAAAGAGTGTACAGTCTCTCTGAAATAAAGCCCTGTGAATAGTGAAAATAGTGACAGAAAGCACAGTGGGGGAAAAAAATACAAGACAAACTGAATCTAGCACCACTAAACAAAGAAAACCCCAAAACACAGCCACGTACTTCTTAACCGTTCCTGTTTAGAAGCAATGCAAACTCTGACTGATGCCCTAATGGACAATTGCAGGAATGAAGGCAGCCAGAGAAACGAAATGGTTTCATTCTTCTTCTGTCTTTCAATTTTCACTGAAATTTTATCCTAAGACAATGGACAATCAAGTTTTGAGACCCAGTCTCTTGTTCGCATCTGCTCCTTTTTCAGCTTTGCACATTCTCAAGCTTTCCACAAACTGAAATTCTCTTTTTTTCCAAAGTTCTGTGCAGATTAAATAAAATCCTTCTTCTGAGTCATGTTGGGGAACTAACTGTGTTACAGCACAGCTGTGAAGGCTCTTAAGGCAGAGCCAACATTATGACTGCATACGGGTGAAGCAGAGACAGCACCCACAGCATTTTCTCTTTGTGGCAGGAGGGACAGAAGCCAAAGCAGTTTAATGACCTCTGGGTGTACCAAATGCTGGGGAATTTGACATCTCTGGCCAGGGCGGGGTTTCTCTGCACTGAGCACGCACCTTCTCCTGCCGCCAGGGACGGAACCCGTTAACTCAGAGCACTGGCCCCGCGCATTTGCGAGGATGCTCCTCTTCACCGAGGTGTCAAAATTATTTTGAAAGGAATCTTTTCTTCTTGTCTCTAATCCAGATTTCCACTGGACAACTGGAAAAACCTCCAGATCTTCACTTCTTAAAGAAATAGCACAGTCCTATGCACCCAAGGGAGTATTTAATGAAACAGCTACAAGATTTTCTGTCAGGAGAGTGTCTCATAAAGGCTTTTGTGCTCTGCAACTTGTGGTCATTGGACATTAAAATAATATAAGGCAGCTGAAAATATTTATAAATTTAAGAATAAACTTAGTTCTGAATTTGTGTGTATGCCTAATTTTATACAATCACAAAAGAAATAGTATTTTGATATATATATATAAGTAACAAAAAATGTGTTAAATTCATCAGAAGAGCAGCCCAAGAATGAATTATCATAAAAAGCAGGATATCCTTTCTACCTCGGGGCTGGTGTAGAAAGTGGAGGTACATCATGCAAATCCCTCCCTCTTGCTGGCTCTGCTCATATCACCATTGCTCCAAACAGCACATGTGGGTCCCAGAAGTGCCCAGGTTTGCTGTACTCCAGCTATTGATTCCTATGGGACCTCACCACCAAAATGTTCCAGGCTTTTGGCTCAACAATAGCAATCCAGCAGATTTTAGGAGCACTTCTTTTTTGGTCTTCTCTTATAAATTAAATAAAAAGAACAATGACTGTAAGATATGGTAAATATCTTTAAAAAATCATTGTTGCATATTTTTCTGTTTGTTGATTTATTGTTTTTCTAATGAAGGAATAAATAATCTTGTTTGAATTTACTAAAGAATAACAGAAGACCATTCGTACTATGACTCATCCATTAGAAAAAACAGAAAACAGAAGAACACAGGATTAAATGTCTTAACTCTTGATCTGTTCAATATTAATGGGCTAAGAAGCAAAAGAGATTACCAAGGAAAAAAAAAATTGAAATTCTGAAAAACAGCCAACCTTTTCTAAATGAAGGCCACTGGAGATGTGCAAGAAGGTCAGAGACCATTGCAATACAAGAGTCTTCCACTAAAAATGAAATCCCAGTTTGAAAAAAGAAGAAATGGTAGTCTTCAGGAATAGTCAGCCTATTTTTGATGGTGTGAGGCAGGTATGACCCTCTCTTCTGGACTGCAAGTGTTCCACGTGTCCTTAAGTGCACACTGATTTCATGGAAAGGAGAAACAGCATCCAGCTGCTTTTCTGGAAGGAGGGAAGTGCACCATGCTGGGGCCAGTCCTGCTGCTGCTCACACTGGTAGGCGGGCAGCCTGGAGGGCTGACTGCAAGGATTCTCTCAGCAAGTATTTTATGGGATTTTTTCCGATTTGTGACCTCATCACGTTCTTTTCTCTGCTGTTAACTCCAGTATCCTGTCATAGAGCCCACTATAGCTCTGCTGTTGGAAAGTGGTGCCACTTTTGAATTCATGTCATGCATGGAGAAACACCTTGGGATCCTAATTTAGGTGTATGGGTTGATCTGTTCTGCATTTCAAAGGCAGCTTTTAAAACACCTTTCCTTTCAAGGGGAATCCTGTCCTAAGAACATTACATCAACACCTGGCATTCGAGAGTCTCAAAGCCCATGCTAACAACATCCAGTACAATGGCATATAAAGATAATAAAGAAACATAAATAGCTATGTAGCTATGCTACTGATCTGAACTGGTGTTATGGGTTAAGCTCTATATGGGCTTGAAGGTTTTATCTCAATATTACAGAACACAAAACCCTACTTCAAACAGATGAACTGTATGTCAGTAGTACTGCCTGGGCTATGATAGGAAAGGGTGGGAAAGTTTTCTTGGATACACTGAGTGAAAAAAATACCACAACCCCACCCCCACCCCTTCCTCCACAGTAGTAACAACCAAGTTGTGGTAGACTCCGGGGACCAAGTTCAATAGTTGGGAAGAATCATCTGGAAAATCAAATGAAAATACCACACAGTCATTCATTTTTTCATGCCTGCAGACTCTGTGGCATGAAGAGTGGTAATAACATAATTATTTTAATTTTTTAACTTGAAATTCTCGTGTAAATTGGATTCAAACTTTTCTGTGAATCAGAAAATTGTTATGCCTCATTCAAGATCCACTTGCTCTTTGTTTTTTAAAGACAAGGGATGCTTTCTATCTCCTTTCTTAAAAACTTGGTCTCATGGAAAACAGAAATAAATATAATACTGAAATATGCTTTTTAATTGGAACAATATAACTTTTTTTCCAATAAAGAGCTTTGAGGTGTGAAATCTTCTTACTCCTTAATATAAGAATGTATTCTTCTCAGTACATCATTTTCTACACACATGGAAAATTCAGAAAAGTGCCTCCTCCAATTAATTAAATCCTTATTTGAATGGTATTAAATGTCTTTTTTTTTCCAAATGGCAGAACAGTGAATAAGCTGGTATGATTACAGTAAAAAAAACACTATTAGGCCAGCATTGTGATTACAGAAGAATACTGTAGTCATGATTTTGAGAGCAAAGAATTGAGGGTATGCCTTAAATGAAGACACATCCCATTCCACATTCCCAGCCCAGCCAAACCCCTGTCCTCAAAGGGATACTCCACCAAACTCTTGACAGAAATCAGTCAAGCTCCAGGATCCACACCACTGAAGAAATCCTGCATGCAGAAAATTAAAAGGAGCAGTAGAAAGAATCTCTTGGTGAATGCCACTATGCCTGATTTAGTATTTATTCCAAGGTTAGAGATCGGGTGTGGGTGGCTCTTTCCTGATGTTTCTGCAGTGGCAGCATTCAGCCAGTTCAGCTGGCATTACAGGAGAGAAGCAGCCTCGATTGCCAAGAGATCCCCTGGTGGGGAGAGAGGACGATACAAATCCCCCCTCTCCAGGGCAGCTCTGCATCCCACCGGCAGTGCCAGTCCCCTGCCACCCACCCTGCATCTCCCCCACTGGCTCCTGCTCATTCCCAAGGCCAGCAGAACACACAGCTCTTGGGAATGCACACAAGTGGACACATACACAGGGCTGAAACTCTGACCTGCTGTTACAGAAACCTTGGGTTCTTCACACTACAGAGAATTAGCCTGTTTCCATTCCCAAAACTTCTGGTGCTGGTTTTGATTTAGGGATTGCACTTCCTAATTTCTGGAGTCCAGGAGGTCAGGGTTGTTATTGTACTATGTTTCCCATAAGCTGCCTTCCTGTGCTTCTCCGTGTTTTGCCATTTTGGACTCCACCACTGCATACCATGAATTTTACAGCTCCCAAGGTATCACCCACGACCATTTTAACTGCTCAGAGAGGAAAGATTTTCCTTTGGAAGAGCAATGAAATTTCAAAATAACTAACTTCTTCACACATTTACCACCTATAGAGGTCTGAGAACTTTATCAAGCCTTCCTTATATTGATCCTACAGGAAACTACAACATAAGAATGAGAAAATATTTTCTAAAAATACAAAATAAATACATGAGCAGAATAAGCAAGAGCACTGGTCCTGATCCGCTGCCACATTTAGTGAATTACAGATTATGGAGATTGTCAGGTACTTTAAATTTGATTCTCACTAGCTAGATGACACTCACCATTATTCCTCAGAAACGTAACTGGCATTCCCATCCAACTCTTGGTATATTTAGAAACAGAATTTTTCCAGCAGGGAATGAAAGAGTAAAACATTCTGGAGTATTACACTGCAAACTGGTTAGTCCTCTAGGACTGTACAGGTATTGCAGATCCCCAGATTCAGATCTTCTATACTTTTGGCTGAATTCTGAAGAAAAAAAAAGCCATTTCTTAAATACAGGCACAGTATAGAACAAATTTCTGAGGATGTATTTAATAATTATTCTTATAATGGTTAACATTTCTAAAATTTTCCATGTGCACAAGCTAAAGAGAGCTACGTTGCTGTTGAGATTAATGTTCCAAGTTAAACTGAGCATTGCAGTACAAAATTTACCAATGAAATTATCAGTTTCAATAACTGATAGAAAAAATATCAATACAAAGAATAAATAACTTTTCACCCCACTCCTGTTCTTCTCAGTAAGTGCAATTCCTTCTGTTTTCGTGATTTGCAATGACTGCTCTAGGGAAACAACAAAAAAAGACAAAACTTGCCGGATGCTTTCCATCAGTGTCTGTTCTAATGCTTTTTAGCCTGGTGCAACTTCAGGATAAAATTTTACAGTAGCCCTCTGCAGGTGCGTGCACATTAGCCTGGGTGTGATACAAACCAGGAGCTCTGTGGGTTATTAGGTATGAAAAACATAATGACAAGAGTATTTGCTTGGTTCCACCTTGCAAAAGAGAATAAAAGATCCTTTCCTTTTGAACAGCCCTGCAGCTCCCTCTTACACAGCCTTTGCACGCAGAGCCGTGCCTGGCTCTGGGGGCTGAGCGCTGCTGTGTCAGTGCAGGAATGCACAGCAGCACCTGGAAGCTTTTTTGGGAAAAGGAGCAGCAGATTTGCCACATGTTGCAACAGGTTGTCACATGATATCATTTGTAATATTTAAGAGTCACCTCCTGTTGTGAAATGGTGAAAAACCTGTGTGTGGTATGCCACTGTTAAAATTAAGGACGAGGGAAGATCAAGGAAAGGTTTATGGACTTCTAGTGGGATAGATCCTCTCTATCCTCAAAGTCAGAGCTGCTTTCTGCGTAAGCAGCTGCTGTTGAAGCAGATATCCCCTCCTGCCAGACCTGGCTGCCACAGGTATCATGCTCTTCAACAAAACCAAGGGCAAGGGCACACATCTTCAAGAAACATCAAGAGAATGAAAGCCGCACGATGTATTTGGTGAGAATTTGTAACATTTATGGTGTATGACCTTAAAACGGGTGCCGTGTGATGTTACCACCAAAAAAGTTTGTGAGTGTCAAGACCTCCATTTAAAATAAAGACTCACAAATTATATCAGAGGGAAGCCTGAGTTTCCCTACCCCTCAGTGCAGATGATATTGTGATACAAAGAAAACACTAGTACAAGGTGTGTGTGTGTTCAGGCCAAATTTATGGCCCCACCATTTTAGGGCATTTGTAAGTTTTACCTTAAACTTCTAATAAAGATGGAGGAACATAAGGCATGCAAAATTTCAGCAATGGCTTTTAACTTGAGAATAAGATATTATGTAGGTGAAAAAGCAACATACATTTAAATCAAACATTTTGTATATGCGAACATGGGAGGAGAGGAAGAATGGGGTATTTTTTTATAGTTTTTAAAAGCCCTTTTCAAAATTGCAATGAGATGTCTTTTCAGAGTTCACCTTTAAACCCTTATTGAAACACTGCTTTCAAACAAATGACCATCAGGCAAATTCACCTCATCAGTATCTTTGAAAAGCTACAAAGCTGTCAGCAACAATACTTAAATATTCATAAGATGCTTTTAATGTAATACTTGTGAAAGCACACAAGTAGGGTGGACTGCTATTTCTGCTAAGCAAAGAGTAAAAATAATTCAAAACCTAAGAATTCATAGAATTTGACCTTGAATAACTTATAATGTTATCTATTTAACAATGTGCACTACTTTTTCTTTGGACCCTGTGCTTTGCTGTTTTGGAATACAATGAGCAAGGAATCTTTAATCTTTTCATGCAGAGCTAATGACCCCTCCAAAGCAAAAAAAACCTTATTAATCATTCCCAGAAATTCCTGCATCTGGCCTCTTTCTGGAACTGATATTGAAGTATGACATTCTGATATGTTTCAAGCAGAAAGGGAGCTTTGAAATTCTGTTTAAAATAAATGAAAATTCCAAAACACATAGATGCTCATTATGCAAGTGTTAAAATAGATAGGAAACATATTTATAGACAAACCAAGGTCTTTTTAATGAACTGAGTAGTGGAAAGAAAGCATCAACAAGCAAGAATTTTCTCTATTTTCTATTTCTGTGTAAGTGTTGGGTGAAAATGGCACATGAAAGAAATTCTTGCACTGTAGAGTTATTTCTACCACTTCAGCTATGGGCGTGGGAAACAATTTGAGTTATTAACACGTAAGTCAGACACTTGAATATGTTAAACACCGTATGAACATCACAACTTTATCCCACCAATACAAAGACACTTCCCACACTCCTTATCATGGAAGTACTTTTGATTTCCTAAGAGTTACACTAAGCATATCTAGGCTGGCTTGGTCTCCTTGGGAATCCAGGCTCAAATGGATCTGAACTCTGCCTTGATGAACACAAAAATAAAAAACAAAAAAAACCCAAAAACCCCCCCCAAAAAACCCCAAACAAAACAAACAAACAAACAAACCAAAACAAAAAAAAAAACCAAACAAAAACAAAAAAAAAAACCAAACAAAAACAAAAAAAAACCCAAACCAAACCAAAACAAAACAAAAAAAAATTTTAAAAATTGCTATCAATTTGTTTGGAGAGAGCAGCTACTATGAGGTAGAAATAGGACCCCAATACATTTTGTATTATTTACAAGAAGAGGAATCTGTGAACCCCTGCAGAACTCAAGGCTCTGGTATGGTGTACATACCTGCCATTTTTACTTGCTGCATTCTCTTTTTTTGGAGCTTCTGATCTAGTTCTCATTCCACTTAACACATCATTTGGTGAACTAAAAGCACTAGGAACATCTGGAGTCCAGTTGGACAAAAGGAAAAAAAAACAACAATGGACTGAGGAGGAGCTGTTCAGACCTGTGGCAGCTGAAGAGCCTGCTCTCCAAAGCCCTCACCCCTGTCCCCAGAGTGCCATAAAGCAGCCCCACAGCCAGGCAGCAAGGCACAGGCAGCACACTCTGCTTCCACAAGTCACTACTTGGCTGACCCTGCAGGCTCTCAGTGATCTTCAGGGAATCAAGAGCTAGAAGCTGCTTGCTCTTTTAACATTTCCGAGTTTCACAGTCATCACACTAATGACTTTTTCGTAAACTACTCAACACAATAAAAATTTAAGGACAGCTAAATCGGTGATTCTTTGTATGCTGCTATTCCACTGTAAGTATCTTTGCAGCATAAACAGAAAACTTTGCCCCAAAGAGTTTACAGGATTTCTTCTTTGTGTTTTGCTTTGACAATTATTTCAAATTTAAACTAACTACTCAAATTTCATGCTTTTAGCATTAATTTCAGATGTAAGAAATGTTTGCCTTTTTACAGACCCCTCAATTTTTAAGCCAGATGGTCTTCACACATGTGAGATTGTAAAATAAGTGTTGTAAATTGTCTCTGCACACTATTACAAATATTTTGAATATTTTCACCAGTGATCCTTATCTTTAGCCAGCTGTATTTCTGTGAAAGCATGTTTGTCTGCCATGGGTTACCATCTAACCTCTGTTGAGTTAACTGGGCAGTTCTGTGGTTTTGGTCTCCCTACAAACAGAACTAATGTCAAACCACCAAAACAATCACCTGTCTAGAGAGGTAACTAAAAACTTACAGAGTGGCAGCTGTTCAAGGAGGGAACTTCAAGGTGTGTAGGATGGGCACTGCTGGAGTGACCAGGAAAAGGGATGCCAGGATTCTGAGAGACCTGAGGCTTGGGAGGAACCAGAGCAAGCAGTTTTGCTGGCAAGAGGTTGACATTTGATCCATGGACTCTGTGATTGGAGAAAACTGGAACATCAGATCACACAAGGACAGAGCAGAAATGCAGAAAGGCTGACACCTCAGCCCTGCCAGCCCTCCTGGAGCTTTCTGCTTCATCAGTGCCTCTGTGGGAGCGTGCTGGAGGAGCTCTGCTCCTCTCTGCTGCCTCCAAACTCATGAGGCAAAGCCAGCAACAACAGAACAGCATATTTTCTTTACACATGACAACCTCCACCCATTGAACTGAACCACAGTCAAGACATTTTGGCACGTTAATAAATAAAATGTATTTTGTCTGAAATAAGTTAATATAAGGACTGATCCATCTGTGCCCCAGAATGCACTCTGGAATGAGATAACCCTGCAAAAAAAAAAAACCTACTTCATTCACTTCACCTTCACCCTTTGCCATTTAGTGCATACAGAGGCTTTGAGATTTGGGAATTTTGAGCTTTAAAAAATGATCTTAATCAAAGGACCTTGCAAATCATTTGTAGTTTTTAATTACATTGATTTTTAGACTGATAAAATGCCATATTTGAGTTTCAGACAAATCTTATTTTCTTAGTTCATAGGGAAATAACAGTTAAACTTTTCTGCAGATCATGTGAGCTTTTTAATATCATTTTATGGTTTTAGCATATTCTCTTAGGCCAGAATTTTTTTAAACTTTAATCTACATCTACCTGAACCTATAATCCCTTATCTGAAAAACAAAATCTCACTCTTTATCCTAATGACACAAACCATCCTTTTTTAAAAAGTGCAACTTCTTTAAGGTGTAACTTGCCTTTATGCCTTTAAAAGTATTTTTATATTTGAAGTAAATATGGTTTTATATAATTTATTTTATTACAAACTGTCCTTGCTTTCCCAGGATTTGGCCTGTTTCATGAGATGACTGCCTTGGAAAGCATATTTGGATGTCCAAGTTATTTTCACAGTTGCTAGTTATCCTTTCCCCAATCTCTGTGTACTTTGGGAAGGACAGGGCCTGGACAGAGTCACAGCTATCCGGCTGAGAATTTAAAAAGCAAAAGAACCACCCACAAAATGAGCAGCCACTTTAGACATTGCTGCAGCAGAAGCAGAGGGGTATGGATCTGTCAGCCAGCCTTTCACCAGTGCAGCCTTGTAAGCAAATTTCTGTCATGTCTGCCATGTGATCTTCTTGAAGGACACATGCTTATTTAATGGTTGCTTTGATTTTTTTTAAAAAAATTATGACAAATAAATTGAATTCATACAGCCCAGGGATCCCTTTTCTAGGGTGTGCAGTTTTTTCAACATTTATTATTAAATTTATCAGGAGCAGAAATAACGTGTGTGAACTCGGGGATGATTCTAACTCACCTGGATGAAGTGGTACTTTTGGTGCTGCAGACAGAGGCATATGGAGAAACCTTTGTGTTCTACAGTAAACGGACACCAGTTCCTTCAAAAACCTACAATTAATAGATTGATTGATTAGTCAGTGAACAGTAAAATCAGGGTGGAAGCAGGTTAGGAGTTTGCATTGAGTGGAAATGTTTTTGACTCCTCAGCTCTGAAAATCACTCTGATGATCAGAACACACAAAACTAAAGACTAATTGTGTCGGGGGAGTGTTTGCAAAAGATGTTACTCATTTCTCTGGAATGTTTGGACTGCAGATCCTTGGTCCTGGTCAATCTGTCTTTTTCATTTTTGACTGAATTTTACCTCTCTGCCCTATTCATTGTCCTGTACTTTTATTTCCATCTTCAGCAGTCCTATTTTGTATTTTTTTTCTTCAGATAACTCAAGAAGAAATGTAACAGATGAAAAAAAAAATTACTAATGCACCATTTCCTGCCGCCTTTTCAATAAAAACATCCCCAGCACTTTCTTATTTGAAAATTTCTGACTATTGCTGGCTGAACTTTCTGAGAGAATTAAAAAACCCCAGTTAACTAGATCTTAGATTGCATCTGCAAAATTAGTTTCTGTCTACACTGGCAAATAGGAAATTATTCTTTTGTTTACTATGCTTAAACAATTACTTTTTTTCCCCTAAAACACACGTGGTAGTATCTGGACATAAAGTTAGTCATAACTCCTCAGTTTTTGGTTTCACACTTCATCACTTTGGTGTTCACTAATGCTATAATGCTCAACTGGCCAAACATCTCTTTTCTTACAAAACATTCCACTCTCTTCCTGTTCAGTGTTATTTATCAAATGCCCTTTTAGTGCCTTCACCTAGGTCATTAAAAACCACTTTACAGGCTTTTTTTTTCTGTCCCCTAGCTTCTGTAAAATGAAACAAAAGAGCGAAGGTGAGACACAACTTTTTCTGCATGTCTACAAAAATTCCCACTAAAGCTCCTCTCTTTTATGGAAGTCTTAATGGCAGAGAAGCACGAACATTTTACACATATCCCGTAAAAGCTCTCACAAAAGTTAAGACATTGGTCTTAGAGCATTTTTATTCTTTTTTCTGGGAAAAGTGAAAAATATTTTCTTACTGACCTCTGTACTTAATAATAAATATTTTGTAATTCTACACAACACTTCCTTTACTCTCCAAATTCCCATCTACAGAAAGTATGATCAGAGCTTATGTATGGTCAGGAAAATTGTAGACTTCATCAAAGAAAATGATGTAAAGTTTATAAAGTCCCATGAAAATTGATACATATGGAAAGTTTGCTGTAAATTAAGTTGGGAAGACTTATGTAGAGAAAAATTTGAATCTTCAGTGTTCTGTTTATCTGATATTGAGGCTTCAATGTTTACTTTCCATCAGTCTGTGTTTACAGTGGGTTTGTGGACATTAGATTAGATAACAATGGGATGTGTAAAAGCCTGGGAAAAAATGAACATTTGACTTCTTAGTTCCAGAAAACATATAAACTGTCAGTAACTTTTGATAGCATAATGACCAATAAATACATGTTATTAAGTAAGCTTCATATGTTTGAGCTTCAGAGTGAATCACTTTGGGTTTTTCTGTGGGTTTTGGTTTTTTTTTTCAGTTATGGGATATTCTTTTTAAGGCAATCATATCCAGAAGAGCTCTTGGCCCTTTCCCTGGAGCAAATAAAAAAACAGGACTAGAATTTTCAGTTTGGTGTTCTAAATTTATGTCCTTTCTCAAATATAAAAATAAGAAATTTTTATCATTTAAATCAATATATTAGCTAAACAAAGTTCAAAATTAATTCCTGGATTCAGGTGGAATGATTGGAACTAATTCTCCTGATTTCTGGGTACATCTTTCAAGGCAAACAAAGTATTTTGAAATAAAAACATCTTGGTTCCTGTTGACAAATCCATTTCACTTGCTCTCATGAAGACTGAACAATCAAGGCAAACAAGAACTTAAGGTTAGGAGAGGTTCTAAGCATCTAAACTGACAAGATAACAGTTTGTGGAAATTCTGTGTTTCTGTATGTTATAAACAAGTACTTCCTTGTACAAGGTATAATTCAGCATAAATATCTTAAGACATTTAATGTGTTTTTTTAACCATGTGTACAAACTGTGTTCACTTCAGTAACTTTGTACAATATTTCATTTATGCTGGTTTGGTTTGGGTTTTTTTTTCCTTCAAGGCTTTTTCAATAGTTAAAGAGACCTGAAATAGAAGACAAAATGTTATTAGAACACAATATGTGGCCATGTGTTAGGAAATAGATTTGGTGGATAAACACCAAAACTCAGAGAAGTGCAGTTTCTAAGGTCTCAGTCCTGAAACAAGAAGTTGCTCAGAATCTCCAAAGAGAGACTGAACAGTTGTTTAGAGCACTGACAACATTTTCTATGTTTTGGAACAAAACTGTGGCAGTTTCTTTGCCAGTGCCTTAAAAGAAGGCAAGATGAAAGAACAAGCCCTGGAAATCTATGCAAATGTCAATATACCAAAGCACTTGTGTTTCCTTCACAATTTTGTGAGCACAACAGCAGAAACTTGGGACCTGCTGTGTACATCCAACCATGAAGAGACATTTATCTTTGGTTATCCAGAAACCTTTGCCCAAAAGGATTTTAAGTAGCAAACTATCACTTTTATGAACTCTGACAGATCTTCTGAGGATGCTTAACTACCTTGCTACATTCCTGAAAGGTGTTTTGGAACCCACTTTTGAGGACTGAATGTTATGAAGATTCCACTGACCAGAACAAAGTAATTGTAAATGAGTTAAAATCTGAGAAGCATCAGGCCTTGTGCAGGGAAAGAGCTGAATCAGGAGTGAGAAAGTATGGTCTATAAAGCCTCATCATAACAGTGTTTGATTTCTGCAAGACAAGAAAAGACTTAGTCTGAGGACATTGTCAATAAAGGCAGAGTTCTGCTTAAAAAAAAAACAAACAACAAAACAAAACACAACAAAACAAACAAAAAACAAAACAAACACCCCCAAAAAACCAAAAAAGCAAACAAACAAACAAAAACAACAACAACAACAAAAAAAACAAACCCAAAAGAGAGACAAAAGTTTGTGTTTCTGAACAATTCAAATTGTCAGTTTTACCCTTTACTCTGTTCCCATGCCTAGAATTATGCAAGTTCTAATTAATGCTAATGAATGTGATAAACAATTGAAGAATGAGCTTCAAAATTTGGTTTTTTTCCAGTTCCAGTGTAATTTTAAGCCAAAATTGCTGGTTGTGGTCTCAGTCTGAAAGGAGAATATGCAAAATCTCCAAGTCTTTGTGGTAACTAAGGTGAACAATGCATACAGAATCTGCAAATGAGAGCCTTTCTCCACTGAATTTTTTAACTGAACTGATAAATCTTGCCTTCTTTTGTACATGGCACAAAGAGGCAGTAGACAGAGAATTAAAAACTGCACTGCAGTGCACAGTCATACACTGGCAGATGTGGAAACTGGATGACCTAAAAAGCCCTTTACACTTCTAGTCTCCAAAAGTTTGTGAGCATCCTCGAGGGAGTAATTTTTTTTATTAAAATGCCAACTAGAAGATGAGTTTGTTTGGAAAATGAACAAATTTTAAAAGAGAACAATTATTCTCCCTGCAGGCTTTTGAGCTGTTGACACAGCATTTGACAGCATCCAGGGTGCTTAGGCACCTTCTCTACAGGCAGGCCAGACCAGAGGGCTGTTCTGACAGGAGCTTTCAGCAAACCTGGTAAGTATTTCTCCCCATATGCTAGAATGGGATTCTTAAAATCTGCTTCCACTTTCTACTGCTTATGTAACACTTGAAATAGGAACTGAATATAATGCTACTCCAAGGTACAACACTCAGAAGTATGATCAACCCTCAAAGACTGGGCAAGAGAAGAGCCACAACTCCTAGGGTATGTTAGAGTTCATTCTGTACATAATTTCACTAAAAGGGAGTGAATACATTACCAGGCATTACCATTTACAGTTCCTAGGTGGTACTTTTTTCCCCCCAACATTATAAAGCAAAAGTCTACATGCTGCTGGCAAGGACAGCAATCATCACCAGAGACAATGAATGAGTTCCTTTCCTTTTTAAAAAAAAATATTTTGGCAGGTGCCTGTGTGCAGCCAGTGTTGTCAGAGGGGGCTGTTGTGCAGCTGTGAGCAGCTACAGAGGATGTCAAGGCACCGTGGGCAGGTGCTCTCCATGCAGACTGAGGGTGGGGCTTCCACACCCAGTACCACGGAGGAAGCAGCTCCTGCTGCTCAGTTTGGTGAGAAACAAAACAACTTGAAAGGTCCCAAAAAGATATTCAGTGAGAAATCATGATTCAGAGTTTCAAAGTAATAGGATTACATTACAAACTCGTGTATCCTATAAATATAAACAGTTAAATTAAGCTGCTCTTGATGAATTTAAGGCAACATGATGTGGTCTTGAAGGATTGTAGGTCATAGACCACATGTTTTCTTAGGGGATGTGGGATGCTACCTAAGGGAAAACTTATTTCCTGACAGCGTGGGTAGCATTAGATGTTATACTGAACCTTTTGTAAAGGTCTGTGTTGTAGAAGCCAGGAAAAAATATTAACTTAATATTAACTCAACTTTACTAGATAACTCCTTCAGTTGTTTTAATTCCTTTGAATAGTTCTTCACAAGGATTGTCAAGGAATTCCAGCAGGACTTTGGAAATTTAGATTTTAGTAAATATATGTTTTCCACCAGAAACATTCTCAGTGTTTTTTTATGCACACTTAGGATGTAAGAGTTTTTTCTAAAACCACAGAGATACTCACACTTTGTAGTCCAGGAATCAGGAATTAAACGTAAATACAAATTGCTAGAAATTATTACATGGGCACTTGTTTTTCCAAGTCTCCATAATGGAATAAAAAGACATGAACTAATCCAGTAGGTGATATTGTAGAGCATGAAATAGAGTTTCAGAAGTAACAGAAAATGAAAGAAGATACCTTGTCTCACTTCTGATGCTTCACTGCATGCAAGATAACATTACATGTGGGTATCAAGCAACACTAAACCAGAGGTGAAGTTGAAAAGACAACTTGACAATGAGAGAAATGAATACATAACCCAAAGGGAACATCAGACTTTGCAAACCCCATTGCCTTAAAAAAACAACTGTTTTCCTGTCTTGGTGCTAAATAGCTATAAGGTTAATCTAAAGACCAAAAGAAATGGATCTGGCTTTAAAATGCAGACACGATTTAAACAATCTTCTCCTCAGGCAGATTAGAAAAAAGTTTTAAAACAAAACGTAGTTAATTACAAAATCAGTTAATTAGTAAAAAAGTAGAACAGGATTCTAAAGGAAACAAAGGGCACAAGACCTATGAGCAGCTGACCACCACCAGCTCAACTACTTTTTGGAGCACGGTTACTCTACTGTGAACATTGCAGGTTTCCATATTCTCAACTGCACACCATTTACCCAAAGAGTTTGTTAGAAACAAAGGAAGTAAATAAGGCAAACCATCCTTAGCTCTTTAGTCGTGTGCAGAAAGAAAAAGGGTATGAAATGGGTCTTTTTGGTAAATTAAAGGAACAGGATGAAAATATTTTCTGAATTACAGACTTTGGAATGAATAAAAATAACATTCTTTGCATATTTATGTGGTCTATGTCCCTTTCTCTCTCTCTTTCCATTACAGATTTCAGCTGCTGTTAGCTTCTCTGCAGGCAAACTACCTCTTGATCTACATTGAAGACAAATTCATCATTAAAAATCAATCTCCTCTTTTCTCTAAGAGAAAGCACTTCAATTTTATTCTGTTTTTTACATATTTTGATTACTTAAAATTCCTAGAATTGTGAAAAACCATGCTATGTGCTATTCCTATCTAAATGCACAGGTAACATCGACATTTTAAATACTATGGCCTTGCCTGTGTCACCAATAACATGATGGACATAAAGCCCTACAAAATTATGATCTCAGTGTATGTTTTATTCCTGCAATCATAGTTACATGTTGACTACATTATATACTTACATATGCTATAAAACATATAAATAATCTCCTTTATTCTCTCCATATTTCCCTCCCAGTATTCCCTGAAATAATCTGGTGTTGTGAGACTTTGAGCTGTAAGAACTCAATAATGAGAGGGACTGCTTCACTGTGCTTCAGATAGACATCCAGAAAATTGATTGCTTTATGTTATAATAACTATTCATTATTTATCTGTAGTTTTATCTAATCCTGGAGTTGCCCAGTGAGATTATTAACACTTGTAAATTTAAATTACCTATCAACACTAGCTGCCTCGATATTTATAAGGGAAAACACCTGATTCATAAATATTTATAGCTATTTAGGACTAACACACAGACCAGCATTCTCAGTGTGGCCTTATTTCATGAAGAAACAAAGGAATTTAAGTCACAGATAAGAAAACTCTCCCTCTCCTATGCAAAACTTCTTTGTAAATATGGGCTGTGCTATGTCCAGCTCCTAGGAACATAATTGCATTATCTGAAGAGGTGGTGCTACTGAAGTATCAGGCAACTGCTATTTAGCACTGCATTAATTAGTGTGGCTGCTGGGTCACTACTCCTTACCCCACGTTCTTTCCTCCATTGAAGGTGTTACATGGTCAGAAACAGAATTTACTTCACTTAACACTGTGCTTTTACTGATGAGCCTTGGTGCATCAGGGAGTTTGCTGCAAAATGTGCTAAGCATCACTTACTTAGGACAAGAATACTGTTTTCCCTATGCTGGATCAGACTAAAGGCCCTTCTAGACTCAAATTCTAGTCTGACCAGTGACCAACAGCAGATTCCTCAGGAGGAGTGTTAGAGCAGGGCAATTACAAACTGATACTCTCCCAGAGTAAAACTGCCTCTAACAATTTACAGCTAAGGGATTTCCTAAGCAACAAGCAGTGTTTCTGTTTTAATGTCTTCCAAATGTGATTTTGCTTTTTTTGGGGGTTTATTTTCCTTGCAAGTTCTCTGGGAAAATTCTGAACCTATACAAGCAGCATTCAGAGCATCCCATGGCAAGGCCTACAGCTTTGGCAGTTTGAATTTCATTGTATTGTGTGAAGAAATAATCCTTTTGTGTAGTTTGATATTGGCACTTGCTGGTTTAATTCAATACCCTCTAGCTCAAGGCAGCACAGAACCATTCCTTATTTATCTCTTTCATTCTTCTCATTATTTCAGAAACCACTCAAAATTTTTCTCCAGGAATTGCCTTTGAGGCTGGGGAGCTTTGGTCAAATTGTTGTTCTCTAACCAAATTGTGATGTCAAAACCTCCTCTGCCAGCTGAGATACACAGGCATGGAATTGCTCTGAGCTCAGACATGTGGATATGCAAAAAACCAGAATATGTCCTTTCCCATCTTTCCCCCAAAAGAGTTCAGCTTGGCTCATGTATGGTCACTGTTCAGTGGACAGATTGGTCATTGTGCAGGAGCATGAATTACACTCTGAGTTTTGAGATAAACTTAGAACTTACTGAAAGTAACAGGGAGGGCTGGGCAAGAAATAAGCAGAGAAGTACCAGAATATTTAATGCAAAGTATACCTGAAATTGGTTTTTTCAGAATCATAGAACCTTTTTCAGTTGTTCTTTGTGGCTTGTTTTATTTGAGGGTTGGTTTTTGACTAAGCTTTAAAAATTATCATACAAAACTATATGACTTTAAAGATCACATGACTGCTTGAACATGTTGCATAAACAGAATGAGTTTGGAAAATATCAGTAAAATGTCCAGAATATTTTATTTTGCAAAATTTACTGTTTTGGTTTTGGTTGTTGGGAATAATTTGGCTGAAAAGGAATCAGCTGACATATTCAGCAGACTATACCAAAACACAAGAAATAATTTTCTGAGAAGAAAAACTAACAAGAAACAAAGCTATTGCAGGCTGTGTATTTCAACATCATATAACCCATTCTTTAACTCTGTTCTTTCAGAATATTTCCTCACTTTTCATTTCTTGTTCAACATATAAATTTCAGTCATGAGCTAAAGCTTCAGCAAACTTCATTCATACTGGAAAATGCTGATGTATCATCCTTTCTGTCTGTGCACTGCCTCGGGTATATCCTTTAGAAATCTGTGCTCTTAAATGGATATGGACATTTCAAATCCAAACCTTATTTGTTTCAACTCAGTTTTCCCTTTCAGGCTCTGCTGCATAAGGTGGCTGTTTTCTGAGAGGTTTCAACACCAAAATGATACTTAATTACAAAAAATCAGACAATTTTAAATAAGTAGAGAATCATCCTAGGCTCTAAAATATGATTTATCACAAACAAGTCAGCCATCACCACCTCACCTGCCTTTTTCTACATTTGGCCAATTAGAAATTAGTATATACAGAAAGAACCAGAATTTTAAAATGCTGGATGAATAACGAGGCTCAGATATATATCTGTCAGCACATGGATTTGCTTAATTGCAACTCAAACACTAAGAGGTGTGTAGCTGTAGAATTACTTATTCTTCCAAGGTTGTCAAAAGCGCTAATTTGTTTACATAAACCAATGCTCCTGCGTGTTTTATTGAGATTGCCTACAGTAAATGCTTTTTTCCCTCAAAACTGGAAAATTAGATAGGATTTTTTTATAGCTGAAATTATAAAAAGATGCTATGGGGGTCTAATGGATTACAGAAGAAGTGATCCTTGCCTTCTGAAATTGTAAATAAAAGATTATGTTACTACAAAAATGTTGCAGGAAAGAAAATCTACAGAAGTCCCCTGCAGGAAAGGCATCATAACAACAACCTTATAGTTTCATATGTTAAACAGAAAGCTTGTTTGCAAAAGGAACACTTCAAAAAGATCATCTATTATATGAAAATCAAGAACCCATTTCCACAGGATACAGTGGCAGCCTTAATTGTAATGTCAAAATTGTTAAAAAATTAAAGTGTTATCTTTATTCCATAAGAGCTACAGGAATACGCTAACAATAACTAAAAAATGTCTCTGTCTCGATTATATTCAAAAGTTTTCTGTGTAATCTTTCAAGAGAATAATTTTTACTCACATTGACCTTGAATTCAGTTTCTCAGGTCTTGCATCTGATTTTGTTTCTCTTCTCTGTCTTCAGATTAACATACCAGGGAAGCCACACATATCTTGAGTTTGTCTTGTTTACCTTTCCTATATTTCCCCCTAATTCTGTAAAAGCAAGAACGATATTATGTTTACACAAGGTCCTTGCTCAGCAAAGCTTTTGCACTTAATATTAAATACCTGAATAATCCCACTTAAGTCAGGACAATATTTAATAGAAGTACTACATATGGTCTAAAGCTGTACCTTCTGGATTTTCATGCAATGTGTTTTGGCTAAATATGACATAATCCACTAGGTTAAAAGTAACATTCTAAATTAAATACTTAATTTGAATGTTTATTAGGATAGGAACATCCCCATGCAAAGAGAAAAAACTATACTGAAAGAATGGGACTCATAGTCATATCATGATATGGTTTCACAAAATATTTTGTTAGATGTATCAGTGACAAAACCTGAAGGAAGAATCAGTCTACAGGAATCCTCTGCTTTTTGTGTGCAGAGAGCAGCAACACTGGACTATGACACAGTTTATCAAGACAGTTGTCCCTTTGAGCTCCTGCAGACATTGTCCTTTGGGTATGACACAATCAGCACACAATCTAACCACTAACAGGTGTCCTTTCCTACTATTATTCTTCATTGTGTATCCCAATGACACTAAAAGAGGAGGCTAAGGAAAAGACTCCAATAACCATCACAGAATTATGGAATATCCTGTGTTGGAAGAGATCCACAAGGATCATTGAAATCCAGCTCCTGTCCCTGCACAGGACACTCCCAAGACTCTATCCATATTGTAATTGATAAATTCATAACTGTCTGTATTGTTATTTATAAATATGCATAACGAGTAACATGGTCTAAGAGTCTTGAGGATTTCCCCTGGTGTTCCAGTCTGGTAAGCACCTGAAAGAGAAAAGAAAGTTGTGGCAAAAAGGAAGTAAAACCCTATGGATTTCTGAATGGTAAATTCAGAAAGGAATTTACCTGGAGGAAAAAGTAGAAAAAATGTTTTTCCTCTCCATTTAGTCCAGGGGTTTTGGGAAATATGTTTTGTGAAGGCCAAAATGCTATTAGCAGAGACCAGAAGGAATGAACAGAAAGGTCAGTCATACAGCAGCAAGAGTTTCTTCCGAGAGCCTCCTGTTTTGGAGGACTCATTACTCCACTCTCTCCCACTACAGTTTTTAAATCAAACTGTGTCAGCTGCATGGCTGCCATCCATACATTCTGGCTTCGTAGGAACACGGATTGCTGGCTTGCCAGAGACGTGAGCTAAAGTGTGGGAAGGTTTGTGTCTTAGAGTTCAGCTGTGCCAGAGAAAAGTAATGGCCAAAAATCAGAGGAGTCAGTATTTCTTCAAATGAATAAAGCAGGGAAATACCTACTGGAGAGGCTAAGAGCCCCTGATTGCCTCATTCATGCAGACCTGCAAGGCTGTGATATGGGCAGCTCTAGACACAACACTGGTGCTCCAAGAAATACTGAGCTACTATCCTGATCTTCTGTGGGATGCTTGTTACCTGACTATTATGTGATCCAGATAACAACTTAAATTAATGAACTCAAAAGTATAATTTAATAATGAATGGGAAACTTGGCAGCATCACTAGCCTGCTATGTTTTCTTAGAGGCCAAAGTGGAAAGGCTGGCGCTGCCCTCATGACCTTACAGCAACTTTCAGTGTGCCTTCACTGGAGTATCTCAAAGCAGATATGTTGATAATTCTTCCAAACATCTGCGTTAGAACTGGAAGAATGGAAGAACCAGGTTTTAAATGGAATACCTGTGCTAACCAAAATGTCAGGCAGAGCAATATACATAGATGCTACAGCTTCCTCTCAGCTGTGTGCTTTGTTCCTAGCAAACTCTACATTGAAAACAATAAAACTAATTAGGATGTTGTCCATGGAAATAAATAAATGCAAATGAAACAAGACAAATGAAAGTCAATCTTTTGTTTCATTTGGTCCATGAAAAGTTAGTCTCAACCATCTTAGATTTCTGAGAGAAAAAGCTTTCAAAACAGTATTCTGAACATAGGGAGAAATAGAAGACTTCAAGAAAAAAACCGGGATATAAAGAAAGAAAAAAGAAGCAAAGATAGAGTGAAGGAAAAGACACTAGGAAGTTTGAACCATTCAGAAGACTTTTCCACTGAAGACTTCAGCAAGTCAGTATTCTACATTTGTAATCGATGGGACATCTGTTACTTTTTGGCCAAGCATATATGACATCAGGACAGGAGAAAGCAAGTAGAGACGGTAAAAGGAAACAGAACTAAAAATACTTACAAATATGTATCTAAGTTTGGAATAGCAACATTGTGGAATAAATAAATAAAACACATTTCTTCCATATTTCGTTAAGTGATGACTGGATTATAGAGACATATGCGTAGAAGATGCCTTTAACATTTATAAACTGGCATAAATAATTCAGCTGTGAATGGAATTTTGTCATGAAAGTACAAAAATTGCAAAATCATTGCTTTAATTTAGTTACATAATAGCCAACTGTCCCATGAAACTCTGTTGGATGTCCAATTTCACCTTTTTTTATGTATCCTCACACATGTCCAAACCCGGGGCAAAACTGAAGAAGCTCTGTTTTGTAGCAAGAAAAAGGAGATAACAATAGGATAAAAGAAATCTTATTTCCACTCCCACCCTTGTCCAAGATATGGAGCTAACTTCCCAGAGGTGAAGGATGAATGCAGCATCCACCTGAGCCTGACAGCCAGCAGTTCTTAGTGGCTTGAACTGAACCATGGTCTAGTGTAAAAGCATGGAAGGGCAGTAGGAATCCGTCTCACTTAATGAAGCAATGGAATACCTGAACAGCTTCCCTAACCTGAGCACAGCCAAACGTCTGCCCACAAATCCTTACCCTTGCATGGATTTCCACTGACATCACGGGAGTGTGGAGGTAATTGTCTGTGCAACCAGATTTATCTGCAGGTTATGGGCCAGAGTTCGTGTCTGCAGGGCTGTCTGGTTTGCTGTATTCATCTGGGAGACCTTTCAGGGCTGGAATTAAACTTCACTGCTCAGCCCCCAGAAATTTTCCCTTCTCATTCTTCTCCAACCGAATTTCTGGATGGAAAATGGCAAAGAGAACAAGATTTTCTCAAAGTCATACTTCATTGAGGCAAGACTTTGGTCTTATCTGATGCCTGCTGAAATGTTGCTATGTATATAAAAAGACATTTCCATGANAGAGAGATGATAAATGCTACAAATACTCTTTCAATACCTAGGCTTCACCATTTTTATTAAAAGGCATCGCTGAAAAAATTCTAGTCCTATTGTTCCTTCCTGTGTTTCCAGCAAAGCAGTAAATCAGAATGTGCTACTTGAAATGTTAGAGAAGTCCAAGATATTTGATAGCATTTGCAGAGATTTGGCTCATTCCTAAATTATATACTGTATTTAAGTATTTAAGAATGAGAGATCCATGCCATGATACACAATATTTTAAAGTAGTATAAAGAGAGAGAAGGAATTTTAAGAAAATAATTCATTATGGTTGTCATAAATTTGGAAAACGGTTTCCTAAATGACAAAATAATTATTCAAGAAACCTTTTCTTTCATTTCTGCTTAAAAATCCCACAAGCAAAAAAACCTATTAAAAGTCACTCTTCAGGATTGCTTTCTTCTATTGCTAACAGGGTGTCCTAATGAGAGAAAAGAGAATAGAAACATATGCCTTTGAAGATCTGACCAGTTTTACATTCCTGAGCATCTTGCCTATCATTTTAGAGGGTAGAAGGCTTCCACAGGTAGAAGGCTTCATTTCCTGTAGTGGAATATCACCAAGGACTATTTCTGTTTTTTCATTATGAGTCTGATAATTTTAAGTAAGAAATAGGTGAGCAATAAAAACGATGGCTGCATTTTTAGGGAGACAAAGAAAAAACGCCAAGAGAGAATTAAAATCCTGTACTGTCCATGACCTCTGTAGCACAGATCCCTTTAGCAAACGCCTGGGTCAATCCAAATACTTGTCTGAATGCTACAGATTTTACCATTCAGGGATGCACCGACTGACTCTTCACTGTCTCTCAGGAACTGTGTTGTGCAGACCACTTGGAAGCAGGAAGGGCTCCTGTGCAAGACATGAAGTTTGCCTCTTGTTGATTGAGCAAACAGTGCTTACATTTCTTTTGGGTGTGTAACTTTGAAGGTTCATGCCCTAGGAGCTCTCTCCTTCTGGCACAGGCCTGGGTGACTGCTGTTCTGCAAGTGCTGCTCTTCCTGTCTCACTCCCATCTGGCCAACAAGTTACAGAGACTCAGATTGCCAGATTACAACTCTGTGCTGTAAAAGTGTGTTTTTCACATTTTGGTTGCTTGGCCAAACGTGTCTGTCATTCTACAGTCACAATAACCGGGAGAGGTTGAAAAAAAAAGAGAATAAAGGTGATGGTTATACTTGGCTGATGTAAGAGCTTTCCTATACTCCTGCAATGGTCACTTTTAATGGTAAAAAAGGCAATCAAAGTTGCAGTGACTGGAAAATCACATGTACAGTTAGACAAAAGGCACAGGATTCACACTTGTGTTATATTTCAGTTCCTTAGCACACAAAGCTGAGAATGTTTAGCTCTGTGACTCTGATCATGGTGAAGCAGAGAACCAAGACTTTCAGTTCACAACACAGCAGTCCATGTAAGGATGAAAACCAGGGGCTGGTCTCTTCTCCTTTGCAAAGAGGCTTAATGAAAATTAAAGTGGTGCTGAGCAGGAAGGCACTGTGAAGGCTGAAATCTGTCTCTTCACTCTGTTCTCACTGACATGGAAGAACAAAACTGCCTCATGACATCAGATCTGACACTACTGTGTTGTCATGAGGCAGCACATCAAAGCAGCAGCCTGGTTTCCCCTCATGCCTGCTTCTGAGGTACACTGGGGGGTGGTGGGGGTGAATGAATGCAGAAAAATATGAAAGGCTAAGAGAAATATTTATTTAGGATATTCTAAGTGAGGGTGCCCCAGACTATTTTTTTGCCACATATGCCCATTTTCACTCAAATATTTTAAAATTAATTGCTTTGTCTTTGTCATCTTCCATATTGCTTCAGAGGAATTTCATAGGGCCAACCTAGACCCAACATAAATCAAGAAGCCTCATTTCAAAGCGTCACTATAATATCAACGAAGGCTGACTACTGAAAGAAAGTACAGTTGTTATTGTGTATTATAATAAAACCCAACCAACCGTGATGGATTCTCTGAGAATTTTAAATTGGGTTTGAATGGATATAAGCTCAGATGACTTAGGATGTTATTCAATCAAATTTGGCCACCCAAGTAAGAGGAAATACTGAAAGGATGCAAACCAAAGGCTTTCATTCTTTCTCAACTAATAATCAAGTAAAGATAGGCTAATACAGAACAGATGCATGCATCTGTTCAAGTGCTAGAAGCAATGGCTTGTATGGCACATTTGAGAAGCTAAATAGGAGAGAAGCTTGATCTCAGTGTCCAAATACATGACTATACATGCCAAAAATCCAAGATGCTGAACAAAATTACTGAGACAAACAACTTAATTGTAAACATCATATTGTGTAAATAGACAAGAGAAAGAGAAGAAATGAGGAAAAGTGCAGAGGAGGGAAGGAAACCAAGACACTTAGAAACTCAGGAGCACCAAGAAATGTAGCCAATGGCCTAAATGAAATGGTAGTTTTGCCTGTTTCACACCTGACATCATAAACCCTTATGTAATATTGAATCATGCTTAAATCTAGTAAAATTAACTTTTGTTCCAAGTAGAAAGCTATGGAATAATTAATCGTAAACAAACTAGATATCTGATTTATTAAAAGAATGACTCTTGGTGTCCCACATGGCAGCTTTGAAACATGTACTTTCCACAGAGAGACCTCATTTCAAGGGGAATAAACAACGGACCAACCTAAACAGATTTAAAGCAGTATTAGTTCCAGAAACAGAGACAAGAATTTTTTTTTTATGCCCCTGAAGAGATCTTTTCCAAGCTATTGCATAAAAATAAGTGTTTAGTTTTTACCTTTTTTCACAACTTGACTTACCTAACAGGCTTTAGAACATAAAAATATTCAGGTAAGGACCAAAAATAACAATGACAACAACAACCCCAAACCCACAAAACCCCCCTTGAAATAGAAAATCCATTGCTTGAGGGAAATGAATTGATGCTGGAACTCAGATGTATTAACATAAGCTACAAAGGAAAAAAGCAGTCACTTCTCTCACTCTGGGTAAGAAAAACTCTCTGGGAAATTGTTTGTATCTTGCAGTAGAAAACCAAGTCCTAGAAATTTCATATCTTGTTTTAACATAAATTTTACTTCAAACACTCATGAAAGATTTCACTAAATTTCATTAATGTCCATTGAGAGTATGAGGCCAATATTGGACTACCAGCACAGTGTAAAAACAAAAACCATCTAAGAGTTTCAGAGCTGCAGCAAAGAAAGTGTGATTGAGTTTGGATGGCAGTATCTCTTCAAAAAGAATTGTTTTCCAATATATATAGATCACATCAATATTTACTTTAAAGGAAACAAATTTTCTGAACCCCAAATTTGGTTGCAAACTCTATCTTTCATTAAGACTGATTTGGGCTATTGCTATTTTATATGTCAGACAGGTGGATGTTAACAATTTTAGTGCTTTATCTGAAAAAATAATTTATATAATTTAAGATAACATTGCAGTGATTTAATACTTTATAAATGTTTGATCTACACATTACTTTTTCATATCTGCTATGCAGAGAGGACTACAAATAGAAAAAACAATTTATTCAAATGAACATTATTCTCTCAGCAAAGATGTCTTCCTGCTTGCACAAATGGTAAAGTTGTGGAGACTCCAGCAGGACTAAACCAAGAGCCTTTGGTATATAGACAAAAGCACTGAAGAGGCCCAAGGCAGCCAATGCTGGAAGTGTCTCCCTGGGGAAACAAAGGAATGAGTCCTTTCAGGCTGATAAGGAAATGGAAAGCTCATCTGCAACACTTGGCCTAACACTTAGAGCCTTCCCTCGAGCTTTTAGAAATAAACCTGTATAAACAAAAGTCAGAAGAGCTCCCCAACAGAATGTACGTGTAGTCCTGCACGCCTATTCCATATCGTGGCAGCAACTCTTTTGGCCTTGTTTGAATTACCACAACTATTACAAGTTTAAAGTTCTCAGCTTCCCAAGAACGTGGTGCATGTGCTCCTAGAGCACGCACTGCCCTGGAGCTGCCTTGTGTTCAGCTGTTCAGCTGTCTAGTTCTTGGAGCAAAATCAAGTCTGGGTAGAAAACAGGCTCTGAGCTATCCAGATAGAGGCAGTTCTGGACATGCAAGGAAGCAATGCATAAGGTACATAAGGAACTGTAATGTCAAACAAGAGGATTCCTAGGTGAAAACTGGCAGCACCTTCCACTCTGTCTATTTCCCTTTTATTTTTAGTAGAGATTTTCCTCAGAAGGCTGCCTTCCCAGGTCTTATTTGGTGTGCTAAGCTAGTTAAGATGACATTTAAATTCAGAGGTATATCACCCTGAGCCATCAGCACAGTCGTTAGAGCAACACTTGAGGAAAGTATAGCACCAAGAGAAGGAGCAGCACTTTGAATCCCTGGCACTGTTTCTGTTTTGCTGGTATGGTAAAGGTTTGGTCTCCTGTGCTCCTGCCATCCAGCAGAATTCAGTACCCCAAAATCTTCCTCCTGACAGCAGCAGGCTAGGTACTGACCAACTCCTCCTAATGAATAAGGATTTCCTATCTATTTCAAACTAAACTCTTATCTATTAACCTGAGCACTTGAAAATTAATTGAATGCCCATCTGTTACAGGGTCATACAGTTTTACAACATTTTTGCATGGTTTTAAAAAATATCTTCTAAACTTGCAGTTTAGTGCTTGCAGTTTTAAAACTGGTATTTGATATCTGGGCATGTGTAATACACAGCCAAAAGGGATAGAGCAGCTTACGTTTATGAGATAGCATTTTAGAAATTTTGATGTACTATTATGATATTAATCTGAAAGAAATCTTGTGCATACTCAAATAACTTTATGCAACTGGACCACATGAACAGCCTAAAGTCCATTGTCATGCTTAAAGTCTGCTCATATTCAGAGCTGACCTCGCAGAGAAATTCAAAATCAGAAAGATTTAGAGAGCTCTGAACAGCCCTCATATAAACCACACAAGCCTCTCAAACTCTAATAAGCGTTGCTTATTCAGGAAGCTGAAGTGTTTATTTAAAGCTGCATGTACATACATGAGAAATTCAGACCAAATTAAATACCCTATTTCATATCCTGCTTTGCTAAACAGTTATCTATCTTGGATATCTTGGATGAAAATAACTGTTGATTTACTTGTTGAACTTTCCTTAAGACATTCCAGACTGAAGCTAATACCACAAGTAATACAAAATATGAAAGACAAAATAAGCAGACTTGGAAAAAAAAAAATTGTGCTCAAGACTTTGCATTTGCTTCTCAAAATTAGTCACGCAGAAAGTGGTCTGATTCTCGAACCATGTTTTTGCTACTCCTAGCCAAATCAACAATTTGCATTATTCCTAGTGTTCAGCATGTGAAGCAGAGCACACAGATGTATGCCTGTCAGCTTTTCCAGTGCAACACACAAATATTTTCCTTCCACAGAGCTAGGTCCTTGACTCAGTGTCTTAGCAAGCAGACGTTATTCATTATAACACAACGCAGATGTAATTCAGATTTCATTTACATTACTTTAGTTCAGTGAGTCAAGCTGCACATTTAGATGAACAGAATTCCATGTCCATAATATGTTTTATGGAAAAGAATGGAAAATCACTGAGGTTTTTTAAGGGTTACAGAGATGGCTTTTGCAGCATGCCTAACCTAACTGCACCTCATTTAAAGACCCTAAAAATGCTGTTTATATGTATTTCTAACAGTACTGTGATATGTTGATCACAATGTTTGAGATAAAAGTGTTACCCCACACAGCCTTTGCTATCATTGTGCAAACAACAAGACTATTTCCTTTACTTGTCTCAAGACCATGAAATAGTCTGGGTGGGAAAACATTTTGATTTTGCTTCTTTTGCCAAAGGCTTATAATAATGATGGATAAAATAAAAACAAGGAGAGAATTAGTAGTGAAGTTATAAAGTATAAAAGCTAAATCAATCTTTGTTTGTTGGGTAAATATCTTTATATTCAGCAGAAGACTGGGTTTACTGATGTTTATATTACCCCTTGTAACTTCTACAGCATAATTATCATATAGTAGATTTAAGGTATTTCCAGCCATGGCTTTGAGTAAAACTGGAACTTCAGCTCTATTAAAGTCAAAGTAAACACCACCCCTACCCTCTGCTATTATTTGGGTTTCATTCAATCTGCCTTTAATCAAGGTCCCCTTGAATGAAAAGACCTTAATTAGAGTTGGAAAATTTGATTTAAATCATGAAGATTTGTGCCTAACATGACATCAGTCTGTAACATAAAATAATCCACTTTCAGTGAATTTTATACTATTTCTGTGCTTCCACTTGCAAGTATGAGGATCAATGTTCCTATAATGAAAGATATAAAAGGAATAGGGTTTGAAAATGACACTCCAAAACAGTTCTGAGAGACAGACTACAGAACCCAGCATCAACATGAAGATGTGCACAGCTGGGAGCAATGTGAGGCACAGCTGTTCCAGAAGGCACAGAAAGACTCATGGTTCTTTGGACATTAGCTAAAGCTCCCTGAGCCTCGAGGCTCAAGGTACTGCACATCATCTGTAAAACAGCAACCACCACAGATGGTTAAGACTGTCTGAGAGTCTTAGTGGGATGAAACTCTTACTGCTTCCAGCATGGAATTTGGAGGTAGCTTCAGCTGTGTTGCATCTCCCCAAAGCAGCTGCTGGCTCTCCACCTCCTGCCTGTACTGAAGGTGACAGATGTGACTCTAAGCTTTCCTCAAAGACTATTCCCACCCTCCAGCACACCAGGGCTCCCACTGTGCACAGAGCTCCCTGTGAGACAGGTACAGTACCATGGAAAACTTCCCTATGATTTAAGACAAACTGCAATTTTCATTCTGTTTCATGCTATACAGATTCATGGAATTTCAGGAGGGGATGGAGGCTCAGAACAGTTCCATAAACACCATAGCAGTGTCTTTTACTGGTCTGAAGCACAAACAGGGATTTTTTCTGGGTGAGGACCAGTCAGTGTCAAGTGTTCTCCAATACACCAGGCATCTCTCAGACTCAGTAACTATTGTGTATCTACTACACTCAGGCCATAGGAAATGCAACCCTGAGATCAAGCATTTTTACTTAACTATCAAAGTTACTACATTTAAACCAAGGGGAATGATTTTCAATCTCCTTATGCCAAGGAAAATAGCTGAAAGCTAAAAAACTTGAGTGGTTGTTCAAGATTGTTCTGAAGAGTGAAAATCTGCCATAGGTTGTAACCTCCAACCACCAACGACAAACAAAGGTGAGCAATGTGTACAATGTTCCCCTTCAGGGAAAGACAGGATTTAACCAAATGTTCTTCACACCCGAAGGCTGAAGATGTTGTGCCACAAATGGGAAGGATCAGTACTATTTCCAGGAGAGATCTGGTTGTGGGAAGTGTGTAATAAAATGGAAATGCCACACTATTTAAGAGAGTAACTCAGATGTGGGGAAGCACCCAAGTTACAAATCCATATTTCATCATAACTATAGGCCAGTGAACAATATACAAAACTTCCTATTGAAACCCAGCTCATAAATGTAAGTGAATGGATAAAGTAACCAAACCCACAATTAAAATTCCCCAAGGTTCACAATAAAATAGGCAAATCAGTGAATTTATTACCAATATTAAAAAAAAATCTTTAAAGAGATGTTGTACCACTTTTCACCTGGAGGCACTTTATCCTACCTTCTCTGCCTATTTTAAAACAGTTAATATTAAAGGTTATGGTTATCTAAACAGGAGTAGTCATCCATAAGATGTTAAAACTGACTGTATGAAGTTCTTACATTTTGTCTTAAGTAAGCAAAAGGCAATTAACTCTTCCAGACATATGATTTTTGTATTAAACCTCTATATTTGAATAGTGCTCAACATCAGGACTGTCCAAGCTGCAGACAGTGTAACCGTTCAACTGGTCACATATATTTAGTTTAATGTACGAAAAACAAATCCTGCACAGCAAAACCCTGTGCTAACGCCCCTCAGGAGCTCAAACAGACTATCAATCCCATCTCCACTTGTATCTTAGAATTCATTTAAATACTCAGAAACTAAGAAGTTATTAAAGAAGGTCCATAACTGGTAAGACCTTCCAAAACCAGCCCCGAGTCTCTGCATAAAATGTGCTATCTTTGAAATCATTAGAAAAGAAAATTTTAGAGCCACATTTTCACAGAGGAAGGTGTAACCTCTCAACACTCAAGGTTATTTTCAGAGAAAAGATTTGATGTAACATTATTCTTCAGTCTTCCCTGGCAGATATTTTATAATGTAAAGATATTTTATAATCCAGCCTTATGGATTGGCAAGCAAATGTTAAGCATGCTGTTACCTTTTGAGGTTTAATCTGTAAGGCTAGTAGAAAGAATTTTTTCTTCCTCCAGGATTGTTTATCTTTCATCAGACATGCAAACATGAAAAAGTGATGGCAGAAGTTCCAAACCTAGACTGTTTACTTCTCCTTCTGCAACTACTCAGTCTATAGATTAGTCACAAACTGTAGGGGATCCTCTGTCTCTCCAGAAATCTGCATGTTCTGGAGATTTTTTAATTATAAAAATTAACCAGGGTTAAGATCTCTGGATTTTTACTTACTGAACTAATGTGGGTTAAGTGGTAGTCATCTCCCTTTTTGTGGGAGGTTGTCTTTTCATTTCATTTATGAAGATACATTGCCCCCCTGTTGTACTCTTGCAGAAACTGTGTATTTGGCCAGTCCCAGCTAAACAATATATTCAAGATACAAAAAAAACCCCAGGGAAAAATAGCCAACCATCATACAATAAAACTTCTGTATCAGATCAGAATTCTAACTACTCTGGCTTCCATTTCCCATACACGCTGGTGTCACTTGCTTCCAAGAAAAGCATAAAGAATCCTTGCAGAGCAGCTACAGAATAACAAACCATCAAATTAATCTCTCCTCTTGATTTGACATTGTCAAAGCTTTGTTTGTATACAATTGTATATAATTCCTTCCAAACCTTGTTTCTTGTTGTGCTGTATTGTAAATGTTTTGATAGCTGTAGTTTACTTCAAAGATTATCAATTAAAGTCTATGAAAAGTTCATCATCCCTCTGTACTTTTTTTCCTGAAATTTTAAGAAGAATATTTCGGGGAAAAAAAAAAAAAAATCAGCATATTGAAAACTGTCTATGACAAAATGTCACTAGTAGCCCTTCCTGCATGCCATGCACATGTAGCTGAACAGAATGGAAATGAGTACTCAGCTTCCATTTTGAACATTGCATGTTACATTCAGAAGAGTAATTAATTCACTAAGAGCCTACATTCAGTAACTTATATATAATCCGTCTTTACATGTGTTTCTAGGATGCTTAAAGCATCAACAGCTTAACAGTAGAAAGAGGAAAATATGAATATTTTTATTTTTGTGAATATATCAGAGGATTCTCTGTAATAACATAACATTAAACAATGCACTAAAAGTCACAGATATTCTTCTTTCAACTGCTTCTCTTCCATTGCAACAAGCAGAGCAAACCTGTTGGTTTTAACTCCACTACAGTTATCCACACCTCAGTTATATTTCCATTGCCTTCAGTGGGCACTCTAAAGACAGCTCTGTCCTGCTACTTTCACTAAAGATATTGGGCTTTATGATGTCATTTTTAACCTATATAAAAATAGGTAACCTATATGTACAAATTATTTTTTCTCAGCTACTCAGCCATACTCTTTTACATTGACTTTGGGGAGAAGAGTGAGTAAATTTGGTATGCAGACATGCCAAACACCATGAAATTTGATGAAAGAAAATTCAATTCTTTCAAATTCCCTTGCATTAACTACAGAATAAATTTATTTGGGGATGAAATTAAGGGATGAAAAAAATTAATTATTTTCAAAGTAGAATAGCGTATATCTACATTTCCGTGTAAAAGTGAAGCACATATTGACTCAACTAATGTGCTTTTTGGAGTACCATCCAAAAAATTGATTAAAGCTGTCAG
The DNA here is from genome assembly GCA_013400215.1 of Cisticola juncidis. Lineage (NCBI taxonomy): Eukaryota > Metazoa > Chordata > Aves > Passeriformes > Cisticolidae > Cisticola > Cisticola juncidis. The sequence continues at coordinate 1,687,319 of VXBR01000802.1, forward strand.
AATTACACCTGCATCTTTCAAACAGACTCCTTGCCTAAAAGTTGTACCATTAATTTTGTCAGAGAAATGTTTGGGCCAAGGATTCACACAGCAGGCAGATAAGTTGATACCTGAGAGAAAGGAAAGGGTGTATTATTCACAGCAGAATATCCTCTCCCAGAACTTCAGACCTCAAGGGGAAAGCACCTTGAGCTCCTGATACTCATCTTGTGTCTGATCTGAATGAACCTCACTGCTTAAAATTGTTAGAAGCTGCAAAAACATATGGACAGACATATTAAAGAGACACTGTGCACTGAGAACTTGACATTTTTGTGGACCGTATTGCAAACCCTTAATATTTTAAGATGAAAAAAAACCCCAACTGATGGGTTTTCCTTCATTCAGAAAGAAATCTGAATAATCTCAAGTAGTTAGAGATAGGAATGAAGTGAAGAGGGTGACTCACTGCAATGGCATAAGGGTTAGCAACTGTCCTTTTGGAGCTCTGAAGATCCTAGTGATAGGAATCTGAGTGCTACTTGGTTTTTCTTTCAGCATAAACAGATGGGATACAATACAACATGCTTGGATTTACTCTTGTGAAATCATAGTTTCTCTCTTTAGAAAACTTTTTCCATTGGATGACAGTCTTCTTTGGTCTTTATTATGTTGGTTAATTGAATTTTTTTATATTTATTTTTCATCAAATTCCACTTTTTTCCTCCTTAATACTAAAATGCTTTAAACATTCTCCTGACCTTCTAACCTAGTCTCTACTTATTCCAACATTTTTTTGCCACACTCCTTAGGTTAAAATGAAGTTTTGAGGAAAGAGTTCAGAAAAGCAAGGAAGATACAAAAGAGCCCATAAGAAACAGAGTCCCACTTTAATCATGGTACCCACAGAACCAAGAGTATACAACAGTAGAGACTGGAGAGGAGCAAGTTCCATTCCTTTTTCTCACTAGTGATTCTTAGAGGTTCTACATTTGAGGTGTCTCTTCACCTATTTTTAAAGTTTAACATACACACCCTCTTCTCAGTCTCTCAAAAAAACCCCCCTCTCATTTCATAGAAAACTCCTGCACTCCTCATTTAAAATTTGTGCCAAAGCTTTTATCTGCACCTTGTGTTTCTACCTTTGTTCCTCTGTACTTCAGAGTAAAACATCTCCTTTCCATACATGTGAAAAGGACTTAGGTGGCTTGCCAGAAAAGTTCTAAGTGAAGTAGCTTTGCATCCACTAGTAAAAAGGAAAACGCATTCATAATAACTTGGTGATTGCTTTCTTTTTTCTTTTCATGATATTATTTTCATGATTAAACAAAAAACCCTGCCTTTAAAAAAAATTCATTTTATTTTATTAAGCATTTTTGATAGTCTCCAAATTTACCTAACAAAAACCTGGGGTTCCTGATAGAATTTTGGCAACAAATTTTATCCAACAGTTACATAAAATGTCTGAAAGTTAAACATGAAGGTGGAATCAATCACCCCTACTGGCCAATGGTTCAATTCCATTGACCTTAGGGGAACAGGATATACTCTAAAATTGGCTTTTTAGGAAAAAAGAATTTAGCTTATGAGAAGATAAATTAAATTTTAGAATAAAATGAATGGGTAAAAGCAAAAACTTCCTCTTCAAAAAAGGCAGATATTTCCTTTACATGTGACTACTTCTTGGTGAAAATGTTTAAATACATTTCTATTAATAATTTATGGCCTCAGTGAAGCAGTGGATTAGATGTAAAAAAAGAAAAACTGAGTTCCTATGGACAGATGAAAGTTTATATTGCAGAAAACTGCATGTCTGGTACAGTAGTATTTCTGTACCAGAAATATCAAGTTATCAAGTTAAGATATTGCTAAATTGATGCTTCATTTTGTGATATCATTATCCCCTCCCATGACCCCTCCTGTCTGGCTTTGTCTTTTAGAAACTGTAGGTACATTTCCCATTTTAAGATCTTGTTAAGTCACCCAAAACTGTCAGGAATTAAGCATAACTATTCTATATAACTACACCCTCAAAATAATTCCAAATTATTTTGGAATAATTCTAATTTTACCTTTTAAAAATAGTGCCATTGCTCATAGCATTAATGTTTTACAGAAGAGTCTTTCAAGTGAAGTAGATTTTAACAATTAACATGAATTAAGAGGAACAACTAAGCTCCCTAAACTCATTTGTGGAACAACCCCTAGTGGAAAACAAGAATTAGAATGCATGACTGTATTAAACAAGAATTCTCATTTAGCCTTGTTTTGCTCCGCCTATCTTAGGACTTATCTATTTTTATGGCTGTTTAAAAATAAACACAGCCTGTTTACTATAATAGAGAAAAATAGAACAACCCAGAATAAAACAAAGATAATAAAAAGGCTGCAAAGTTTGTATTTAAAAGTGTAACCCAGGCATGCCAACAACTGTAGAGTTGGGTTTTCCTTTCCCGATTCCAGCTGTCTGTGCTGGAGAAGCATATCAATGTATATATATATATATATATGTGTATACATACATATATATATATATATATATCCATCTAGAGGATTACTCAGAGCCACAGAAACCACACCAGGTAGGACAGAACCAACCAACGTCCACTGGATAATTGCACTCTGGATATCTACTCATGTCTATCATATGATCTACTTACATATCAACTTATGGTTGCTTATACTTCCAGAGATCTATGTAATTCAAGCTGCTAGCTGAATTACAGCTGATTTAATTTTTCTTTTCCTTCACTTAATTTCTAAGGATCCCTGGCTGGATTCTCATACGCTTTTGTGATTAGAGGAACCAGGACTGGTCTCTGGTTTTGCCAAAGTACTCAGGATTCTTTCTTTGAACATATATTGATTTTTTGGCCCCCTCTTTCTATTCAGGGCTGTTATAGACCACTTAGACTCAAAAATGTTATATTGTTGTTTCCTGATGAAAAATGTAATGCTCTGTGCTCTGTTCTATTTTACTAGTGATGCAATTTTTTTTTTCAATTTGCAGCTGTGAGTATGACAAGATTTCTGCATATCCAAATATCTGCAGAAAATAGGAGGACCATCTGAGGGAGGAAGGCCTGAATTCCAACGACAAGTACCACAACAAATAAAATGGGAACAGAGGCTGTAAACATCTCATTTTCCCTTGGTTCATGCCTGCACTTATATATAATGCTAATATGAACCATGCTAATATGAACCACGCTAATGCACATGTGTTTGTAAGACCAGCCCTTTGGAAAAATGCAACATTCCTAATGGTCTATTATCTGAAATGAGCTCACCACAAAAATACTTCAACTGCTCTTATCTTAGAGAGGAATGGCCAGAGCTTGGCTTTGATAAGACACTTCTGAAAAGATGACTAACCATCACCAGCACCAGTCTTTATTCTTAGTTAGACTAAGTGAGTTGCTACCTGCTTCCAGTCCTTCCTCCATCCAAGAACTCTTTTTTCACTTAGGGTCTAGGACTTTCCACAGATATCACAGATCCTTTACATTTGCCTTATTTTTCCTTTCTTACATGCCAAATAAATGGAAATTTGGACTCATTTCTGTACAATACCTTCCCCAGCTGTCATTTATGGATCTTTTACAGAAGACCTGTGTATTTGCTTTGAAATTGTTATTTTCTTCTAAACTTCATTAGACTTTCCCTCAGATCAATGTCTCATAATTTTCATTTTTGTCAAAGCTATGCCAGTTTGATCATCCTTTAGAAAATTCATGCTGCTGTAACTTCTTGGATCATTTTTTACAGACTTAGATAGTGGTAAATTTTGAAAACCTAAGCCATTCCACCATTTCATATCCTGTCATTTGATGAACTTGCATAAGGTGTTTCTACAGATTGTATTTACCAATGTTCCCATTTAGTCTAAAGATTGTCATTCTAGTGTCATTTACTTATTTTTACATCTGCTTTCCCTTTACTCTGTGTCTCCCCTCAGCACTGTCAGTATTCTGCTCCTGCAGAAAGGTTGTGAGGTCTGCCACAGTCTAAATGAGAAGGCAATGACATTAGCCTTTACCTTTAGGTTCTTTGGGAAAGTTGAGAATTTCTGTTTAATCAAAGCAGATTACTTCTGATACAGGGTCAAAGCTGTCACTCAGCCGCACTGGGTGGCACAGACAGGCAGAGAAGCCGTGGCTCTGCAGGCCCTGTGTCCGTCTGACTGCCTGTCCTGATCGTGGCTGCACAGCCCTGCTGCCTCAGCTCTCCAGATCCCTGCTGACAAGGCAGGAGTCTTCCGTGCCATAGTTCAACATGCAACCAGCTTGTGAGGAATCTCAGAGGAGGGATTTCTTGGAAATCGGGATGAGAGTAGAAGCACAGCAGCCAAGAGTCAGACTGACCTAGCTTTAAGAACCGTGCATTTTACATGTGAAGAGGCTGTGTGAGGTCAGCCCTGTGCTGTCTGTCAGCTGGAAATAAAGCACCATCAATCCACAGTGAACAGATCTCATGGGTGCTCCATATCGAGCTCTACATAAACCCAAAATCACTCTGTTTAAATCACTTGTAGTTTATAATTTTAATTGCATAACCTAATATGTTCTGCATCCCATAAGTAGTGTTCCTGCTGTTTGTAATGTGTTGTAATAGAACTCTGCAGAAAGAATTTTAAGCAAGAGATGATTTTGCTGCTTGTGGTATTTCAAAACCTCCACTAACTTTAATGACATTATGTTGTTCTTTAGCAGCATTTGAGTTATGTAAAGAATGCATTTCTGCATCTCATGCTTCCTTTTTGGAAGTTATTACAAGCATCCAGTGGATGCAAAAGGCACTCTCCCTTGACCAGGGAATTAATTGTTATTGATGAACTATTGGAGGAAGCCAAATTCAGGGCTGGATTATTCTCAGCAGCACTTGAACCAGCTTTTTATTTTTTCTTTCATTCTTTAAATATCTCAAATGACAAACCTTCCATCACTTTCTGATGATTATTCCACCATCACTTAAAGAACCCTAACCAGTGCTCTAAAAAGGCTACAAAAATCAGAAGTTTTTGATTTCATCCTGAGATCAAATAATTGATTATGGATGCTCACAGCACTTCCATAGAACCATTTTATCCTTTGAGCCACCACAAAAGAATTTGCAAATTTTGGGGTTTGGCTGACCTTGTGAAGTTTAAAAGTTGATCCCATTTCTCCTCTCGTCATCCTTTTGACAAACTGCACTCCAAGAAGCATAGTAATGGTGTGATAACGCCAAGGAAGCAATCAAGAAAGCACAGTATAATTTTTCCAAACACACACAAACCAAACTAATCTGGAAATGAATCTAGTTTAAATTAAAGAATTTTTTTCTTCCATGCAGCTGTGTTAGAGTAGAGGGTCACAGTTTTGTAAAAAACCTATTTGTGCATAAATATCAACTTTGTCAAGCATCTCCAACAAACATCAACAGCATAAACATGCAAAGTGACCTCAAACATCAGACATGTATATTTCATTTTCTTGGCAGTTTTTGAAATTCTTTCTCCCTCCACATCTTCTCACAGAAGAAATTTTTTAAAAACAAAAAATTCTTTTGAATCTAAGATTTTCTCTTTTATCAAGTTAAAAGAAAACAACAAAAACTCCCCATGTCCTCAGCTAAGGTCAGGTTTAAAGGCCAATTCAAAACACATTTTCCTCCGTGATGCTCCTCACATGGATGCTTTAGTTTCTCAGGGCTGTCTGGAGCCATTTTCTTGTGTTTCGGACCATGTCTGTGTGGCATTTGCTTTGCATTTTGAAGACATTCCTGACTAAAGCCAAAGAAAGATCCATCAGAACTGTTCCAGCAATGCATAGCATTACTGTGCTGCCCTTTGCCAAGCTGAAGCCAGCTGTTCTGAGCACCAGGGAACATCTGCAGGCTGATCTGTGCTCTGGGGAAGTAATGGCACTTCCACCTGTGCCAGCACAAAATGCAGAGTGAGCAAGGGGCTCGCTACAAACCCTCATGCAGGGTCACCCTCTGGTCACAGCTCTGCCTGCCTTCCTTGCAGAGCTGAAGAGGGGGCAGCTCCCACAGCAACTGAGGAAAGAGGTGGTGGTCAAAGGTTAGTGCCTGGAACTCTCCACAGTATGATGTGAATGCACAGAAGTATTATGGAGCTTCCTTGACAAAGGTCAGGCAGCTGTGCTCACATCCACTCCTTCCCTTAGATAGGGCTTATTTTGATTTTTTTCTGATAAGCTATAAGAGTTACTTACAATATCAGTTTTCAGCTTACAGAAGTAGGATAATTCAAAGAGCAGCTGCCAGCAGTTTTACTTTATACTGGCCCACACCTAATCACTTTTTCATACCATTCTGCAAGAAATGTTTCAAACCAAGAACTTCAGGCCCAAACCTGTTGGCTTAAGCTACTTCAAAGGTGATTTACACTTGTTTTTACACAATGGCTTCTGCAAAAAATTGTGCTTCCTAACTTGATTGTTCTTTGAAAAAAATAGTCCAGCCTGCACCACGTTTGCACTGAGTTCCAATGGATTGATTAAGAGGTGGAGAGTGATGCCTGGCCACAGCAGCCAATGGCTGTGCAGAGTTAAACTTGAAGGGTCTTGTCTAACAGAGTTTTTTCATTAGCCAGCTCTCTTAGAAGCTTTAATTTACATAAATGAGAATTATCCATACAGCACTGCACAGCTTCCTGAACACTCTTAACTCCTTATATCAAGGGTATTTTCCTGATGAAGTCGCAGTGGGAAGCACTGCTGAGGCAGAAGCAGAGGTCCTGCCCTGAACACAGGCTCACAAACACACACACACCCCAGACCATCCTGGTAGCATCATCTTGATCACATTTGCACGAGGTGTGTCACCACACAATTCCACTATTGGAAGTTTGTAGCTACTTAAGTAGAAAACATCCAAGACCAAACTCACTCTCACACTAGTATGGAAGCATAATAAGGAACAATGTACAAAATACTTCTTTCACTTCTGAAAATGAAGCAAAGGAGAGGAATAATGTTTATTGTTTGAAAGCCTTTCATGTCACCAAACTAAAAAACAAAGTTTGGAAATTTGACAGGACATGGCCTAACATATTTTGCTTTTCTTGTGAAACCCACCAAAGCTTGCTAAACACAGAAACATTTCAAACACTAAGCCTACACATACTTCTTGGGGTTTGCTTCATTGTCATTATTCCAGAGACTCCATCTGTCCTGGAATCTGGCCAAGGAGTCAATAGGGATTCTCTGCAACCACTGGAGCTGTGGGTTGCACTGGTCGCTGCAAAGTCATGGCACTGAAATGAAATTCTTTCACTCCCATATTTTCACTTATTCATATTAGTCATTGAACTGCTATTCTAAATAATTTGTTATAATCCTTATTAAACTGTTATCAACACCTCTGCAAGTAACGTGGTGCTCAGCATGACCTGACTGATCTTAATCTGTGCAAAGCCCAAAGATGAAGAAGGTTCCCATGTGCTTGCAAGTCCCTGTTGCACCACGAAAATGTGAACTACTGAAAACATAAAAGAGTGGCCTTTGATGGTTCTGTGCTCTCTTCTCAGGACAGCATGGGAAGATTTACAGAGACCATCTGGACCTAGTTTTGTTCTTATCAAGAAGCAGAGACTTGTGGGTTTTTTTTCTTTCTTTCTTTCCAGTTCTCTCTGAGTGACTCATACACAAATGTTGTTTAGCCACAGCTTTTTGTCTTTGCCAGAATGTGTTTCCATTGAGCAGTGCATGAATGGGGGGGAGGGAGTGGGATGGAAGAAGAGCTTAATTTCATCTCCAGCTTTGTATGTTTTCTGCAACAAACCTCCCTGTTTGAATAATAGTGATATCAAAACACCTTCATTTAGCTCTTCTAAATAATATTTGCCCAGGTTTGAAAAGCCATGGAGATCATTCAGGAAATACAGAAATGGGTCAAGACAGAATTGGGTCAAGCAAAGTTATTTAAGTAAAAGGGACTTCACCTTCCTGAGAAATTTTTTTGGGGGAGAATTCCTTAAGAAAAAGAAATGGATAAATTTTGAAATTCCAGCACCTTGATGAGGTCACACTTGATGACAGTCACATGAAGAAAGTTTTGGATGAAAATGCACAAGAAGGGAAGAGGAATTAAAAATTAAATAAAAAGTGACCAAGTTAAAGTTAGAAGACATTTACTCAGTAGAAAATACTAAATACTGCATTAATAGAAAAAGTTCCCTATCCTCACACACAGGAAGTCAAAATGGCTCATCATCTGTGGATGATCAAATTTTAGTCACTTCTCAAAGCTGAAGTATCTCCATAGTTAATAAAATATCTTTTGCAAAAATAACAGTAAAAGGTAGAAGATGGAAAAAAAATTAGGGCAATTTATACTGTATCTCATATAGGACCAACACAGAAAGCTAAAAACATACTCTAACATACTCATACTCTAAATGGTTACTAAAAATTGCAAATAATAGTTACTGATGTTATAAATAACAGTTTCTGTGCAAAACATTGCAAGGGAAGGAAAATTTGAAGTGCTTAAGAATTTTCTTAGTGAAAGATAAAGAAATCACTCTTTCCTGCAATGTATTGTTTGGTTTGTTCTGAAAATGGGGCCATTCATGTGCAGGGACAGGATGGAGCATCCTCAGCAGAGGTTTCTTCAAGGTAAACCCCTCAGCTGCCCTTCCCATGTAAGCAGTGAGAGTCACAGATGGGTATGGATGCAATGTTTGACAGTACTGATAGAGCAGCCAACTACTCAGGGAGCACTGTGAGAAACTTCACACAGCTGAACAGTTGATACAAAACCTGTATTATCTGCATTTTAAAAATAATTAATAAAAAGCCTACAGAACACAATACAACACTTTTCTTGTTAAGTTTGACAGCAAACACAAGTCAGTGCTACCTGGCCAAATTATTCCAAACTACCTGATTGTTTCAGTTGCCAAAGCTTACATGAATGAAAGACATTTACAGGAGCTGCTTGTTACCAACCTCCTTAAGATCAAATTGTGTAAGACATGAACTTAATTTTCCTTTTTTCCTGTATGCACACGTGCATACAATACAAGACACACACACACACAAAAAAAAAAAACCCCAAGCAAGCAACCAACCAAAAAACAACCAAAAAACCCAACAAAAAACATGCCTGAATGCTTTGCAGCAGTCATGGAACTGTTTAGGAGAAAACTGGAATTAAATCAGCCATTTGATTCAGAAGTTTAACAATTAATACCTTTCTGAACAATACCCACTACTATTACCATACCATTTATGTTGCAATACAAGACTGATATGTTATGAGAGAAAAATCACCCTGCAGGGTCAAGTAGAATTCTTTTAAGCCAGATATCCCCATAGCTGGCTCTTTTCTGCTTCTAAAGGGAGTTCCCAGCTAACAGATGGCAGTAATTTAATAACAGGCATGTGACTGGGCAGATGAAAGGAACTGTATCTGTAGTCGACAAAGGATTCTATGAAACTACAAATTCTGTGCCTGGGAAGAACTCTGCCCTGCACCAGCCTTGCTTTCCTGATTGTCCCTGCTGCCAATTGCTTTGTGTCACCACCAGGACCTCATTTAGCTTCACATGTGTTGGGGACATATATTGCAAACTCTTGGAGAGCTGACTGTTCCTTTTGGCAAACTTCATGCTACCACCATCATCAAAATATGAAACACGCTGTTCAAATTACATACATACATAGAAAAATTGGGTGGGACTAAACTGATCACTCTGCTGGGAGGAGGTCTGAGAGCACAGTTTTGGAGACAAGAGCTTCACTGCTGACCGAACCTGTGGGAGCTGCAGAGCGGTCTGCATGGTAAAATGCTGTTCTGGAGAAGTGATGCATATTTTGAGATAAGGGCTCCTTGAGTTAAGACCTAACCCACTGACGTGGAAGGGTTAGAACCCTGTCCTGGTCTAGCAGCTGCTGCTAGAGATGACTTGTTATTCTGTATCAGCTGCGTGATGACTCTGCCGGGGTCACAGAGTTTTATTAATCCAAGGACTCTGGCCTAGTACACTGCAGCTGGCTTGAGAGCACTTCGTCTTCTACCGCAATCGCAGAGCAGGAAAATTGTCCTCACTTTGGCTGATGCCTGTAAAAAGTTGGTTCCAGAAAATTTTGCTTGCTTGGATAAAAAGCTGTGCTTTGCTTTTACAAAATTCGTTTAGAAAAGTACAAAATTTGTCAGGCAAAACCACAATGTCCTGCAGCTCTATTTGTACACGGCATCAAATGGAGGCGTCCCTCATCTTGGGGCACAGATATCACACAGGCAGGGACAGGCTGTATGAGTATCCATAGGTACACAGAATTCACCTCAGGCATTGTCAGGAGATAAAACTTCAGCTTCTGCCATGGTGAAAAAGCACAAATAGATAGTATTGCTCAGCCACTGTGGTGGCCAAAGGCACAGAGATGGTTGGATTGTTTTAGTTTGTCCTGCTCCCAGAATTCATCTTTTCTGCTTCTGACATGTCCCTCCATATTTTTCTGGAGAGCTTTATTTTTTTTAGTTATTATATATACTATTGTCCTGTAGAAAGATTATGATTAGATTTTTCATTCTTACAAAATCATATATTTTACTATAATTTTAAATGACCCATGTTTACATAGTCTTTTTTAAATTGTATCAGTAATATGCAAACTTTAAAAAAAATTGTTTCCCTGCCTTTGGCTGCTTTGTAAGGAATATTTGTCAGTATTTTTTGACATGAAGTGTTACAGTGAGGCAACTTTTTCCTTTTAGAAAATGTTATTTTCAGACAGGTTTTGATCTTATTCTACAGATGAGGTTTATATAACTACGCTACTCATTTTAGAGGTAGATAAAAAAAGTTGAAGCTCACTTTGTCTACCCATGCCAGATATAGTAGTAAAATATTTTATATGTGCATACAAATGACATGTTTTTGACAGAATGGTTCCTCTCAGAAGGAGAATTTGCTTTGGCCTTTGAGCAAGAACATTAAGGGGTTTCAGAAATTTTCTTTTCACTGATTGACTCATTAGAAAATCACCACTCTATCTGACTGACCAGCCAGTATAAAGGAAATTGTATTTTTTTTAAAATCTAACATATCCTTTTCCATAAAACCATTCTAAATAAATTAAGTCCCAATAAATAATGATACTTTACGCGCCTCTATATGTTCCTGATGAAAAGCAGTGCAAAATCTCTTGCATTTGAAACATGAAATACAACTGCTTCCATTGCTGCTGCTGACTCACCGTGAAATGGCTCCCGAGGGGAATAACTGTGATACAGGGAATCAGGAGTGGGCAGGGCAATCAGGAAAGATCAGTCAGGATGTGACTGCTGTACTTGGAGTACTCTCACATTTAAGGGAAGACAATGTTTTACTCGCTGCAAGCACCTTGCCAGCAGATCCTTTGTAACATTTTGTGACACTGCTTGACTACAGAGCCTGTGCTTTATCCCACAGGCATAAATCCTAAGGCCTCAGGCAAGTATTTGGTGGTTTTGGCATATTTGTAGTGGTTTGAAACAAGAGGTTCACTAAACAGTCTTCTGAGATTCAGAACATGTTTGAAAATGCAGCCAGCTGATCAACTGGAGAGTGTCCTCCCTGCACAGGCTGTTCTTCTGGGTGGAATCAGCCACTGTGCCAAATCCCACCCAAGGCATGTCCTTCAAAGGTGCTTCATCCTCCCACTGTGTTCTCAGGCAACACTTGACCCCCATCAGTTGGTGTCTGCACAAAACAGTCAGAAAGGCTGCAGTTGCATCAGTCTTCAGTGACCTCTCCATTAAACAAGAACATTGGAGAAAGTTAAATTCTCCTGTTTTCAAACGTATTGGTAATGGTTATCAACACGTGCTTAAATCTGCTCATTGTAGTTGAACATAAGAAATCACACATAAGAAATCTCTTTGTCAATTATTTATGCTTCTTATTCCCACTGTGATGAAATAGTGCAGACTTTTAATTATTGGGCTAGATCCAATTCAGGCAAATCATAACCAGCAGACTGCTATCACCAGAGATGGATACAATGACCTCTTCATGTTGTTACTCCATGCAGGGGGTGAAACATCTGGTTCACTCTGGTGAATATAAATACCTTCTGTGGTCCACTGCTCATCCCAGTGAAGAGAAAGACATAAAATCTATTTGTGCACTTTATTTAGGGACGCAGATTTTGTGGCTTAGGAGGAATAGAGATTTTTTGGGGGCAAAGTTGCTTCATATTTAAATTCACATTTAATCCCTCAAGATTTTCAAAATTCAGAAAAAAAACCCCACTTAGTTCAAACCCAGATGTTTAAAAATAGGAACAAAAATTATTTACATCTTCATGTAGAAAGGAAATTCACAAATATATACATTTTCCTCTAACTTTGGCCATATTTAGGACTCCAGGTCATTAGATTGGTACCACATCCATGAGTTCACATTGCTGTGGCAGGAAAATGAGTAAGTACAAGTCTTAGAAGAAAAAGAGGGTGATGACATAGGAGACTGGATAACACCATACCATATTCTGAGACTTTTAAAGAGATAAGAATTTAAGTCCCTAACCCTACATGAGTAAAAGTTGCTGCTGCCACAGACAGAACACAAGAGGTGACATAAAAACACCATCCTGAAGAACTCACAGCATGGATTCATATAACAGAGAATTCCAGTGCAAGTGACCAATATCAGTTTGGACAAAATACTGCAATGTCCATTCTGCACAAATCTGAAACACAGAAATAACTAAAATCTCCCCAAATATTTAAATTATACTTTTTCTCTCTATGATCCTTCTGTTTTATTAATTGGAGAATGCATCCCCTACAGTAACTGCACAAATAGAAGCTGCTTTCACAATCTTTTGGAAAACTGTGTTAATTCAAAGAAAAAAAATTACAATGTAGTTACCACATTGCAGACAACCCATTATATCAAAAGGGAAAGTCTGAAGCAAGAAGCTGAATTACCTAAAGAGTTACTGGAAAACACACAAGCCAGCCATATGCCCATTTGGGATGTGAAAGGGTTTGCAGTCCTCGCACTGCCAGAAAGGGAGTATCTGACAGAACGAATGAGGTGTTCCCTAGCAAACACAACCACAGTTAATCACTAAAATATTTTCCTGACTATGAAATAATAATGTGGTTTTAAAATATCCAACTGATAATTGTAATAACAGCTTTCTATTTAGAATATGCATGTTTTTCAGGGGGACAAGCAGAATAATTCTTCATAGATCTTTAATTTTGTAATGCATATATAGAGATATATAAATATATATATATAGCAGCCTCACAAAAATACATCAACATTACTTGAAATTTTTTGGAAACATGATCCATATTTCAGATCCTGTAAGCTCACAAGAAGATGTTAAAAGACATCTTGACTGGGCAAAAATCTTTCTACATCATGTTTTGAGCAACCAGAATGTACTGCCTTCAGACACAGAAGGCATAAGCAGCTATCAGCAATTTAGGCTTTTACACACTCGATGCCATCCCAGTTGTATCTTGATATTCCTCTTATCGGCATCCTTGGCATTTGCCTGCTGTTCTTTTGCTTTTCCACCCCCAAGGTCTGACCTGGCCCCAATGGTTTTAGCGAGTGGTTTTTGCCACTGAATTTAGTAACCACTTGTTTTTTCTCTTTAGAATCTTTAAGAATTTTAGCAACATCTTTTAGTACTACTGTTTCTAAAAACTTTTACTGCCCATCTCACATTTCCCATTCCCCAGGATCATCATTCTGGTGGAATCAAGGAATCTTCCCCCTTTCTCTTTCCCCTGCATAGGGTACACATTCGTCAATCTTCACACACTTCTCACTGTCTTTATTCTGCCAATCACAGCACATTTGTAGCCACCTTTCTCTCTGATTACAGATAATTTTTCTTTGTCTCACTGAAAGGCTTTGCTGAATTTCCAAGATTCTACTAATAACTTGTTTTTCTGTCTCAACAGTGCTGACATTTGTCTTTGTCTAAATCCATCTCCCTGATGTGTTTTAGATTCAGAATTAAGCTCCTTCTGCTTGTTTACAAAGCAGGTGGAACATGCTGCTTTTTCATCACAGCATTTATTAAAACCTTACATTAATCTAGCAGTTTACAATTCCAGGTTGTTTACATTTCACATTAACCATGTTATTCCACGTTTTTTTTCAGAAATCTTTATCGTTTTTGCTTTATTTTGGCAGCTCTTCTATAAAAACTCATTGCAAGGTACTGTGAAATTTTGTTTGTTTTTTACTGTGTCTCTACAGTTCAGTATCCCATTGGATACATTCATAAGATCTATTACCGCATTGCTGATAAGCTTCACTCTCTTAAACACAATCTACTGAGGTAATATTCTGTTCTTTTACCAAGTTTAATTAAGTACCCCTTAGTCTTTATTTCTGACTGCCAAAAATTACCTGTCTGATAAATACTGGAAGTATATAGAAAAAAGAGAAAACATGCAAGTCTTGTCTCTTTCCCCCATGTTAATTCTCACATTCAATCCCTTGGGGAATACTGGGGTTTCTTTCTATTTATGCTGTCATCTGCTGGGACAGTTATATTTGCTGTTTAGAAAAGCCAATAAATTTATGAAACTGCAGTATTAAATCTTCTATCCATTTAGCCCATTATGGTTTCAGTTCTCCACAAAGCCCACAGGAACAGCTGGCGTATTTTCCCAGTGAGACCCTGGGCTTTGAAGTCTTGAACTTGGCTTTTATTTTAGGGCTGCAGAACATCATTTCACATTTGTACAAACAAATTCTAAAGTGTTTACTGTCTTCTCAACTGTTCCTTCTAAACAGCTACTGCCAGAATGGGTGACTTAAGTTTAGATGCATTAAAAAATAAAATCTAAAAACCTAAAGGTGAAGTTACTCTTTCCCCAATGCTTTTCCCCAAATGTTTCCCCAATGTTTTTCCCCAAACTAGTTTGTAGCTGATTTATTTCTTGACCAAAACCATAGTTTGCTTGATGTTAAAAGACAACAGTTCTGCAGAAAATTAAATTGAATATTTTCAAAAAAGTGGAGCTAGGCAAATGACCCTTGGCATTCATAAGAAACACAGGATGAGGAGGAACCACATACTCAGTACTTCCAGCATGGAGCTGGCTACGAAGCCAAACTACAACTTATTCAACCATTTCAAGCAAAAATTTGGTGCAAATCATCAGTGATGGAATTGATAAAAATCCCTGCATCCTACCTTCATAAGGAAAAGACTATGGCACAAAGTCATTGACAAAAAAGATATAGAGAACCTGCTTCCCTTACTATTAGAAAAACACTAAGCTGTGTAGCAGTTTCATTTACACAACAGCCTTGATATCATGTGGCCTCATGCTGGAAAAATTCCATATCAAAAACCTGCTTAAATTGTGATTGTGTTATCCCCATTTCCCAGCACATGGGGCTGTTTGCAGAGCCAGTACAGTGAGGGAATATCACAGAACAATCATATTAACTTCAGTGAGTGCTGTCAGCCACAAGCTCCAATACAAAAGCCCTGTAACTGCATCAGCAGAACACTGTACACTGGGGACTGTATCTGACTGAAGACCACCTGGCAGCAGCAGCACTTGGCAGCAGACGGCTTCTGGCCACAGCCCGGCTCTGACAGCCACCTCAAGTAAGGGCAAAAGGGTTCATGCCTGTATTTGCTTATGTTGCCATCCCTGTCCCTGCCATAGAAACCTTATAGATGTATTATAAACCTGTGATCTACTCCTGTCTCATTTCTCTGTGCAGAGCTTTCAAAAAAGGCTCAGAATATGCAAAATGCTATTCGAGTGGCTACCTAAG
Source organism: Cisticola juncidis (assembly GCA_013400215.1). Lineage (NCBI taxonomy): Eukaryota > Metazoa > Chordata > Aves > Passeriformes > Cisticolidae > Cisticola > Cisticola juncidis. The sequence continues at coordinate 1,703,064 of VXBR01000802.1, forward strand.
CCCATGCTGGGTTGCCTCTCAGTAAGGAGACCTGAATTATTATGCAAACAGTGTCAGTGTTGGTTTCAAGGTGTGTCTATACTGAATCTGGTTTCTTCTATTTGACTAATTTTGCTTCTGTCTTTGTCTGACCTCTGATGTATGACCGACATTTAGAATCAGCGGGCAGCAAGTTTGTCATCTATTGTCCTTTCAATAATATAATACTACCAAAATCATCTTTTCTCCCCCAAAAACATATGTCAAAGCCTATACATAGTTCATAATACCTGGTTATTCATCACCTTGATTAGTACTGCAAAGCAACAGGAAAAATAGATAAAATGGAATATTAAAAGCAAAGGTTTCACAAATATATAGAGAGTGACACAAGCTGTTGGTTATTGAAAGAGTTGTTATTTGAAATAACCTCATTTTGCCATGGTCATTAAGGTTGGTTAACACGGGCATTGGATGACTGCAGCATAATAGTGTCAAAAACATCAAGGACTATAAAGAATTTCTCAGGGTCTTCTAAAAGAAATTTTCTCATGATCTTTTGAAAGAACATCTGGTCTTGCTTATGCAGAGATGTTCAGGAAAGACCCAATTAGCTATGTGAGGCTAATGAGCACAAATTAAAGCATATTCAAAATCCAAATACAATCATCCGCAAGGGAATTTAAGATGTTACAGCTCATGCCCACTAATCCTCCACCAATCACTGAGTCATTTGTAGCTGTCCTAAATATTTCCACACAAACCTAGCTACCCTAAGAAGAACTCTGGATTCCTCCTCTGGATTCTACTGATTTCCACAAAACAAGAGCTAAATTCTCATGAATTGCACTGTTTAAACTACAGAATTTCACTTTTTACACTGGAAGGAATTACTCTTCCCTCCACTGTATGTGAAAGATGACTCACCAAAAGTCTGCCTAATGCTATCTGAAAGTGGGAAGACCATGTTTATTATTACACTAATCCAGCTGGTCCTGATCCACATCAGAACCATTTCACATATTCTCCAGCAAAGCTAAACTTCCAAAACAGGGGATAGAACAGCATTTACTTACATGAAACAACTGTTTAAGAAAAGAAAAATACACATCCAAACCCACTCAAACACCAAGCTTTTTGGCCCGCATTTTATGGCTTTAGGAACATTTTTTCTTCATGTGTTTCTCAGTACAACAATGCCAACAAGCAGGGATCAACAGGCTCCACTAAAATATAACGTAACTTTCAATTATTTATTTTTGAAAAAAAATCCTGTGTGTTGCAAATATAAGCACATTACACAAAATATGGACTAAATGCCAGTCCTAATGAATAAAATGCCTCTCACAGGGGATAGATTTTTGTGTTCAGAAGAAAAAGAAAAAAAAACCCATTGCAGATTCAAGAACTCACTATCCACAAAAAGTAAATAAAGAGAACTTTGAGTTGTCAGTTTGCTTACATATTTTTCTATTGTATTCTCAGTTAGCAAATGTACCTTTTTTCCCTGCATTTAATACATCCCTTGCTCGTATTATTTTTATCAAAACTTGTGTCAAAACCAATGATTTATATAACAGTGCTAAAGTTTGAGAAAAGAAGGAGAAATAAGCTACTGAGGTCTACCTTTCTAAATGCACATTCTGTGAGCAACAGTTTGACTAACCAGATACAGAAAAATTTAAAGCATCAACAGGCAGCACAGAGTTGGGTCTCCATATAGAATGATATGGGGAGTACAACACACTGAATATTTGACACAAAAAAATGGCAAAGGTAATAAAAACCCCCACTTTTTTTTTCCAGAGCTGCTGCATGGTTTTTCCCAGCATGATGGCAATGCCTGTGGCATAAAAAAAGACATTAAAATGTCTTTTTTTTTTTTTAAAACAGCATGACTAAAGGTTTTCAGAGTTTTGTAGCAGACATAAACCAAAAATAAATTTCCAAACCTGGACTATTACTCTTGCATATTGAAATGGAAAAGCAATTGTTCTAACAGACACCTATGGTCTTACCAGACTGACCTCAGCAGTATGTGAGATTCAGGACTCATTTGAGAGAATATTTTAAAACACTTACTGGAAAATGTGGTAGAATGAAATAATGACCTCACAAAGATATATGGCACCAGATGAAGTGAGTATCTTTCATAAGACACTCAAAAGCATATGGCACTGAATTGAATGTCTTCTAGATTTGGATTTGCAAAATGCCAAAATTGAATTGGTTTTTATTTGTAGTTACAAGAAGGTGAGCTTCTTAGTTTCTATATATGTTGATTCTTACTGGTTTCAGCTGAAAAAAATTGTACTTCTTTGACCAGCTGAATAACAAAAAGATATCATTGCTAGTTCACAAAATGCCAAATAATTAACTTAGGGCAAGGTATATTGAAAAGCAAGTGTTTGATTTTATCTTTGGGAATCTGAAGAAATTTTAGGTCATTATGCTGAATATTTTTTGCCAGATTCTGTTATTATATATTACCCTTGTTATGATGAATGCTTTCACTAACCAAATCATCACACTATAATAAAAGAAAGATTAACAAATATAATTATAGAACATCAAGCTACTTTTTCAGAGTAAACAATTCATATTTGCTGTTCCTGACTCAAAAATCTCTTCCCACTTTCTTTCTCATGGTCTTAATTGCCTATCCTCTTCATTTTTAGCCTTTTATTATTCTCATCTATGTTTACATGGAAAATGTGAAGATTTTGTGTCTTGGATGATGAGTGAAAACCAAACAAAATTTCATTGTGGGGCAGAATCCCACAATGTCATAAATGGAAATCTAAAAGGCTAAATATATCCATTCACAAAACAGCAATTCCCTAAGCACTTCGTGTTGACTTAATTCTTCTCCTTTCTAAAATCACTGGAGGAGAATGACTTCCCCAAAACCACAACCAGCCCATAGGAAGTGCTTCTATTATAAAACCTTACACTGAAAAACAATACACAGGTGTCTGATCTTTCTGTGTTTATCCCGGGGCATTGGCACATTGGTTTTTGTTTGTTCACACGTTCTTTTACTCTTGAAGGCTAAGTTTTTTAACAGCAACTATAATTCTAACCTTCAACATTGATTTTCATTACTTAGAACTCAGTGGCTGACATTATATTAGCCCTGTTACTATTTCTTAAATATTTCACAGATACTGAGATTTTGTCTTAAAGAAAAAAAAATGCAGTAACTGTTCTGGTTCCACAACTTTTTCCAATAAGACTGGCATCAACTATAGAGTTTTAGTCCAGCTTTCACAAGGAGTTGCAGGTATTTCTCTTCACAGTCTGTCCTACCAACATGCATTCTATGTTTCTAACAAATACTGTAATGCTACACTACTTTATAGAAGGAATAAATTAAGGACAATTTCTGCACTGGATTGGATCACCAGGTACTCAGACTTTTTAGGAAATATTTACATTAATAATCAATCACAATCTAAGAAAAGGGTAATGATGATGTAGGTATCTCCTGGAGTGGTACGCGCTCAGTGGCACTGCTCAGTCAGAGCAATGACTCATTTTATGGCTTCTTCCTGTCACAAGAGGTGTGAAAGCCATGACCACATTCATTCATTTTAAAGTATTCCCTCTCAGCATTGTGATCTTTTGACAATCCTAAAAAATTTGACTAACCTAACCAAAAGAAATTTGATAAGGATCAGTGCTGCCAGAAAGTGAAATTCCTGAAGCAACTGAAGCAGCACTCTAACATTTAGTACTCATGGAAATGTTACCTCTGCCTTGTTTGAACTAAATCTGGGGACAACACAGCCAGAGGAGTTTTGTGTAACGATTAAAGAGGTGATAGCCAAGAAGTGGCAGTGCTAGCCCGACATAACAAAGATTTCCAGCATACCTTTCTTAAGGTTAACTCGCTCAGTTCATGCCTTAAAAACTCTCCTGATTTGGGAACTTCATGTAAATTTTGTGCAAGAATCTCAAAACTGCATTGGTGAGTGAAAACACTAACTAGGAGTGGAAGATAAGCATTTGTCATGACTATAAATTGAAGGGGAAAAACTGACAGCCAGAAACTGATATTTTGATTTATGGTGACAGTCTTGCACAGAATACAAGAAGGAACTTCAGACAGAGCACCTTTGCTGGTCTCTTTGCTTCCATCAACACCAATACTTTTGGTTCCTTAGAATCATGGTACCCCAGAGTTCAAGTTTTGGTGCACACAAGATAACTCCACTAAAGTGTAAAACATACCAGAGGAAGCAATTATAGAGGTTTTATGACAGCTGGAGTCTAGACTATGGTTTGCTCCAAAATTAGGGTTACAAGACTTGAAACAACCCAAATGTTCGATGTGGTGGAATGCAGTAAACTCAAAGTGATTGCACCATTCCTTATTTACTGGCTCTCTCTAAACTAATAATATGCAATTAGTTAATTCTATAAACAATCATTAAGAAAGTACTTCATGTGAGAACACCATTCATATATCATTTATGTATTATTAAGCCATTAATGGAAGAGACAGCATTACTACTCTCTTGCAGCTGTTAGTGGATGCCACATCAACAAATACACAACTGAATGTTCAGAGATTACACTATGTTTGCCTCAGAACAGGGAGAGGAGTGAGGCTGGAGGGCTTCTCATCACTATTAGATAAAAGACAGCTGTACACTGCTGGTGTACAACACCAAGTGCTGGAGTAGCTATATATGAGCTCAAGCATCAGTTTCTGAGAGAAAAACTTGGGCTACTGATCCACAATCTTATTTTCATACAGCATCTTATGTACAAGAGCCAATCCCTTTATTATTTTGGCTACTGTCCATATTCCACAATCTTTTGGGGTTTCCTGCTCGTCTACCAATAAGTGTTTCTTGAACATTGGCAATAGGGTAGAGAAGGATACTATTATGCAATTCAGAAGAAAATGGTAGACTGGAGTATTAACATGGATAAACTGAAGCCTAAACAGGATTCACAGAGTTTACAAATGTTGTATTTTTGGTAGTAATACTCATGTGATCATGGACAGTCATTTATCAGGGTGCTGGATCCTCACTGGCACAAGTTACATTGCTTCTTCAGAAGCAAGTTGCCTGTGTGGTTAACATCTGAAATTAAAAATCTGGCACTAAAATGAAACCATGAAATGCTAATACTTTTTAAACCAAGACTTCTTCTCAAGGCTTATTTACCATTTTCACCATAAAAGGCATTCACTATTGTCTGCAAGGGACAAATACTACCTTGCTAATAAACATATCAAAGACAAAGAAAATCTTTCCTACAATAAGATCCAAAGTACCCCAGTGTACCAGGGTGGAATCCTTACACCACAGAGGATTACTCTTGGATGTTATTTGAAAACTTTGTGATCAATTTCAGCACTGTAGCCCATTGAAAATTAAATGTAATTTATAATAAGTATTTTTTTAAAAATTGTCTATGTGTAAATCTTCTGATGGCTTCCAGAGCAGTAGTATTAATAGCTGTCATGAAATAAACAGAAATTTTCTTCTAATGTCTATTTTCAAACAGGCTGAGTTAAAAAAAATCCAGTATTTTCCAAGAACATCACATCTTATAACTGTGTTTTCTCTAGATCTTCTGTATCCTTCTGTATTTTCACAGCATCACTTCTCTTTATATAAAACATACCAAGCAGTGCAAATTTACCTCCCTGGGTACAATATTTTGCCTTATATCTACTGCTGTCAGCTTCTATGCTTGCACAAATTTGTGATTCCCATTCTTTGCATTAGAATTTTCCCAGCAGTTAAAACATACATCTTCTGTGCTACGAGTTACTGCAGTGGAAGAGTTCATATTTTCACAGGTATTTCACCTGAGTAATTTCAGAGAAATGCATAAGTAAGGGGAGCTCACACAACATCATATGTTCTAGCATGATATACTCGGTCATGTATTCCTTATTACTCACATGCTGACATGGATAAATGCTGAGTAACATGGTTATGCTCTTATAGTGTGTACCTAGAATGAAACTATCAAAATAAATTAGTTCCTTTTGTGATTTTCTAGGTTAACTTGTTGTTGTCATACCTTGAAATTCGTAGTATTTCATATTCTTCAAGTCTGTAGACTACCAGTTCCACATAAATGGCATCTGCACAGAAGTGAAAAGATACATTTCACATATCTGAGCTATGAGAAAATGTCAAAACTCAATGTTTTTCACAGCTCAAATGGAGTCTTGCTTGAGAAAAAAAAAAGGTAACTGGGATAGTTTTCTTCCTAGTGTGAATACACTGTGAAATCAGGTACCATTAAAAAAAAAAAAAAAAAAAAAAAAAAGGGGTTTTCTTTTTTCCTCCATGACTTTTGAGGCCAATGTGTTATTGAGATTATTTTGTCAGCTGTGAAGTGTTAAAGGCAGACAGCAAAACTCACAAGAACTGTGTTGATGAAGGCTTGAGTCAGTTTTGTAAACAAAGCCTTTGAACTAAGGAATTATTTATAACATGCTAATACCAATTAACTCAACAGTATTAAAACCCTTGGAAGAGAAAAGCTGAATTTTGAAGTGATGTGGCTGGGATCTCTCCCTCCCCATCTGGCCTGAGGAAGGGGGGAAGGCATCTCAGTGAGGGGGCAGTGCAAATCAGAGGTGAAGACAATGGCAGGAAGTGACACAGACCTGGCATCGAATATGATGAGAGATTGGCATCTGGCAGTGTAATGACCCAGACTGTCTGACCACTCACAGTTTGGAGTTACTGAAGAGACAGCTTCCAAATGTAAGAGAAATGCATCAGATCTTTATCAGGATGTCTTCATTTTTTATTTCTGTGGGCCCAGCTCAGATGGACTTATTCTGGAAAAATAGTGCTTGATGGCCCAAAGGACCTTTCCAAGAAATATTTGTAGCACGACTTAGTACTATTCATCATGAAAAGGGTAAAAGGGTGACACCTCCCCCCCCCAAAAAAAA
>VXBR01000802.1:1710000-1877185 GCA_013400215.1 Cisticola juncidis
AAAAAAAAAAAAAGTGACCTTGTGAAAGGTCTTTAATTCTCTGAGGTAAACATAACTGCATCAGTTTTTAGAATGGGAAAAACAGTATTTACACATGGCTGGTATCTTTCTGAACAGACTTACTAGTTTCTCTGGCAGTTTTGAAGGCTAGCTTGTGGCCATGGCATTTCGTTACTGGGCCTCAAAACTCTCATTTCTCAAGAGGCACAAATTCTTATTTCTCAGTTCTATTGATCAATACTAGCCCCATGGAAGACATCAACATGACCACATTAAAGTGAGCTGAAGAATCAAACTTCATATCCCCACTGAAGATGCACAGTCATCCTACTTATATTAACATTTAAAAAATAGATTTATATTTTAATAGGGATTTGATTATGGAAGGCTTCAAAGCAGGAGGGATTCACCAGGAGGGATCCCCCAAACTGCTGGCTCCTTTGCAAAACTTCTGTGCCAATTCCAGCTCTTAAGAACCCATTAAACCAGCCCAGCACTGCTGGTTATTTGGGCACCAAGGTATCGAGTGAGGCATTTCTCAGTAAATGCAGTGAAATACCTAATGAAGCAGCCTTGTCATCTGAACTGCCTCAAGGAAGGATTTGAAGGGCTTTTTTCAAATCCCCAGTATATTGTTTCCTGGGTTGCCTGCACAGCCCCACAGAAACAAACAGGAATTTGCTAAGGGAAGTGGTGGTGGTGAGGGGAGGGACAGGCACTAAAAACTGAGGTGACAAGGAGAAAGTACTGAAAAGAGTGACATGATATTAAGAAATGTGCACCAGAAAACTCCAAAAACAACAATGGAGTGCAACCATCCTTATCCAGACTTCGTGCAAAAGATTTTGAAGCATTTTAGACATACACTGAGAGAAAACTTCCTCACAGAACCATCAAGATCTCTTTTTCACTGCAGGCACACAAATGTACATTTTTAATCTAAGTACAAAAATGTATTTTCCATACTGTGACAGACCTATTGCTTTCTTTCTAGATTCTTAGTTATAACTAACATCAAATTATTCATTTAATCTGACTACTTTTGTATTTTAAACATTTTTTTCACATGCTAAATGAAACAACATATTGTTGAAGATCCACATTAAACCACCTGTAATGTCTCATAATTTTTTATAAAAGCTGATCTTAGCAAGAGAGAAATTTCAGCTTATTCAATGTAGCTTATTTACTTTTTGGAAACAACAGGTGCTGTAAATTGTTTCTGATTATGAGCCTCCTAGTCACAAGTTAATTTTCTGGTGACTAAAGAAAATGATACCACGAATCTTAAAAACCCTAAAAACTTCTAAAAAGATAATTTATTGCTATATATAATCAGTCTTTAGTGTTACAGAATCTAGTACAGCAGGACAGTGACTAAGGGGTCCCTGGTATTGAAATAAGACTAATATTGATACACTATTGGCTGACTCTTTCAAAGTCAACTTTGAAACAAAAATAACTTTAGAAAACAATATTTTTTTATAATTTTAACAATTCTAACATAGAAATAATATACTTTTAGTTTGTAATTGCTGAAAAATGTTCAATATTGAAGTCTGTCTTCCTCAGAGCTTAATGAAGCAGGTATTAACAGGGGGCCTTATTTTGCAGTGACAACATGTGGACATGAAAAAGATGCTTGCTACAAGCCCAGACTAAGTCACTGGAGTGAAGCACCTCTTCTTAGAAAGCTAGGTCTCACAGAAACCTGGCAAATCTGCCATGTCTGTACCCTCCTAGTGCCTCTCCCCTCTTGCCAGAAGACTCTGGCTGTGTTTTGTCTGCATCCACAGCAGCTCTGAGCCTGGCTTCTGCCACATCCGAGGAGAGATTCTATTTGTGTCCTCAAAAGTGAACCACAAACTTTGGGAAGTAGCGGCATCTCCACAGTGGAACATATGAGAGGCACCCCTGATGAAATCACATTGCAATACATTTATAAATTCACCAAGTTTGATTGAAAATGGATGTTGGGTAGCAGAAAAAAGGGAGAAAAAAGTTCATCGTCACCTGGAAGTGATTTACAAGACTGTGTGCACTTGGTAACAAAATCAAGATTTCCCAAACATGTAAACATCTCTCTGGGAGCTGCTGAAGTCATAGGTTCCATTTTTCCATTTTCTTTGGGCAGTCAGGAGAAAGCAAGCTGGTCATTGTTGAACCCCCACAGAGTAGAAAGTACTTTGTCTTGGCCACTGACCTGCTGTGCAGGTAACCTACAAACTGCTTTGAACAGGACCTCTCTAGGATGCACAATTCCTCACTACACAGACAACTTCCCATTATTCAAGTTCCAGTGGTTTGCAAACCAGATTATTCTCCCTTTGAGGTACAGTTTATGGCACACCTGTATTTTAAGAAGCAAGAAATGCCCAAGAAAGATGGAAGCTGCCAAAGGCAGAATGTTGCTCATTTATACCAACCAGAAAAGTATTTCAGCATCAGAAGAAAAGGCAGAAGCTACATAATTCTGAGCTGTCAGCAGTATTTTTAGATTTTCCTCAGACTAACCCATTCCATTCACTGTGTGGAAGCAATTTTATTGTAACTGCGCTAAGAAATCACTTTCACGAATTTCAGCTGTTGCAATAGTGGAAGAGATATTTTAACAGCTGGTTTACAGCTGGTCCTTAATATCGCGAATAGTGTTAAATAGAAGAGGGCAACTTTTTAGAAGCTGAAGGTGGTGTGATCATGACCTCTGGAACACTGATGTCTCTGACTTTTCTCTAAACACCATGTCTTTGTTATTTCCAATTTTGCTTGAAGTTTCCATCTGTTTTCACTTTTTTTTCACAATTTTTAGTTGTAAGACTAAGAAAGTAGCTATACTCTGGGTAAGATTGTTGAAACTCATAAAAAATGGGTTTATTGGTGTGTGCAAATGCCTTCAGGGAATACTGATGAGGAAACTGTTCTGCAACACTTAATAAAAAAAAAAGTTGCAATTGCAGTGCAATTGATTGCTTCAGTCTTCAAACCAGGATACCATGGACCATGGTCTGCAGCAACCTAGTTCTGGCAATCAGGGGAAAGCATTATTTGTGAGACAATGTGAAAATAGACCCTCCTCTAAAAGTAACAATAAAAAACCTACCCTGACTACTTAGTCTTTCATCCTTGGTGAAGAACTGGAGCCTTAAGTGTCCAGGTTTACCTACTGGGTGTTAAACCTAAAAGCCACCACCAAGTTTCCACACAGCACAGACATTTTTCCTGTCTTGTGTGTCTTTCCAATGTGATTGGAAAGGAGTTAATTTTCTTCAGGACAATCTGCAGGGTGGTGGATTTGACTTTTGTGACCAAACCAGCGTTGACAGCATATCAGTGTTTCAGTTGCAGCTGAAGAGCTCTTGCACAGCTTTGCTGCACCAGTGAGCAGGCTGAGGGTGGGCAAGAGTTTGGGAGGGGACATGGCTGGGACCGCTCAGCCCACAGGACAAAAGAGATTTTCCATCCCATGTCACACCATACTCAACAATAACACCTCAGGGGGAGAGGGGAAAGAGTCTTTCCAAAGTTACTGCTGCTGTCAGTGAGCTTTGCTCAGGCAATGCTGTGACGAATGCTTTGGACTGGCACAGGCTGTGTTCAGTGTCCTGTTCCAATACCCATTTCCTTTTGTGACTTCAACTGCATCACATAAACAAAGTTTATTCACTTAAATACAACACGGACATGGAAGAGAAATAACCCAAACCTATAATTAACGTAGGTAGACTGGCAAGGCACTTGAACACGCTGTAATTTCCACTTTCATATATTTACTTGCCATGAGGGAAACCCAAAGGAAATCTTCAGTCAGCATAAACAAAACACTTTTTCACTGTTGATGGTGCCTTACTTTTCCTGGCTAAATGCATCCTTTCCTACTGTGATTGATAAATCAACACTCCCATGGAAGGCATTCCAACAGCCTTCATTCTGGTTATCCCCTCCAGCCTTACAGCATCCCCAAAGTCCTTACAGAACTTAAATCACACCTAGCTCTACTTAGATAAAATACATTGTCTCCTGTGAACTGCTGTCCATGACTGCCTTGCAAGGAAGGGCTTGGAGGGGGACAAGTGAGCTGCAGTGCAGACCTGTGAATGGACAGTATGCCATGCAGGTCCACCTCTGCACGTGGCTGGGCACAAGAGCCAGCAGCCACTACCCAAATTTACTGCTCTTAGGCAGCAAATGGCTTGGAAAGAGAGATTCCACTTCATGGACTGCCCTCCTTCATTAACAGACAGGCCAATAAGATTTTCTTTGGAAAGGTTTTGGCTAATGCACTAATAGGAGCCTGTTTTGATAATATTTTTATAGGCACTCTACCAGATAAATTATACAGCTGAGAAAATCCCAATAGGTTTCACACTAACTCCAAACTTGAGCAGAAGAGCACGTGGTCCACTTAGCTATTGCAAATTACTTCCTAAATCAAGATTAAGGGCTAAGGATTATGATAACAGAGGATAAGCTACCCTGATAGAAAAGTCTCCCTGAAAAAGGAAATCTATTCAAGCTTTCTATTAGGACCTACAGGCCTGATTTAAGGTAGAGCTTTCAGATAAGCTGACTTTGGAAAAGGTCCCACAGAAATTTAGCATGGCCTGTTATTAGATGCGTATCTGTTGTAAAAACTGCTGATCATGGCTTCACTCAGTTTTATGCCATTTGAGCTGAAATAACCTGAGGCAGGAGAGATGCACCCCCAGGTTCTTTTCAACCTCAGATTCACTTTGTGCTCTAGCTGCACTTCTCAACAACTTTGTAGTGAGTCCACTGCCAATAGAACCCCCCAAAATGTTAAAGAATGAATTCTACACAATGAATACAATTTGGTATGGACAAGCTTAGTGCTATTCAGTGCATTCCAGGATTCACTTTGCCTTACATTTCCACACTATAATCTGATGGGAAAAGCCCCCAGTATAATCTGCATAACTATCCATCAAATATCCATCAATATCCATGAAAATGTTTTCAGTTCCTGCCTGAGGTCTTGTCACTGAAATAAAGAGACCTGTTTGCCAGGTTACCTAAACACATAGCACCTGGATTAGAATCACATCCAGTCCTTAAGGGATGACATATTTACTGCTTTTTGTGCGGTATTTTTCATTTTCTTAACACTGAGCAACTTGAAGAGAAATAAATGAACAAATATATGTAGTAAATATGATAGGGGGAAAGGTGAACACAAAACCAGGACTTAATTCTTTCCAAAAATATTTTGAATGACTCTGTTACTAGAGCACTTGGTATCCTAGAAAGCAAAACAGGAAATGCGTGGTAATCCCTAGGAAACTAAGTCTGTTTTCTCCCTGCTGTTTTGGGAGTTCCTGGGCACTAAAAACATTCATTTTGTTGAGCTCAACTATTTTTACTCAGGATGCTAAATTTTATAGCCCAAAGTAGGAGCTCCTGAATGCACTCTGAGTTTTTCAGCTATTTCAGCATTGCAAGCTTTTTTTTTGATAGCTTTGAGAGAAAGAATGAAGTCAGAATGGCAGGGAACTTATATTAAAACTATATTTTTGTCCTCTTCATTTTGTACTTCTTTTCACCTATTCAAGTACTCATGTAACATTTATGAGAACACTCATATTATTTCCTTTGGCTCAGCTGGAAGTTTTTTGAGTCTTTTTATCGCTTTTTAAATCAAAATCAGAGACTATATAAAAATTAAGTTACAAAGAACTTTATGAAGGATATTGCCAAGTCAAGGAATTTTCACTGCGGGATATTGCAGACTTCTAATGTAGAAGAAGCGTAGGCAAAATCTTGAATTAGCCTGAAACACAGGTATAGCCTGGTACAATGAATTTTCAATCAGATGCAGCGCTACAAGTCAAAACTAAACCTAGAGAACGGCAGTGAGGGCCCATAGCAGACAAGTGCCGGTGAGGCAAACGCCTCTATTTGCCTTGTAACTGATGTAATCAGGACTGTGAGGTAATAAATTGTTCTCTTCCAGGAGAGGTGTATTCTGCATTCTCATAAAATACTGGTCATTTTTCTGGATGGTTCTAAGACACACACAAGTGCAAGAATACACAGAAAAAAACCCAAGATTTCAAAAATATCACAGGAAAGAGGCAAGCACAGGTGTGAAAAGTATTGCTAGTCAGCTTCAAAACAGAAGAAAATGGATGTGTTCTACCAACTGAATCACTTAAGTGCCCGTAACATGAAGTAATTCTTCCCAAGACTTTTGAATAGGTAAGGGAACAGTAAACTGCAGGTTGATTGAAAATTCCTGGAAGAACTCAGCACTAATTTTATCCTGAAGTTACATGCTACCTTTTACTGGGACTTCCCACCTATAATTAAATCACTAGTGATCATCTTGAAAACTTGAGCACTTGTCAGTCGGTTGTTACTTTGTTGATGTTCATTAGTTAAGTTGCTTTATCCTCAGAGAATTCCCTTTCAGGGGATGGGATAAGGAGAGAATGGTAAATGACAGGCAGTAACACGGAAAGCATTTGGCAAGGACCTCAGCAGCCCCAGAGCATATGAGTATTCTATAGTAATCTGAGAAGTCTTGCTAGAAGCATGCAATTTAGTGGGTTTTTACTTCAATTTTGGCAGAAGATGCAGAAGTTTCCCTTTGAATTCAGAATATTGGACTATTCACAGTCACAGGTGGGTAGAGGAGTTCATTCACTTGTGTGTATTTTTTAAGTAAATTATCTTTTGAGTGGTTTCTCACTTTGAATGAAAACAAAGGCAGGTGCCAGCTCAGGTCACACCACTCAGTGCTCACTTGTTTGCTAATTCTGGAATGACATGTGGCTCAACTTGCTCTAGAGGTCATTAAGTTTTGAGTGAGGGCTTAGCTGAATGTTCACTCACTCTGATGGGTTACTTGTCTTGCAAGAATGCAATCTAGTGGCATTGTTTGGATTATTTATTTCCACGCTTGAAATTTGTCATTTGAAAGTTTGCAAGAATTTCCTATAGAAAAACTCTGATCTCTCTTTTAGATCTTTTAAGATGTACTGGCATGTGTCATTTGGCAGTGAAATCATGCAACACAGGACAGGAGGAGAAAACAGTTCACTTTTGGGAAAACAGTTCATTTTTAGTAAAACTGCTGATTTTGAGAGATTTAAATTTCTCCTTTCTTGGGCAGGAAATATTTAATGAAAGCAAGAAAAACGGCACTGAGACATTTGCTATCTAGAAATAATATTTTTTGTCCTACTCTATAATTTTTGCTCACTTTGGATTGTTTTTCTCTCGCTGACTGGATTCTGTAAACAAGAAAATTCCATAAGCAAGGGAGGAGATGAGTGAATAACACAACTCCTTTTTCCCTCTGAAACTTTTATTTTATTAAATTGATCTCTCTCACATCTAGTTTCCTATGATGGAAACCTTTTTATTTTTGAGGGGTGGATGCAGGGCAAAAATCGGTATTTGGGTTGATAACACAGCCTTTCACACCTGAAGAATTCTGTGTTGTCAAAAGGACAAAGAAACGACCATCCGGATGTTGGAAGACATTCAGTTTGAAATTGTGGGGGATGATCAGAGATTAACCTCCTCAAACACTGGGACAAGGGAATGGGGGAGAGGGCAGTGTTCCAGTGATCTCACACTTTGCTTGTTCTAGGCTCCAGTCACCCTATTCTGTTAATGCATTACTGCAGCAGCTAAGGTGACACAGACAGCATCAGAAACAGAAACCAATGGAGGAGATGCTGGCACCTGGAAATTACTACTACTGCAAATAGAAATATTGAAGTAAGGCCTAACTGCTTATGAAAGGTTTCACAGAATACCTGCAACTGTGTTGCCAAGTAAGGGCAGTGCAGCCATAAAAATACTGATCTTTTCCTACCTATTCTTTCATTCATTCCCATTAAAGTTCCATTTATTTATTGGCTCTGAATAACAGAATCTGCTGAAGCATGGAGCTTCAAAAAATATTTGGTGTTGGTTTTCCCCTGCCCTGGAAAAATGCCATCCCCTCTTATCCAGCGAAGCAGACCTAAGTGTGAAAACTGTAATTTTTCCATACCTAAATGTACTAGGATATTTTTTCCTGTTGTGAAATAGCAGCAGAAGAGCAATACAATGTTTCATATCCTGCAAATGTTCAATATTAAAGAGGATATGAAATGGATTTCTGGATTTGTATGAAGGAGGAAACATAACTGTGGAACATACTGCAGCATCAGTCAGAAAGATTTCTGTCTCCAGGGGATAATAAACTCACTGAAGTAGTGAAATAATCAAGTACTGGTTAAGTGGGAAATTAATGCACATAGACCCTCTTTCCCCATCATTGCCTTTAGCGAAACCATATGACAGTTTAGCTGAAACACAGAGAAAATTAACTTCTGGTGGAGCAATGAAGCAGATCCACGCCATGCTTATCCTAAACCCCACATATACTTAACAAGATTATGTACAGTTCAATACCTTAGTAAGTACCTTCAATATTAGTAAGTGAGATAAAAATTGATTTCTAAGAGCTTGCTAAGAGTACAGTGACTACAGGCTTCTCCTGTGATGTTCCTTCTGTCTCATTTATGTGAGTGTAGAGAGCAGTCACACTGCTTAAGGTGCTGTAATATGTTCTGTATATTTCATACTATGGCTTCAGTATTGGATTTTGGCACCCCTATCAATGCTGCTCTTCTGACCATCCCGTAAATTTGTTCAGAAATGGTCAACAATTTGTCAGGGCAAGAATTCGGTTTTCGGAAAAAGTTCAGTACTAAGCCAGTACTTGTTAAAAAAAATAAGATTAAAAAAAGAAAAGAATTGGCTTCAGAAAGATGTACTAAGACTAAGTTTCCTGAGCTGCTGATTCATCTTGGTGGAGCTCCACGCATGTGTTTTGAGTTCCAAAAACATCTTCCCTGTGTATACAAGCCCTGGCCAAAGGCATTACAGAATCCAAATTTCAGCTGACAGCATCCAGAAATGTTTTGCAAGCTTGAAAGCCTGCACTAAAGAAACAGCATTGCAAACTTAACACAGACTGTGTGCTGTGTCCACAATGCAAATAGCAGTCTATGCTGTGAAAATATAAGAAGGACTTTGTCTCATGCAGTTTTGGGCCACTTTGGGGCATCAAGAACACCTGATCTAGTAAGATTTTCCTGAAGGTGCCTCTGGAAAATTTTTGAAATACACCAGTGCCACAACCCCAGGGGCAAAGAAAGGCTTAGTACTGTGTGTTCAGAGTGCCTGAAACTACCAGATGGTTTTTGGAGAATGTTGGCTGCTATACATGCTAGAGCCAACCCAAAGTTTATCAATGTATGTGAAAGCAAAAGTAGAGCTCAGCTAGGCCCAGCTCTAGGAACTGGCAGTGACTCCTTCAAGTTTCTTTTCCAATTTTTTGTGGAATAACCAGGTATTTACTGCTGCCAATGTCTCAGCCTTGGTAACTCTTTTCTTCAACTACTTTTTCAGTCCTGTAGATTGAAGAGCAACCTCACTTGAATACATAACTGAATGAAACCCAGAGCACAGAAAATTACAAAAACTCTGCAACACTGACAATAAAGAGCATTTATAAAGAAAAAAGTTATATACTGGAATTTTTTAATGTAGGGACCTTGCACAGTTTCACCTTACACTGCCTAATGTTACACTAAGGAAAAAAATTACATCTGTTTAACCATGATGGATCCTTGGTGATGCAAAGAGCAACTTTAGAAATGTCATGTATAGGAAACTCCCCATAGCACACCAGTTATGTATTTGAGAGACAGGTTATGTCAGTGCAGAATGTAATGCTGTAAAAATCTCAAATTAACCCCACATTTTAAGGACAACATTAAGATGCAACCTTGCTGCAGTAAAATATTTTGGCTGTGATTAAAATGAACACTTCTAAATAGCACAGGCCATTATCTATAGGCTTTTTATAAAAAGTCACAGTTTTCAGTGACTTTTTAACTTGGTCAATAGATCTTTTGACTGTAAAAAAAGAGGTTTGCAACTGGAAAACAAGTTTGTCTCATTCTTAGAAGCAAAAATCACTTATTCCATTATCTAGGCTACAGGCTGGGGCCAGACCCAGAAGATGTTTGCATTTGAATGACTGTACACATAAAAAGAGAATTCCCAGCAAGTCTGTCTGCCCAGCTCTCTTCTACTGCCAAGCCATGCATTGAGAACAGAGTTTTATAAGGGAAAACCAGGTATCAGCACTAAAAAGCAGCACAGGAAAAGACTGAAGTAAAGACCCCTTATTCCATTGCTTCCCTAATCATCCCAGCAGCAGGCTGTGGTTTTGGCATAGAGATGACTAAGGAGATGGAGGATAAGAAGAGGGCAGAGGAGGCTGGCTTTAAGAAAATATTCTTAATAGTCACAGGGAATCAAGAGATACTTACTAAATATTTATATTAATATCTAATTCAATTGGAATTTTAGCACTTAATTGTTTGATTAATTTTTAAAATGGTCAGTTTCTCTTCACGTTCTACCTTCTTATCTGTTAACCATAACTATATTCTTCAGAATGGTTCAGTCACATATGATGTCTGTTTCCATGATATCAAACCACATTCACATGGAGTACAGAACGTTTTCATCTTAAAATCTAAGTGCTATATGCTGGCAGCTGAACCAAGAGCAATGAAAGTTACGTGGGAATAACTGCACTGCAGTGGAGATATGCTCCTGTTTTCCCAATTTAAGAAGAAGATTCAAAATAAACCCTCAAGCAACCAACTCCCCATACCTAAACTCTCAAAATAATGACAAAAAAAGCAATGTGTATTAAAGCTGTATTCTTCTCCAGTTCTTACATTTTACAAAAATACTCCAAAGTAGTAAAATCCACACTCCATACAAAACATGGCAAATCCTGGGGATTTACTGTTAGGAATTCAACAGTTTCCTGTTTTCCTTCAATCTTTTTTAAATCTCTTCCCAAGATGTCATACCAGATAAACAAATTATTTTCCTTATATGCTAATGAACTGATATTTCAGGAGTAGGACAGCCCTTCAGCTCCTTTTTTTAGCTTATAGAACAATTCTGACTTCTGTTTGGATATAATTTGACTTCTTTTGCATATTCTGTAACTCCAGCATACTGTCCTCTGGAAATAAGATATGTCATTCCTGTTCATTGTTATCATGCATGCATGATTAGGTCTAAACCAGCCACTTCATTTCTCAGTCTAAAACAACACAGAAACACAGAGTATAAAGAAAAAAAGAATAGCAATTTTAGTTTGTCTTCCAATTTTATCAGCAAGCAAAAACCCAAAATTTTCTATTCTAAATGCCACCCTTTTAACAATTGAACTAAAGGGATAACCATATATGAGTAATTTCTGAATCCTACCTTTCAAGATACCAAAACTTCAGATCACTGTTTTGCCACAGATTAATTTATGTTCATAAATACATTTGGGGATATTAAAACAAAATAGGCCTTATTTTAGTATAGTTTTTCCAAGTGATATATGGAGTCTATGACTTAGTTTTGGCATTCTCTTTTTCATGCAACTAACTCAGCCAGAATGTTATGTGAACATAGTTTTTTAACTTTAATTTCTCCCTGCTAAAGAAATTGCATCTTTTTTTGTGCAAGTTCTTTTTTTTTTTTTTTTTTTTTAATTTGGCTAAATTATTTTCCCCATACCTAAGAATACTTCATTACTTGGATTGCCTACATTTAACCTTCTGTCCCTTGGCTATTTTCCTTGTTAGGAAATACCTTGAAAAGACATCTGTGCTCATGGCACTTGCTTTAGACATCTGATCCATACGAATAAATTCAGATTTTGCAGCTTCTAAGTGGATGATGGTAACAGTCTTATCTTTTTTTCTTTAGTGCAGTAGACAAAATTATTATTCTTTTAGTGTTGCCACCAACACACAGAAAAAAATGCAGCTCCTGAAAGGTGTGAATTTAGAGTTGGTTTAAATGGAAAACAAGTCAACTTTTCACTCCTCTGTATTTTCCCTTGCTGTATTTCTGCTGTGTGGAGACTGGAAATCTTTCTATGTAAAGCAGAACAGAGTAATACTTATAAAATTTACTATGCCAGCAGGACAGTTCTCAATGTGATGTTTAACCATACCTAAACACCAACAGACAAAACTAGTTTTTGCAGGAGTCTGCCATGAGCTGGATGTAACTTATACCCTAAAGTGAGTTTTTCCTCTGCTGAAGAAATACAGACACAGGGTACTGCTACACAGAGCAATTTCTTTAGCAAAAACACATCTCTAAGGTAAAACTGTGCTCCAACTCACCTTAAAAAAAACCCAAACTGCATTGTGTCCCACTCCCATGCTTTACAATTTTTTAGTGTTGCAGGAAAAGAGTGGAAATGCATAGAATATGCTTTTAATTAATGGTGTTGTAGTGCCTGTTCCTCAAGTGATGGAAGGGTTTCACTGAAAGGTGAAGAGCATGTGACAGTGCATCTAGGTGTTGTTAGGAAATACGACATAAGGAATTATGTAAAACAGACTTGGCATGATAGAGAAGAAAAATATGCATATTTATATATCACTGCTTATTGTATGCAATAAAGAAGAAGGAGATTCTAATTAAAAATAGAGGTTACACTACTGCTGTCAAAAAATTCACAGAAAATTAAAGCCCAATTAATTTAGTACTTTGCTGAAAGAATATTGCAGAAAAATAAGTTCAGGGTCATTTACCAAAAAAGTGTCCCAAACTCCTAGAGTACTTAATGCAAGGACAGATAACTCATGCATCTGGACCAGTTCATACATTATTCTAATCTCATCTGGCCTAGAAATTGAATTATCTCATTTCTGGGAGATCCACAGCATACTGGAGGTCAAGGACAGGCAGAATTTTTGACCTGGCTTGTTGCAAGGTTATGTAAAAGACTGACATTAGGCTTGAACTCCACTGAAAAGTGTATTTACCAACAAAATCTTAAAGGAAGAAACCCAGTATTCTTTCAAAATACTGTTGCTTTAAATATTGGACATGAATTTTATTTAACATTCTCTAACAGTGTTGGGAGCCAGCCTCACACTGGCTCATAACTGTGCTGGGAGACAAACACAAGACCCCTAAACTGACAAGTACAGCAGCACCACTGCACCCTGGCTTAATCGACTGTTCCAGCTGCAGGTAACAGTCACATTTCCTGCAGGTTTATGTCACTGCTAGTGAAGGGGGTTTGGACACTGGGAAGAATATCTTCACAGGAGTGATTAGACATTGGAATGGGTTGTCCAGGGAGGAGGTGGACTCACTGTCCTTAGAGGTGTTAAAGGAAAGCTTGGATGTGGCACTGAGTGCCATGGTCAGGTTAGGACTGGTAAGAGGTTGGAATCAATGACCTCAGAGGTATTTTCCAGCCAAGCTGGTTCTGTGTTGCAGTGAGAAAAGCAGAATTTCCTAGGAACAAACTACCAGGTAAAGATCCTCAAAACTGCAATAGGACAGTGTGACTTAGCTGATTTGCAGAAAGGTAGCTATAGAAATGTTGGGCCAGAGGATTTCGCTGTGAAACTGTATTGCCTTTTGAACTCCACACACAATTCCAGAAGAGCATCTTTGAAAAGCCCCTTCCAGAGGCTTCTCTTTCTCATATTAGGTTGGTTTTCTCTGGTACACATTATATTTAAAACCCAAACAAATAAAACTTCTGCTGTGTGTTTGTGAGGCAACTACTGCAGCAAAGTTGTTTGTAGCTAGGAGAGCAATAAATACCACAGTGTGGCCAAACACTGCTGTAATGAGGACACAAACAAACCCCTGGATTCAAAGGCTTCTATAAGTCATGCAAACTGCAGCAAGTCTAGTGTGAACAAGCCAGCACAGAACAAGCAGATCTGAGTGGGAAGCATCTTCCTCTGACAGGACCGCACCTGGTTTAGTACAGGAGGTCTCCCTTGGAATTCAAGAGCAGAGGGCCCTGGGAGAAGTGCAAACTGTGCAACAAAGAAAGTGGTGACTCATATGTCAAAACTAAATAATTCGTGGTTATAAAAATAAATTGAATTCCTCTTTGCAAATACTGCAGACTGTAGCACTCTACTCCCCTAAAGAACATATGCCCAAATGACTTCTGAAAATGACTCTCATCAAAGATGTAAATGGGATTATTTGCAGCACACCACATGATCCCAATGGCTGATGTGAGCAAAGAGAAATCCACTAGATAGGAATTTCTAGGAACATCCCATCCGTGTCTTCTCTGATTTACTGGATAATACTTTTCTAACCCTCAGCTATGCCAGTTTATTCTCTCCAGGGCTTTCCAAAGTAAACAATGCATTTCTCTGAATATGTGCTGCAAAGCATACTGATTGGCTGCCTTAATTTTTAAGTCAGTGTGAACAGACCAGAAGCAGCTAAACTCTGGAGAAATACAGTAAAGCTTACAAAAATATTTGTTAAGTCTTGAAGCGTAAGTCCTAACATGAATATAGATTACATAGACAGTCTTCCCATGAAAACACAGTTCAAGCAAAGCTCTTTCAGTTTGGGCTCAATGATTAAGAGCAGGGTGTGAACTGCTTCATGTTCCTGAACCTCCAAATTCCCTCCCTGCCCCCCACCCCCACCCCACATAAATCTTCCAAATTTATCTGGAAGGCAGATATTTTTCAACAGTTAGTGTCCCATGAAAAAAAAAGGAATCTGAGGCTGGAGTAAATACATACCCTGTAAAGAGATTTTGGCAATCTTCCTCCTGTCTGTGTCTTGTTATACTCCTACTGACAGTCATACTTGCATTGTACAAAGGAACAGAAAAGGTCAGGTGCATTCTTAAACAAAAGCAATGCCAAGGTTTCCTTTAGATAAATTTATGGTCAACAGTTTACGCACATAATTCATTTGCTGAGCTTTTTCTCAGAATTGTTGAAATTAAATGTCAGTTATATAAATTACGCAAAAACATTGTTTGTGTGTATACAGCAGAGGATTCAGACAAATAACTCTCAGTGCCACAAAGGCATTCCTCAGACTCAGTACACTGAAGATTTTAAAGGACAAAGTTGTCTCAACTCTGCTTTTTTGACAAGAGGCACCTATAAAATGAAAGGGGTTTTAGTGTAAAAATTGCCAGGTTTCATGCTTAGACTTCTAGTATTCTTACTAGAAGGATACTCCAAAGATGTTTTAAAGCATTCTTCCAGAATTTTCCAGATTAAAACAACTCTGATCATACAATCAGATAATCATTTAGGTTAGAAAAGACCTCCAGAATCATTAAGTCCAACTGATAACCCACCACCCCCAAATCCACCACTAAAACACATCCCTTAGTGCCACAGCTACATGTCTTTTGAATACCTCCAGGGATGGTATCCTCACCAGTGCCCTGGGCACCCTGTTACCATGTTTGATAACCCTTTTGGTGAAGGAGGTTCGCTTAATATCCGATCTAAACCCATCCTGGCAAAACCTGAGGCCATTTACTCTGGGCCTGTCCCTTGGTACATGGGAGGACAGACCGATCCCCACCTGCCCCTGCTTTCCACCTGTTCTTGTGCCATGGTCACCAAGGGAAAAGCATCCTCTAACAAACAGCTGGCAATGCAGAGCCCTTCTCACAGATTCATGGAATGCTTTGGGTTGGAAGGGAGCTTAAAGACCCAAATTCCTGCCATGGGCACAGACACCTTACAGTAAAGAGGTGGCTCAGAGCCCTGTCAAGTCTATCCTTGAACACTTACAGAGATGGAGCATCCACAGCCTCCCTGGTCAGCCGGTGTGTAACCCTCATGGGGAAAAATGCTATGTTCTCCATCTTCGACTTTGTAGCTGAAACAAACTGAGGTCTAGCAGTCTCTCCCATCCCCACTGAACATCTTGACACCCTTCCCTGCATTGGCTGCATCTTTGTTTTATCATTAAGGTTTTTAAACGGTACTGGGGGCCAGCTTTCCCTCTCGTTTCCGAAGGTACTTTTGTGCAGCACCCCGTGTGCTGCTCTGCCGAGCCCGGCGGTCACCGCGCCCTCAGGCCGGGGCTGCGGGAGCCGTGCCGCAGGGGATGCTGCCGCTGCCGCTGCCGGGGGAAGTGCAGCCTCCTCCTTCATCCCTTGCTCTCCCCGGCTTCCCTTGGCTCCCCACAANAGCGGCCGGGGTGGGAAAAAACCTAAATTCCAATCGAAATTCACTCCCGACTGAATTAACTGCGTGAAAACGGCGCTCCTGAGGCGGGAGCTGCCACGGGACCTCGGGACCCCAGCACGGCTGCGGGGTGTGCCCAGGGAGAGGGACACCTCCAGTCCAAGGCTATGAACTACTGTGGCCTACTGGGAAAGGAGAGAGAGATCACTGGAACTGCAGCTGCCCTCCCTGGGATGGGTGTGCCAGGCAGACTGCGACAAAGGCATGACAGCCCATACACCTCCATGGGAATTCATCCCCGGCCAGAGGAAGAGCCGGGCAGCATCAATGTGAGGCTCTTTGCACTACTTACAAAGGCCTTGGTGTTCTGAGGGAGTCCAAGTCAATTGGCAACTGGGTAACCTTATCCTGGTTTTCAATAAGGGTAAGAAGGATGACCTGTAACTACAGGCCTGCCAGTCTCACTTCAGTGCCTGGCAAAATATCAGAGAAGGTTATTTTGGGAGTTATTGAAAAACACTTCAAAGCTATTGACAATAGCACAAGTTCACGAGGGAAAAGTCCTGTTTAACCAACTTAATTTCCCTTTATGACAAGTTCACCCATTCAGTTGGCTGAGGGAAACCAGATGTGGTGGGCTGGGGATTTTAGCAAAGCTTTTCGCATTGTCTCACAACACCCTCTGGT
The DNA here is from genome assembly GCA_013400215.1 of Cisticola juncidis. Lineage (NCBI taxonomy): Eukaryota > Metazoa > Chordata > Aves > Passeriformes > Cisticolidae > Cisticola > Cisticola juncidis. The sequence continues at coordinate 1,726,737 of VXBR01000802.1, forward strand.
TATAACCCCCCCAGCTCAAAGCTAGAGATGTCCATGGTGTGTTTGCTGAGCAGCTGCCTGACACAGGGGGTACAACGGGGTCATATAATTAATGGGTTTATATCAGGCTGGTCACCAGTGGGGCTGCCCAGATCTCCATCCCATGGCCAGTGCTTTTTAATGCTTTTATAACTGATTTGGATGCAGGTATCAAATGTGCATTAAGTACATTTGCTAACGCTACCAAACTAGGAGGAGCTGTGAGTGTTCTTAGAGGTAACAGAGGGAGCTGGATAGGCTGGAGAGCTGGGCAGCCAGTGGCAATGGGAAATTTAACAAGAGCAAGTGCCAGGTTCTCCACCTGGGACAGGTATAATGCTGGATATACCTACACACTGGGAACAAGATGCTGAGAACAGTCCTGTGGAAAGAGATCCAGGGGTTTGGGTTGGTAAAAACTGAGTTCTGAATCATGGCACTGAGGTGTATACATATTGTCCCAGTAGTTTAGTAGTAGCAAAGTATATGTGTGAAATCTTTTTTTCACTTCAGTTTGGTGGAAGTTTCATAGCTGAGTTCAGTGAATCCATAGACCGCACCTTTAAGTGTGTATTCTGTCTAAAAGTCTGTTTTGGATCACAAACTCCATAAAAACATTTGAAATAGTGGACACTCTGTCCCACAGACACAGCATGCTCTGGATATTACGAATCACCAGTGCCTGGTCTTGTACAATCAGCTCTTGTTTAAATAGGAGCACTTACAAACTTCAGGTGATTTGATAAGTGCTCAAAGTTAAGCAAGAGTGGCTTAAATCTATGCAGCTCCACTGTGTTGGAGTGGAGTTCTTAAGTTATGAAGCTATGTTCTGAATCTGTGCAGCCTCTAGTCTCTATTAGCTGAAGGATCATGAGTTTGAGCAAATTTAAGTCCGCATGTACTTTTGGTCATAGCCCCACATGTTTAGAAAAAAAAGAAAGGCAAAAAAAGTACTTGTTAAAAAAAAAAACCCAACAAACCAAAACCAAAACAGTCTATTGGGATATCTGCTTAGCCCTAATTCAGAACAGACTCTTGATTTAACAGATTACCCTGAACAACTTAGCAAGACATTTTTTTTCTCAAAAATAAAAATATGTCAGATCTGTTTCTGCAAAGAACAAATTTAGCTTTTTTTTCTCCTATGAGAACAGAGGTGATTTGAATCAACTGCCTTGAAAAACAGTCATGTGAGCAGAAGAATAAAAGGGATTGTAGAGGACTTGATATCTCTCCTTTTGCTATAACTAAAACCACACTAAAATGCTAACTGGGATGGATAATTCAGATCACTGAATTTTGAACTTTAGGTTTTTGATGGGACATCTCTGAAATTTTTTACAAAGTGTATCTAACATGATTGTAAACAAAAAAATTCTCCTTCATTCTTAAGGTTTTTCCTCTATTGGAGAAACTGTTCTAGGCAGAATTTTGTAGATGTTCTGACTGTAAGGCCTACAGCAGAATTAAGCAGGAAAACATTTTTTGCTTCCCAAACTAATACAAAAGTCAAAAATACCCTCAAAAAGTTTGAGTCTGTTCTTACTCTACGAACTGATGCTTCCAATTTCAAGTCTTGGACAGAAGAGGATGTCACAGGGGTGTTTTGGACATCTCCCTGGTGGAAAGCAAAGGCCAGTAAAGTTTTTAAGGACTTAAGTTTTAAGGACTTAAGTTGCAGCATGTGAGCAAAAAATCTGACAGTCACATCTTGCATCCTATGTAATTGTCTCCAGGAGGTGTTTAAGAATAACATTCCCTGTTTGCATGCTTCACTTCTCCAAAGGAGGGGAGCTCACTACAGAGCCTGATATAGTGCTGCTTTGTAGGATATTCTCTGTGTCTCTGATTCTTAATTTCAAGTCCAGAGTTTATTCAGAGAAGAGGGGGTGAGTGAAAAGGCAGCCTTTTCATGTGCTACAAAACCAGTACGCTTGTCCAAGCATCCACAAATTAAAGGGAATCAGATCTGAAATGTGAGGAGCAACTGTTCTACGTGTCCTGAGAACATCTTGGTGACAATGTTTTGGAGATGTTAATGGATAGCATCTTCGGAGATAATATTAATGAGCTGCAAAGTTCAAAATGGGAAGAGAAAAGCAAAAACATAAATATCATACACTCTGAGAGGCCAGCTTCTGTAGGGCCCAAGAAGTGACATGCGAGCACTCAGAGAGAGCAAATGCAAGTAGAGAAAGAAAGAAAAACGGCATTAATTACTGGCTAGGCAGATAAAAAAAGATGAATTTGAGACACTGAGAAGGCAAACAAACTGATAAAATACACCAGGAGTCAGTTGCAGGCAGGGCGTTCAAGCCTGGCCTAATGTTTCCCCTCAACGTTCCATAAAAGGAAGAGCATCCAGGCAGCTTAAAATGAGCCCTGGTGGTGTAAAGATCCTACTTTGAGCTAATCAGGGAATTAACAGTTTAAACAGTACTTAGTTGCAATAGGTATTTTCAAAATTAAACTCTCACAAATATATAAAATTGGCACCTGTTATCCCAAAGCCATTAACAACTATCTTTGAGAACAAGTAGAAATTAGAGAAGACTGGAAAATAGCAAATGTAGTTGTAAACATTAGTATGATACATAGGAGAACTCAGTTCCAGGAAAAACAGGAGAGCCTTTAAGGCCTATTAAAATAAAAGGATCTGGGTAATATCCAGGCTGGTTTGTCAAGAACAAGTTGGGTATTACCCCTGCATATTCAGGGGGACAGTACTGTAAGCATTGTGGATACTGAAGACATCTTGATTTTAATAAGGCCTGTCTTTATTTCACATGACAGTCTGAAAACAGGGAAAGATCTTTGACAAAACTAGTAAAAAGGTAGGTGGAAAACTGTGAGTTTTTATTATTGACCATCCATCACAATGAAAGCAGGGCTGGGTGTAGGACAGCAGGTTCCGTCTGCTCTGGAGCCAGGGCTGCTCTGTATTCCAGTTAATGACCTAGATGAAAGAACTGAGACCAGATTTTCAGGACCTCTCTTGTAGGAAAAGATAAGAATTAAAAAACAGTCTGAAAAACTGGAGATAAGGACTGGAAAAACAGAATTCCCTTGAAGAGGAAGAAGAGCATGCACTGCATCTGGGAAGTCATACTTGCTGCAGACAGTCATATGTGAGCTCTGTTTTTTGAAGCGGGATATTTGGGTGTTACTTTTTGCATCCCAATCAGAATATGACTCACTCGTGTCACGCTGCTAAGAAAAGACAAGCATTAAACTTGCAGAGAAACAAAAGGCTAGGTTATAAATCACAGTGGAAGAATTATTTCACCTAAGCCCAAGAGCATTTGAATTCTCAGAACTGTATTTCAAGAAATTTGTGTATCATTTGGAAAATGTGAAAAAGAAAACAGAATATGAAATAAAATAATTTTTTAATCAATGACTCAAGAGAACAGGACAGGAAATTCATTTCACACTGTACTCCATAGCTTAGAAAATTAAACTGAAAGAAATTGAGATGTTTAAAGCAGAGATTGATTTAAGGGAAGAACATATAGAAATGGTCTTCAATTACATGAAGACAAGTAGAATATATTCTCAATTCTCTATGGATAGAGCAAGAAATGGCAGGCCTGAAGTGGGAGAGAGTGTGGGGGAAAATGTGGACTAGACAATAGTTCCTAAAAATAATGGTAGCAAAGTCATGAAACAGGCTTGAAAGATGGTGCAGTGTTCAACAGCAGAAGTCTTCTCAAAGAGATTAAGGGAAAAACCAAACCCAGTTCTGTCCACTATTAAACAGATGTAATATAGCTTAGTTAACTTAGGGGCCTTTCATTTATTTTTCTGGGACTCTGAGATAGGTGTGTTAGGAGATACATAATTGCATTTTTAAAATTAGTTAAGCTGGATGAGAATGTAAACTTGTAATTAAAAAATAGTACTTCAAAATAAAATTTTCCTATTGGATTTTTTTAGCTACTAAGACAGAGCCAACCAAAATATCACAACAATGACCAAACTTCAGTGTACTGAAAGCATATACAGGCCAACAAACCTGCAAGGGTTTTCTTTTTCCCTTCATATATCAAATGCTAACAAACTAAGAAGATTCTGAAAGCATAACAGTAAATAAGGTACAAAAATTTATGTTCACTCAAGAGACAGAGTCCACTTAAACTTAAAGCTAGAGTCTTCCAGCCATAAATGTATCAGTCCTGCAGGGAATCAAAAGCTAAATATTTCCTGTAGTCTCTTCAACTCCTTTGGAACTAGCCCAGTTCTGGAGAAAGGCACTGGAAAAAAATCTGGTTTATTGAGGACTAGGGAACCTCCTTCCTACTCTTGGCTCTTCTAGTCAGTTTTCCTAAACTGTGCTGAAAACTAAAAATACCACACTGACAACATTGAATGGCAAAATGAAATGAGGTAGTGAGATTTGGCTGCACGGAGAAAGAGAATTACCTATCACCAAAGCAGTTTAAGTGGAGTCCAGAAGAGCAGAGAAGTCTCATAACACTCCAGCAAACAGGCATTGTTTGAAAGTGTTGTACAGCAAAAATACTGCTCTGGGATTAACAAAGGCTACAAGCTATTTCATGCGTTTTTAACAAAGAAATCAAGAATAAAAATCAGGAAGAATTTTAAATTTTAAAGTTGCTAAGCCTTTTGAAAATCATGAAATTACGGTCTCTAAGACAGCTATGGGAGACTACTTGGCAATAGCCATTTTCTTTGATAATAGATGAAAGTTTCTTTGGTCTATTTTTAGACTCACTAATATATATTCGGCTCAGTTCTATAAATATAGCAAGATGTATTTTTATTATAAATGCCAGTGATGAGGAGATAGGATTGCAAAAAACCTGGGCCCAACGACCAGCAGGTCTGGTGTCAGTTTGAAGGTACACACCATAGAATTGCTCAACTTGGAAAGTGTGGGCCCAGGAGATTGACAGCTCAGGAGGCAGGGATAACTGGGGAGGAACCATTGTAACCAGGGGGAGAAACAGGACAAAGCATTCTGATTAAAAACCAAACTACAGCACCCCACCTTGATACAACCTTGAACAACATCATATGAGTATTGGACATTGAGCTGCTGCCTTTTTACTGAACAGAGATGTTTGCCCAGGGTCCAGAAGGAAGCACCAAAAAATTCACCCCACACACAATTGGAAAGATGAAAAACATTTTGGCCTAAAACTGTGAATTTTTTAATGTGCAAAGTGTGTAGAAATATTTCTTGAATGCCTGTGTCTGACAAAACTAATTATCTGTATTTCCCTTCCTTTCATTACAGCCTATCAATCATTTTTTACCCTCTTGGCAGTGTTGAGAAGGAACCACTAGATATTGCAACACAAGTTGCACAAGCAGCCCAGTGCAAGTGCAATCTTACAGGAGAGAGGTAAGGAAAATCAATACCCCAAGACTGCAACTAATTTAAACCTCTCAAATAGCATTCTAGTGTTTCATCTCATCGTCACAAAACGTATTTTAGTCTGTAATGTTAACCTCCCAGTGCTGCAACAGGTCCAAGTTAACTGGAGAATAAAATCCTTAACCTGACATCACAGAAAAACAAAATTTCTCAGGTTATTTTATTGTTAGCATTATGCAATGCTATTCTTTCATTATGCTGGAAGAGCAAAATAGGTTTTTTTTTTTTTTATTTCTAACTCCACTAAGTGTGCTTTGGCTACAGGAATAAACAAACTAAGAAACATTCAATTTTTTTGGTCAAAAATTTCAGAACAAATAATTTATCTAACAGCAGATTGCCATGTCACAACTGTGAGAGTGAAAGAAAATGCTACATTACTCTTGTAGTTGACATGCCATGACATAAATGAAATTTTATTTCTCCACCATTTATTTTTCTAGTGGTGAATTGTTATATAGGCTACTTCGTCTATATCCCTATCCCCCCAGAATCTAGTAATGAATTTCTGTCTTGGTTCAAATTAAGGAATTTTTTTCTTTCAATTATATGTCTGCTCAAATGAAGTACCTTAGGTACAAAAGCTGTCTTCATTTAGGAATGTCCCAGATATGTAACAAAATATATTCTGGGTCTGATTACTCCTTGCCTCATATTTTGGTGTCTGATCCTCTACTGATAAGGAAATGTCAATTCACAATTGACTCTGTATAAATCCTAATTCACACCAGGATGAGTTGGTGCCAGCTGCATGTTTTGAAGATGATGTATTCTTGCACTTGATAGCTTCTACAAAGTCAACTTCAAAATCATCTACAATTTTTACATATTCTCAAATATTTGTGATAAATAAGTATCTGGTTCCAGACCAAGCATTAACATCTTCCTTAGTGATTAATGAAGAAAATTCCCTTTGCTGCCTCCCATCCCCATCAGGTCTCTAAACAAGTTGGGTTTGCACTGTGGGCTCAGGCCTCTGTTTCCAGTCACAAGTGTCAATTTGAGTGAGTCTGTCAATCAGACACTACTGAGTGTACAGAGAGAATGGGCTGGGATAAAACAAGAAAAGATTTATTTCATTGACTTATGAAGTAAGTTTTAATTCACCAAGAAATCCAATAATTTTTAAAGCCTTTTTAAATTTTGTATGCAAGGGTCCTATTCATTATTTTTTTCTCATTGCATGAAGGGATCAAAGCTGTTAACAAGCAATTCAATAAGCATTGTGTTCACTGTTGCTGGCTTAAGGATTTAACTGACAGTCTCAAGGAAAAAAAGAAAAAACCCACAAAGCTGCTATAATAAGATAATTCAGAAAACTATTAGAAAATTAATAACCCAAGGGAAAGAGCCATACATGACTGATGGCAGTGTATTCTTCTGAAGAAACAGAAAGCTTGTTACAGCTCATAGCCCTAAGGGCAAAGTTCATCAGTTTGCTTTTGACTTCATTCCCTGCACACTGATTCTCACTGATGACTGTCCAGTGTTGTGCTCAACAGATGAATAGTCATCCCTGTGCCAAAATATTCTGCTGAGATTACTGCACACAGTCTCAGAATGTCTCCATCTCACATGCAGTGCTCTGGTTCAAACCACATCCTTCTGAGCATCAACACAAACACAAAAACCTATAGAGACCACAGGGGTTTTACAGAATTGCCTTATGGCCATAAGTAGGAAGAATAAATATGATTTAACAGATCAGGTACAGTTCTTCTGCATAGGAGGACATTGTGTAATCTCGTGCAAAGGTTTGTTCATAGGGGAAACTTCCTAATGCAGTTTTTGGTGGAAGTAGCAGAGTCCAGGCTACGCCAGAAATGTCATGCTAAGGATTTGTGCATACAACTTGTATATTACCAAAGTTTTAGGAAAGAATCTGAATTCCACCTCCATCAAGCAGCAGTGCAAGAGAAGCCTAAAGGGAGAAGTGCTGGAGGAAGAAATGTTTCTTGCCTTTTCAATTTCTGTGAAAGCTCTGATGCAGAATAGTGTCAGTTCATGGCAAAGGTGAAGGTAACATCTCGTTTTATCTCACATGAACACACCCTGCTCTCCAAGGAAAACTCTTAATCCAGAACTCATGAACAACAATTACACTGCCATGCATAAACAAATAAGACCTTTTTTTCCACATAGAGATATTAAAAATGGAAAGGAAAATTATGAAAATTTGAGTATTTTGTTAGAAGAATACAGATATTCCAAGAAGACTATAAATTCCTCCTGGTAGAGCAAAACTCTTTGCAGCTACATTGGTACAAATATTTATACTAGTGTCAAGATAATTATACCTCCATTTCATTGAATAAAATTACTTAATTTTCCCCCCCTCAAGTTATCCAAAACAAAATCATTAAAAAACCTCATCAAAACAAAATGGAAAAAAAAGAATGATACTGACTCTGGAGATAAAAAAAATAAAATAAAAAAATAAAATAAAATTGGTGGCTTTGAATTACTTGTGAGGGGAATAAACTACATAATTAAATTAAAATCAATGAATTCCTTGTTATCTTACTTAAAGAGTACACTTGTACTAGCAACTATTCAATAGGTTTAAGCAAAGATGCAAAGATAAAAAAAGTATTAAAACAACAAGATATTTAGAGATCATACTTCAAAAGTAAACTTGCCTCTTGAAAAGCTAAAACCCAACAAATTTAAGAAATACAATGCTTATTATTCAAGGCTGTCATGCTGTCAAGGTAGATGCCTTCACTAAAATCAGAGCACAGTTGGATCTTTTGCCTTACAGTACAATTTAATTTTTAGGAATGAGTTCCCACACCTTAAGCACTGGTAAGTTTCATAAAGCAAATAAAGAAAACTCTTAATTTCAACTGTTCAGTAGAACTGTTACTCAGACTTCATTCAGCACCTTCAGCTTCTTGTAGCTGTGGAAGGACCAAGATGAGCAATAACCCCAAGAAGCCAGAACCCTACCCAAATACAGAAGATCCTGTACCCTGCTTTCTGGAGATTTGCCTGCCTAAAATCCATCAAGTTCCATACACTGAACCCAAAGTTACACCACTGGAGATGGCTGATGCTGGTGTCTCACCCATTTTGTAGCTTGCCATAACAAGCCTCAGCAAGGCTACACTGGATCAGACTGAAGAAAGGAAAGAAAGATAACAAACCCCAAACCAAAGCAAAAACTTCTAGTCAAGCTAAGTTGCTTGCTTAGCAAGCAAGGGCAGCAAATCAACACTTTTTAGGAGCTTGATGACATAAGAGTGAAGCTGCAGGGGTTTAAACCTCCAGAATCCAAAGGAAAACATTAGCATTTAGGTGCTCATCTTCACCAAGGGTAAACTGGTGACATTTCAGATATCTTGCAGCCCAGACAGACATCCTTAAGCCCCAACTTTCAGCTCAAACTGGCCAGCCTCTCGCTGACATAGACCAGCACTCAGCCTAGCACAAGCCTGCACTCCATGTCACCTCATCCTGCACATTGCAGACACTGCTTTGTGTCACAGCTTCTCCTAGCAATTATCATCTCTGCTGCCACGAGGGTAGATTTGAATCAAGACCACAGCAATAGCACATTGCAAGTTATAAAATTAATTATAAGAGAAATGCTACCTCTAAGGGTGAGGAGCCTACTCAAAACCAGGGCCAAAAGCAACAGATTCAGCCTTACTTCATGCTTCCTGACCCCCGGCCCTCTCTTCCTGGGATCAAAGCCATTGTCTTCTCCCCAGTTCCTTCTCTTCCCTTGGCAGTGGGCCCTGATTGCTTGATAGATCCCAGCTGCTTTGATCTCTCCCCTTAACTCCCTCCTCCCCAGGACTCCAGCTCTAATGACACAACTGGGGATGACTGTTATCCCCTCATGTGACAAACATGGGCCCAAGTATCCTTTCAATAAACAGAGGATAAATAAATGTCATAGCAGAAGAATACAGGAAAAAATTCAGAACATTTTTGTGTGATTGGACCCCTCTGAGCTCTGAGATTACATCTCTAAGAAGCAGCATTTTACATAAATGTGGACAGAGGGAACACATATTGGCTTATCAGCACCCAGAAGTTTCTAGAGCAGCTTTTTTTTTTCCCAGTCCTCTCCTCAGTGTTATTATTACCAGAGATGGCTTGTCTAGCCCTCTCCTTACTTCACTGTCCTTCCTCTGGCAGTTGTGAGAGAGATACAGGGAGAAGCAAGAGGCGGGGGGAGGATTTTCTTGTTTCTGTTATCATGGCTTAGCGAGTAGTTTGAGATTCATAGCAACATAAACAGGCATAAAACCAAGAACAAATTACACAAGCAAACTAACTTAGGCTCTGGAATTAAGAGTTGCTCAGTACGTGGCATGTGGAGGGGCAGAACACAGTGCAAGTTACCTTCCAGCTGACTTGCAGACAGCAGTGGATCATCTTCCTAGGCATGAATAAGTCTAGATGACATTTCCTATTTACTGCAGAACTATATGCTATAATCTGCTACTGACTACAGTGGGGCTACACAGGGTTGCAAGACAGTGATTTGGGCACAAATGTGGTATTCATTACACCAGCTTTTGGCAGCTCTGTTCCTGCTGCTGCTTGAGAAGAATGATTTCCATAAGCTTCACTCTTACATAAATCACTGAGTAGGTGCTTGGGGCTTGACAATCCATGCAGAAATACGTGCTGACTTTTCATCTTTCCAGTTTTTCCTCTATGATACTTTTTTCCTTTGAAATTTGGAAGAATGGAAACTATTTTTGCAAATTCCTTTCCAAGTTTAAAGATTCAAGTATTTCATAATTTTTTTTTTTTACCGTGAAATTTAATTTTCTTCTTAAAACCCTGATTAAAAGTGACAAGTATACTGAACTCATGGAAATCATACCCTTTTGGAGAGATATGAAAAACCATATGTCACATTGCCTCTTAAATCCAAAATTCAAGTCATGGGAAGGAGATCCTCGGTAAGACTTGAAATGCACATGATATATGCAGGGCTCAGTAATAATAAATATTTCCCATGGTCTGTTATGGGACTGGTTTTGCACTTGTGTGTCCTCCTGTGAGCTCTGAAATTCACTATTCAAGACAATGAATTTATCAGACCTGCCTGTGCAGAAAAGTTACAACACATTTTGAAATATTCTTCAAGTTATTTTGAGAGACCTTGGAATATCATGGGGTTCTTGAAAGGACTAGAGACCAGCTCAGATTTACCCATAGAAATGAGTGAAAAGACACAGTTTGTGAAAATTGATTCACCTTGAACTTTCTCATCAGTTCTGGCATAAGAACCAGTGAATTCCATAAACACTGGTATTACCAGTCTGTACTTGCACAGAGGATATTCAATAATATCAAGAGAACTCTCAGTAGGGCCAGAGACAATGCAGCAGGACATGCACTCCCATTTATTCCAAGTGTTTCTTTCTGGGGGCAGCTCCAGAGGGGTGAATATTTTGGTGTAAATTATAGTTATCAGGAAACAGCAAGATTACAAGGATGATAAGTTTTGACCATGACATCTCAAAGATCAGGTGCTTAGTAGCATAGTTCCAATGTTCCCTCAACAGCTGACACATTAGCATTTGCACTTACGAAGAAGGAAGGTTGGGTGGATCAATTCTGCCCTTTAATATAACAACCTGTAGTTATGGACAGTTGCTTTGCAGTAGGACAAGCTTAGAAATTCAACTGCCTACTACAAAACAATTAATTTAATTCTCTTGGGTCTCTACCAACTTCCTCCTTAGAATGTCCTGATGTTGTTATCTATTATTGTAGAAGTTGAACAAAAAATATTCTTTTTTCTCTTTCATTCTGATAGCAAGTTATACAGGCATATGGAATCAAAAGGTCTCATTTCATCCTTACCCAAGGCCAGCAGGGTATGGGTAAATTAAGACCTTTATTCAAACACGAATTGCAAATACATTATCTGCCTTCTCGGCCCACATACATGAGGGACAACCAAGTTTCAGAGTCTGATTTATTGGAACAGCTCTTACAATATTATATTATTATCAACCTCTTGTTAGCTTGCTGCAGTAAGCTTTGGTGTCAGCTGAAATGTGGTGTCTGGAACTATAAGGTTTCGTTTGAAAGTAAGGAAATCTGCATGACAAGAAATTTATTTCCTACAGTATGAATTCTCTAAGAAAAAAAAAGTTCAGCTGTCACTGTGTTGTATAAGCAAGTACAAGGAATGGGTGGAAAGAAGTACAGCCAACTTACTCTACATGAAGTAATCTAAATTGACCTTCACACCTCTACCAGTACAGAAGTCTGCTGTTCACAGACATTTCACCTCTTCCCCACCCAAACTGAGTCATGGCTGCTGCAAAAGCCTGACCTCCCTGCAGCAGAGGGTCCTGCACACCCCGGTATTTGCTCCTCCATGCACAGTAAATGTTCCAGAATTCCAAAATACAAATCAGCATTAACTGAGGCTTGTAAGAACAGGGCTCACAGCATCCTGTGCATGGAGGTACTGAAAATCAACCACAGGAAGTACTAAATTCTACTTTAAATTCTACTCTTGTCACAAGTTCCTCCTTTCACTAAAGATTCACAGATGAGTGCTATTAAGGATGAGATCTAACATGTATTCTGTACAAAATGCTTGGAGAACTAGTCCCTCTCTCAAATTTAATTCTGCATTTCCTCCTTACTGAATTTAATACAAAGCAAATGACTCATAAGTATATAATGTATTTCAGCAAAGTATGCTACTGGCTGCTGCTGAGTCTTTGGGAGAAAACATTAAAATGGGTGGGGTGTGTTAAGGTCAAATCTGTTCTGTATTTTTTAAAATACACAAAATTGACTTCTATTTGCTTTTAAGATTGACACAAATATGAAATAATGTTATAGCAGTGAAAATGTTTAAAAACACTTTATAATTGCAATTGGATTTTTCATAGATGAAAATATATAGTCACACTAGGAGGTAATTTCTAATTTACCATAAAACCATAAATGACAACTCCCAGTAAGAACCTTCAGTCCACAAAGACATTGGTGGATTACAGTTTATAGCCTAAACAAAGAAAAATTGCTAATTAATCAGATATATAAACAAGTATGACTGATTTTACATGGACTAATCTGTACATTATTATAAAATTACTGGATATAACTTTTTAAGCCAAATGAAACAATTACAGATAAGTCACAGAGTGCAGGGAGATGGCTATTATAGGAACTTCTTTTATATAAGACAATACAGAGCCTATCCAAATATCATGTTACTGGAAAAGTGCACCAGGGCAAACCCTAGAGATGAAGTAATAGGGTAAGTGAGCCAAGGTTTCTCTTTCCTAGCCTGCTTTAAGTGATGTTTTTGTCACAGATGTACCTAATGACACACACTATTGGAGGGAATGTGGAAAAATCTTCGCACAAGAAATGTTATACTTTTATTTTCGTTGCCAGGCATAAATTGATTCCATATAATGTTACCACAATTCCCGTGAATACTCTGTTCAGTGCACAATTATACTTTGGTGGCACAGATATTCTGTGTTCTAGTTTTGCTGGTTTTATTCAGTATTAAAACTACTCTTTGTTGCTTGAACTTTTTATTACAGGCATAAAGTTTGTATTGCTAATGATGAAGGCTTAACTTGTACCAGTATAAAAGCTTGAGAAAATCACTCAAATGTAGAAAAGAAAAAATGCAACAAAATAACCCAACTTTTTCCCCTTTCAGCAAAGCTCTTGTGCAAAGAAGGGTCCAGCATAATTACATGTCAATTCTGTTTTTACACAAAGATATTGAAATCAGGGTCAAAAACTTAGACCTTGGTTATTTTGTGTTTGGAGTGATTTTTTTGTCACTAAGCTGAGGTAAAATGCCTCCTTGGCTTTCCTCTGTGCTCAAAGGGCACTGCAAAGCTTTGCTTTTCCCCTTCCCTTTGCCTCCAGGTCCCATATAATTGATTCTGACCAAGTGTTAGCAGTTACATCCAACTCCCAGAAGTTTTTCCTGAACTACGGTTATTCCTGGTGATTCATACGTCTGAGAATCTTTCTGAAAAATAAACTATTGGAACATTTAAAATAATTAACTTGGCTCTTTGAGTGTACAGGACCTTTCAAAGAGATTGCAGAGAAGGGAGAGATGTAAGAGGAGTGGAGGGTTGGCCCTTCTGCTTGTGGAATCCTGGCATTGGGAACGCAGTTGTCTTTATCTGCTTACACTGGGGACAGATGCAGAAAGCCAAGGGCAACTTACCTCCCAGATGTGGTGACTAATGGCATGTAAACAGATCAAAGAGGTCTCCTCTTTTCCAGTAAAACAGAGTCCAACTCCATTTTTGCTTTTTGAGAGTGAAGGGGAAATTTAAAATAAAAAGCTAAAGGTACAGAAGGCTTGCACTCTTATCTAAATTAGTCAGTACTTTTCCAATAAATATTTTAAAGTAACTTTCCTTTGCCTCATAGGTATTCAGTCTCTTCCACACTGAGTAAGGTTTAAAGCAGGGCAATAATCAATAAAAATTCAAAAGATCTGCTGCTAAGCTTGTTGCTTACTCATTCACAGAGGTTAGGAAGCTGCCTAATCTATTCCTAGTTCTGTTTATTCACCTGAAAAATTTAGGAGCAAGTCATAATTAGTGTTTATAAAGCACTCTGAAAAAACCCCATGTAATTACTTCCTCATTAAAGCCTGTATGATTTGTTTGACTCTACACCACCAGTACCCTTGTGTGTCCTCCTGACTCAAGGATGTCCTTCTAAATCAAATACTATAATTTCTGAAAGACTTACTTTGTTTCTTTTCTGATCCCTTTTAGTTCTCTGCTTTCTCTGGGATTCGGTATTCTCCATGCTATGTTGTATGTTCTCAGAAAACAGAAAGTAAAGCTGAGAACCTACATTTATTTCCTCAAATTCTGAAGTCTAAATATTGGGGTGTTCAGAGGATAAAAAGAGAATTTGCACCTAAGTCATGTGCATAGCAGAAATTTATCAAGTAGAGACGAAACTTCTATTCCCTGCTTGCTTTCTACTTCTACTCCTGGGCTTGCTTTCCCCAGGAAGGAACTGGCAACTAATTTGAAGATTATTGACTTGAATCAAGAACACTCAGGTTTCAGGAGAAGTCAGGTTTGGAAATAACAGAAAAAACTGAATTCAGTGAGTCCTTTACCGAGAATAATTCATTTTTTTGTCTGCTGATACAGATTCTGTCCTCTTTCACAACCTTGGAGGGCTCCCACTGGCTGGAATTGTGAGACTGCTCTGTATAGGAGCCACTCCAACAGCCAAGTGCTTTCTCAATAGTAGCTTTCAGCTCCTGCTTTTCCTGTAGCATGCACTAAGGGAATGGGTTCCCTATTTAATAGTTATCAGAATTGTATGCCCTGTCCTACATTTGCATTACCCAGGCTTGTTCTCCCTGTTCCCTGGAAGTTTGAGCAAATCTGCCCTCAGATCTCAGTATTTATAGGACTACATATGGATTGAAGACAAAAGGAAATTAGATTAATAAGTTTTGCCTTTCCTTAGTTAGTTAGAGAATATCTGTGTGCATTCAGATAGACAAATGTATGAAAATCAGACCAGCAACTACTTGTCTGCTTGCTTTCCCTCAATACTCCTGAGCCTTCTTTTGGCTGTGCTGGTGTTCTTGAGCTGTTTGTGCACACTCTGAACTGAGATTCTTTCTCTGTCTCTCTGACCGTTTGGGTCAGTGCTCTTCCGCTCTCCTGGCCACTGCGTGCTCTCCCTCTGAGTCTTTATGTCCTAGCAATTAGACATTATGTCTTTGTTTCCCCACTAGGGAAATTCCATTGTTCCAGCTCCTGGCTCTAGGGAGGATGGGGAAAGACTAAGATTTCCTCTCTTTTTTTTCTGTTTTTTCCCCCTTCTTTTTGTTTTAGGCACATTTATTCAATGATTCAGGGATATGCCTGTAAGTGCTCTCCCGCTCTTTAACTCCTGTACACTTAGGGAATCTTCTGCATTATTTCTGTTTTGTTTCCATCTTAACAGGGAACTCAATTACAAACAGTAATAACTAAACTAAACCATCTTCTCTCGCCCATGCAGTGAATCACCAGGATTTTCCATAATAATAAGATGAATAAGCACATTTTTTAGGCTTTTAATAGTCAACTATGCTTCACAGAAAAAGGGAGCTTTGACACTACTTCTGGACCTAGAATCTTTTCCCCATGCAAGCTTTTTGCTCTGTGGATGATAAAGGGGTTATGCACGTTGCCATCAAACTGAATATTGTACATGTTGGCCTTATGAGTCAACACAGCTTTTTAGCTAAGCTGCCTTGTAAGCAAGATAGCATCTGCAAGATGAAAATGAGAAACAGCTGTAACAGAGGACAAAATAAAACCCTGCTTAGACACTGTGTGGAAATGCACATGGTAACCCAGGGATATTCCAAAAACTACCCCAGCCTCCCGAAAATTGAAGGCCGCCATCTCTTTCGTTAATTTTTATGCTAGTTTGAAGCAAAATGTGGTACAGGATCAAATTGATCTGTCCATAGGCTAGACACAGCATGCAGTGAAAGCTCAAAGTGCTGTAGAAATCCAGAGGTTCTCTCTCTCTGGCAGGACTTTACAGGGATTTCAGCATACTATTTCATATCACTGGAAAAAATGACAAGTGGAAATGTAAAGCTTGCTTAAGAAAGGTTTTCTCAGTGTAACTGTAGAACTCAATATATTTCTGCTTTTCATAATGTGGTATTTCCCCCAAACTGTGAGATGATTTTGCTTTGTAACTCAGTTCAAGCACTTTAGATAAATGCAATTTCTATAACAATCAGAAAAAAACCCCAATGGAATCCATCAATTTAACCACTTAAACCATATATGAGAAGTTGTTGCTTTATTGTTTATACCAACATTCTGTAAATTAACAAGGAACCAGTGAAATTGAAGTCCCAATGCAACATACTCTTTACTATCAAGAGCAATGAGTGGTCTCATTAAGAGTGCAGCAGTCATGAGGGGAAACCATGTCACTGGGATAAACACACTGATATTTCGTATGGATTTGGGAGCCAGGCCGGCTCTCAAACTATTTCAACTTTGAAAATAAGCTCAAGGAATTACCAAAGTCCAGGGAAGGGAGGCAGAACCCCTGATAGGACTAATCAGTGATGCTGCCTGATTTCTAAGGGATGGAATGATTGCAAGATACCCTAGAAATACCTAAAGATTGGTCTTTTCATCAATGTCACTTTGGAATTTGGTAATTTAAAAATGCATGCACCAGTAGGCTACATAAGGAGACAGCACAAACTACCTGTTATTTTGTGCTCATATTCCTATTTTACATTTATGGTGGGTTAGTCTGGGGCACACCAAATTTTCTGAGTCAGTATCATTCGTGCACCTCATTGTTAAGATGCTGTTTAATTCTAGTTTCAAATAATGCATAAAGTTGTTAATGGAGGCACAATATTAACTGTTTTTGTTTCTGAATATTCACTCTTAACTGCACATACACATTCCAGCTTAGTCTTTATTAGTATTCCTTGTCCTTGTGATTTTTATGATACAGACAATTTAGACTGAGAGCAGAATTTTAAAAAGGTTCAACATGAAATAGATTGCAAAATAATTTACTCCATAATGTATTCCATAGAGCTCTACTGTGCCTATAATAAGCATAGATAAATTCATTTTGATGTATCATGCTTAGCACAGAGGTAAGTGGGCATGTAATTAACTCATTTATTTTGTGTCTCTTCACCTAGTAATACTGTAAGTATTTTTCTTAGCCATTGAGTTATTACAGCGCAATTTAATTTCCACTTAGTGTATGATTTAATCTACCAGATCTCGTGATTCTGTGAAGGCAAAGAAATTCCTCCTGCCCATCCACTTCAGCCCCGTCAACATCTGCCCCCATCTGAGCAGGTAGAATGAAGCCACCTGACATGCCCCTTTCACAGTCAGACTGACCAAAGCCCTGGAATATGCAGATGCATGATTAAGCCTTTGCTAGAGAGAGGGTGTGTGGTTTGGTTTAAAAGAGCTGCATACTAGCTTTTGGAAATGTGTTTTTAAACTGAGAAAGCAAAGTAGCCTAGCACTAACTTTACTGGGTTTTGTCTTAAATGTTGGCTCTATACCAAATCTGCTCCTGAGAGTTCAGGTTTTCATCTGACAGGTAGAGTTGGTATTCTCCAAAGACATCCTGGACATGTGGTGGATATTAAAATGGAACATAAAGCCAAACTACTGAAGCTTGTTATAGTCTCACTGGATGTTTTGGCAGGGTAGCTGTGTGACATATAAAAGGACAAGACTGCTTTGAAGACCAGAGATCCTTCAAGGTCATCTTGGCTGGATGCTTTTCTGCCCAAGGAATTTGGCAGATTGCAGAAAATCCTGTGCTTCTCAACATGTAGATTGA
The DNA here is from genome assembly GCA_013400215.1 of Cisticola juncidis. NCBI lineage: Eukaryota > Metazoa > Chordata > Aves > Passeriformes > Cisticolidae > Cisticola > Cisticola juncidis. Next base: position 1,744,507 of record VXBR01000802.1, read on the forward strand.
ATACTTTCTCTTTAGAAATCCATTGTGCCTGTGCACTTGGAGAAATTCTACTATGTCCTCAGGAGCATGAAGTTATGTGAAAGGACTCCTCCCTTACCATGTGGCAGAGACCTTCATTCAAGAGGAACAGAGCAGAAATGTTTGAGAACAGGACCAGTCAGTATCCATCTCATGGACACTTAAAATGCAAATAGCAAGATGACTGCAGTACATTTGCATTGTTTGAGGAAACATGTCTTACCTTTCAAATGCTCTCTTTCTGCCTTACAAACAAGTGTCAAAATTATTTCAGGTGCTGCCTGGACAAACCAGTTTAATCTACAAAGTAGTTGAAGACAGGTGTCAAAACTGTTCTGTGTAATCAAGGATGTCATTTTATCTTGCATCTTTCAAAAACACATGGAAAAATCCCTAAGACCCCCACTTTGTTTGTATGTAAAAAGATGCTGGTGATATGTTTCCTGTTTCATATTCCATTCCTGTAACAGACAGCTTCTTGAGTATCCTTTCTTTTACTGTGAGAGGTATAAAGGCTATCTGTCTTACTAGAGTTTGAGAATCCTACTTCAAGAGGTTAGAAAACTCATAGTTCATGTGGCTGGCAGCATGAATTCATAATTCATGAAACTGGCATCCTAGTTTTCATCCTTACATTGCTATGCAAAATTTCTATTCATGTGGCACAGTTCATCCCCCACCCTGTGGACTCTTGCATCATTCTGTGTTCTGTAAAATCCATAAGGAAAATGTAATTTGTTTGTTTGCACTTGCCTCAGCCCTGGCAGCAGCTGTATGGAATCAAGTGAATGAAGTATATGATTACCTATCTCCTGGAGAGAAACCAGAAAGGATGGTGTCAGTCATGGCAACAGAATGCCACCCTGAAAAAACTCACTGCCACTCAATGTACAGTGTCTGTGGCTGATCCTCTACTCTTCCCAGGTGTCCTGGGAGGGCATGAGCATTTCAGAGATCCATTTAGTCTGGAAAAGGCCTTTGAGATCATTGAGTCCAAAACCAATCTGCAGAACTGCAGGCAAGCCACAGAAGAACCTTTTCATACTCTGGAAGTGCAAATCTATGCTTTGAAACACCCTGCACTGCATGAGACAATGGGCTGCTCTGATATTCCACTGCGTGGTTCATTTGTTGAAGTCTGGGAAAAAATTCTGCATTCTACTGATGTCATGGGAGGCAGTCCACAAATAAGTTAATAATTCTGTATTTTAGGCAGCATCTGACAAGACCACAGTAATAAAAGTACAGGTCACCATAGGAAATTGCTTTTTAATGGGCAAGTTCATTCCTACAGACAGAATGAAATAGCAATCAAACATATGATGTTATAGTGAAATGCATAAGTAAAATGAACTAAGTGGGACTTAAAAAGGCAACTTCTTCACCTGTAATTTAAACTTTTGACTCTGACACCTTGCAAACTCATTCCAATATACTTTTAAATTAGTGTGTGATTTAATTTTTTTTCCTATCTAATACATAGTTATTCTCTTGTAAAAAATGGGTGTAGGTACAAAGGTAGATGGCAAAATCCAAAGAAACATCATTATTTTCCTTCCCTGCTTAACAAACTAATTGATTTAATATGAAATTATTGTATTTTTTCCTTTTGAATGTGGTGGCATCCATGTTTCAGCTAATTGCACAGGAATGTATATAATAATGCTGCCTGCTTGAACAACACAATGTAGATTTAGAGCAATACAAATTGATTCAGCAAATAAAGTCTTTTCCTGACAAAGATGATTCAGAAATGAGAATCACCAGCAATAGGACTGGAGATTCAGTCACAAGCTGGAAAATAGCTCTTCTCCCACTTTAGGAAAAGGGGTGAGCACCTTACCTCGTAGCTACATAGAACATTCTGTCTTTTCAAATATCATTTTACAGTGACAAATGTGATTTCTTGTTTAAATTAGGGAAGAAAGATGACAGTGTAGTTGCCCAAAGCTCAACACTTAAAAAACACCAGGGTATTTTGCTGGTATTATGAAAGTTTGCTTATCTCTTCAAGTCACATGCTTCCATGCATGAAAGCAGCAGGAAATATAGTTCATTTAGCTGGCCCCTGGGGGTTGTGACTACAGGCACAGTAGTAGAGAGAAAAGACAGCATGCTTCAGATACCTGCATAAAAGGAGCTGGCATTTTTCAGGCTGACAAAAAGTCCCTGTGTGCCAGCCAACAGATGTGTTCAGATTTATGATGGAGAGTGTGCTAAACTTAAGAGAGGGAAGGAATAAATTACTCTATTTTTCCGGCAACCAAGAAACATCAAAAAGGTCGTGTTTAAGTCACATTTTGCTCCTGGTGCTGCTCCCAAAATGATACTCTATAAACACTTTATTATTAAACTGATGAGCCTATAATTAATTCTGTTACAACTCAAGTTCATGAATATTAACCTTATCCGTATCACAGACAGGTATTTATATAAACCATAAACCAGGATCTCTTTTTATGTCATGAATATTACTTTTACACCAAAACTGCTCTGGTTTCTCTCCACATTTGCCAGATTACAGATCAAGTTTATACAGAGGTTTAGCAATATAAAAGAGTTGTACAGTGACTTCCAAGAAAAATGAATAATACATAAAACCTTTCATTTTTCTATATCTATCATAAGTAATTGACAATATTTACTACTTGGCATATAGGTTATATTTTCTTTTGAGTGAGATTAACCAATATTTCCTAAAATAACAGTCTGGAATACCACATAGAGGTTTTGGCTTTATCAGGCAACAATTAACAGTTAATGAGATCTTTAAGCAGATCACATGTCCCTTCTTCCTTTTGAGAACATGAAAATCAAAGTATAGTCTTTTTCTATGGATGCCTTCAACTTCAGATTATTTACTTCTGGCATGTCTTCCTGCTTCAAGGGACTAAGAGATTTTGGAAAGGGAAATAAGCTTTTCCTTGTGGAAAGCTTGATGCCATTATTTCTAGTCCATGGAGTTGAGTGAACAGATTTCCAACAATTAAACACTTCTGTATCCTGCAATAAAAAAGATGAAAATGTATTCCTGGTTTCAGGAATTCTGCAGTCACAGTTTCAGAGGAGGGAAGCACAGTGTGGTACAGTAGAGTGTTCCTATGCTGTTTCTGGCTTCTGTGGCATAAACCCTCTATGTTCAGCACTCACCCATGTCAGAACTTGGCCAGTTGTTCAAGAATTATACCTTTTTTCTTCCAGGGGACAGCACCAGTCCTCTTGGTTGGCTGAGTGCAGGTTCCTGAGATATTCTCTGTGTACCCAGTTAAATAGATGTCATGCTGGGGTTTTTTTGGGAGGAAAAATCCAGTATTCAGGCACAAAGATTCTCTTCTATAGTATATGACATACACAGATAAAGGACAAAGGCAATTTCTTTTCGTTAAATATGATGGCATGGTCAATCCTCAGCCACAAACTTAATCTTGTTACCTAATTTTTTCTCTAAATGAACATTACCTTTTTGCTGGTTCTTTTAAGCTTGAATTCTACTTTGAAATATTCTGTAGTACAGTCTGATTTTTACTTTTTTCACCATGTCTGAGTCAAGTCTCAGTTGTCTCACTCTGGGGTAAAAGAAAATGATAATTTCCCAAACGGTTAGTCACAAACTGAGCAGTCTAAAGATTGTTTTTATCGAGTCAAAAATTAAAATCTTGACATCAAAAAAGTGCAACTCTGCTCTCAGCCACCTCTGCTACCAAACTACTTGTCTGAATGAGGACAATTTTTCACTTTAGCCACAAGCTAAAAGATCTAATCTGCTCTGATAGTTCTATATGGGTCTCGAATTCTATAATAGATCCCTTAATGTCTTGTTTTTTCAGTATTTTTCCACATTTTGCAAAGCAGTTGTAAACCTTTTCACTCTTCATTTTTATCTCACCTGTTCACTGCAAATGATTTCAGATTTTCTTTGAAATTGAGTAATGTGTTTCATGAAATTTCTCTTTTCATTCCGATGAATGAGTGTCATAAAGTTTACAGAAAAAAAATATCCTTGAGTTAGATAGCAATCACATGAGGAACAGTGATGCCTTGCTCAAAGTTAATAAAATATAACATTTCTTCAGAGAAACTTGTTTTGGACAGTCCTATGCCCTACCTTGACGCGCTGAATTTAAGTTCCACATGGTAGAACTCATAGCCTTCAAACCACCCAAAATGCAAATTCTGTCACACTTAATTCCCTTAATTTGGTCTTGTACCTGGTTATGAGCTATTCAAACTCTAATCCAGACGTGCCCACTCTCCAACACCATTTAACATAACTTATGCAAAATGCCTGCAAAAACGATGTACATTTGTTCCAGTTTCCCTGCTTTGAATATGCATTTGAATGAACATATTCAAGTAAAATGTAACCACTGCTGTCTGTCCAAATATGTGTGACAAACTCACTATTTTAAAATTACTTCACGACAGAAGAATTTTTGAATTCTTTCCGATTAGTTGAAGTCTTTGTCAATGCATGCCAACTATTTGACATAAATTAAGTTTCGCCTCATTTTAGGTGAACAAGGCAGACTGTACTTCAGCAGCAGGGAACAAAGCTTCCAAGGACATGCCAAAGAGCTGCTTCTAATTTGTAAAAAAAACAGGGCTTTGTGAAAATTACTTTTGAGATACACTTGATAATGTGTAAAATCCACAAGTTTTAATTTGTGTCAGCAATTTTTGACTGACATTTCAGAGCAGATATTTTGACATATTTTGATGTATTAAGTCAGAACATTCTCATGCATTATGAAAAAAGAACATTTTCATTTGACGCTTTCAGAAAGCCCAAGCAATACTAACAACAAAAAAGCAAACATGACTCTTTTATCAGTTGCTGAATGAAAAATTATATGTTAAAGTAAAACTATCCATTGACATTCCTTGAAATGTTTACACTTTTTACTTCGTGTTTTCAAAAACATGGCACACTGAAAATCTGACAGTTTAGTTAAATGTCTTACACAGTTTAACTCTAAATATTATCCAGGAAAAGTTTAAATTTAGGATTAGATGGTTAAATTTCTCTTATATTAGTTATTATGTATACACAATGTCTTAAGTATAAAAAGCAAATAAAATGTGATTTATTTATTGTAGACCAATATTGTATAGCTTCCATTCATTTCTCATAAACTTCTTGGGCTTAAAGTATCAATTTCAAAACCTGATAAATGTCACTAATTTTCATTCCTTGGGATTTTTTTTTTCATATCTGAGGGCTTTATACTAGCCTAACCATAAAAATGCAGCTTAAAGTAATAAAAATTAGCTACTAGTAAATTGAATATTAAAATGAAGGGGTTTATGCCTAATTTGAAATCTAGACTTACCTGGAAAATGTGCTGAACAAAGGTCAGTGGGATTTAGGCTACTGAAAATGCAGTAATTGAGATTTTCTTGACATCTAGATCTGGGTATTTCTCACATATATACAAAAACTACAATCCATCCCGTGGGAAAAAGAGAAAGAAAAAAGAAAAAGAAAAAGAAAAAGAAAAAGAAAAAGAAAAAGAAAAAGAAAAAGAAAAAGAAAAAGAAAAAGAAAAAGAAAAAGAAAAAACATAGTATTGACACGAGCACATAACTACAGTTGCATCAGAAACAGTTCATGGGAAGAAAGACAACAGATACCAGTATTCTCTGGGAATAGGAGACTTTGCCCCTGTAGACCAAAAACATCAACTACCTGCAGTTTTCTTTTGAAAAACACCACCTATAAGTCCATGACAGACACAAGCAGCATCAGAATCATCCATGTTGACCAATTTTAGTCAACTAAAACTTGTCTCTCTTCCCAGTTCTCTTCTGTGAGGAGTGCCCAGCAGACAGATTCCACACGGACCTCACTAAGGCAGGGTGTTGGTGTGGGTGGGGAAAGGAGCAAGGGTAAAATGTTGTCTTGTCCATCTGATTATCTCACAACTGTGATGTAATTTAGACAGTTCAAAACCTGGGCCACAGTCCAGCCCATGCAAGAGGATTACAGTGCCACCCCAAACATCTGCAGCAATGCAAGGGTTGAGCTCTCCGCACGTTCCTCCCACCTTTATCCTTGGCACCACTCTCTGTTGGTGGAGCCTAGAAGGGCTTCCTGAGGGAGCAGCCTGCAGCTGTCTGGCACAGATCCTATGCCAAGGCAATTTGCCTTCAACAGGAAGCAGGCTTTGAGGATGCCTTTTGCATCCTCAGCCCTCTACTTGTTAGGGTGAACTGGAATAGACTTGGGAGTGTTTCTCAGCCACTCTAACTGCACTGTTTCCCTTAATACTGTACTAATGGGTAATGCTTTAGCACTGACATGGAAAAGTGATTGATATTTATTGAACTTCCAGTGCTATTTCCTCTGCAGTTTTGTCTCTGAATGTCCTTTCCTGTCAACCTATAGCCTCTTGCTATCGGTTGACTTATTTGAAGAGATTATAGTCTTTAATGTAGCTGCTGAATAATATCCTGTATGAATGACATCCTACATGCAGCACAACTATATGTAATTACTAAATTAATTACTGGAAAATGCATGCTTTTCCCTAATTTCTGCTCAAACAATGGTTATATACAGAGTAATCATCAAGACATAGTGTAAATCATAAATTACTTGAACAGCTTCCTCAATATTTTCCTATTTCCTTTTGGTGTTAAGACAAAATACTGTAGAGAATTTAAGTACTTAAGAGGCTTAAAATGTCAGTGATGTGCTTGGACTAGAGTGTGAAGTAATGGGTGTACCCATAGCACTCAATGGAACATTGTATGGAGACCCTGAACATGGACAACCAAACTGATGTGGCATTTGTAGCTTCACTGAAATATTAGTGATCTTGTGAAATAGAATATCTTTACAAGTGCATCCTTCTTTTTAAAATAGACCAATTGTTGTTCTTGGCTCTGAAAAAAAAAAGTGGAGTGATTGGATTGGCATTTTCTCATTGCCCAACTTCAGTTCCTGTGTTTTCTTGTTCAGTGCCCAAGATCATTCCCTAGCTTCTTAAACTTCTATAATTAAACTGAAGAGATTACAAGAAAGCATACATCATTCATACATGCTTATAACTGGATATATTTCATGTTATTCAGGAAAAAATAAAAGTGGGGGCACGATTTTTAAAGCAAAACAAATATCAAAGCACTTCTCTGTGTAGTGGGTAACAGTGACTTAACCATTACGAATTCCTGTGCAAGAGGTATTGGAGACTGGACTTCAGCCTGTTTTGCCACAGTAATTCATCACCACCTTTTCACTGTTTCTCAAAAACTCCTGTCCTGGTCTACTTCAACTGAAAACAGAATAAAATATTTCCTCCAAAATCAAGATTCCAGAATGTTTCTCCAGGGCCTTGAACCTCTTTAGAAAATCAGTCGTCCACACACTTTCTATCATACATCAGTGTCAGGACACAAAATGAGTGTCCATATTTCAATCAGAGCAGTACCTGAACATCCCCCAACCCCACCATGCCCCTGAAGCCAGGTACTTGTATCTTCCACTTGTATCTGAGGCATGTGAGGCCAGGCCCACCAATTAATCTGATAAACTAGTAATGAGCTTGTTCCATTTTCATCTAACGCTTATGAAAAACTTTCACTTGTTCTAGTTTGGTATTAGTTTCAAGGATAGATAGTTTACTAGCTCTTCATTGTCTGAAATAGCTTCTTCTGCACATCCCCCTAATGACAGGTCAGTGTCAGAAGCATTTCAGTGTATGTGTTTTGGAAAGCAGTGTCCCTCTCTTCATGTTGACAATCTGAGCAAATTATCAAAAGGTTGTTAGAAGTGATCTGTTTTTTCCCTCCTTGCCACCACCGTGGGTATTGTTAAACAAGTAAAAGCAAAATTCTGCTATGCAGTTTGTCCTGCACCTGTCCTTCCTGTACTGTTTCCTTCCAAAGCAGGGAACTTTGAGTGCATGGCTTTTGCTTTGAGTCCAGCAGGAGATGTCATGATGCAGCTTTTCTGGGAATCTATTCGGGGCAGACTGAACAGGCTGGCTAAAAGCTGTTTGGAAACATATTTTTCCTGTCCTGAGAAAATGAACCCAGCAGCTTCCTCCCAAATGCTGCGTTTGGAACTATAAGTATTCAATGGTATGCAGTGTGTGTAGGAATATTTGGCCTTCAGTGTAGTTTTGGACATTGGTCCCTGGTAACAGGCTGGGAACTCCCATTGATGCTGCAGACTGCCAAGTTGTACTCTGCAATGGCACTAGGCTGGGATGGGTTTTGCATTACCCTTAAAAGCACTGCTGGAAGAGACACCACACTGCTGGCTAGCGGCGTGATTTCTGCAAACACTGCTTCAGAAATGGAGCAAGCCTCCAAACATGCCAGCACTCCCCCTTCCTTCCTGAACTCCTATTCCATCTCCAATAACAGGACAACATTCACTTCACATATCTGAATTTCTGCACAATTTCTGTGAACCACTCGTGAATGCCAAGAGATTCTAGGCACAGGGACATAATGCTGCTTCTACCCATTTCCAGGTCTCTTCCTCATTTTACTCCATACAAACAAGCAAAAGCATAGTCACCCAGTTTCAGGAAAGATGGCTCCTGTGCCTTTGACAGAAGACAGTGCAGATAGAGAAAATTTGGCCATGGCCTTGAGAGGGGTGCAGGAGCCAGTGCTGAGCTCCAGCACCACAGGGTACCATGGCTCCCTGGGTTCTTCTCTGTACTGCCTTACTTCCTCTTACTCAGGACAGAGAACCTAATTTCACAAGGAAACGAGAGGATCTTGTTCATCTGTGGGCTGTAAGCAAACTTTGTACCAGGCAGAAATAACAGAGCTGAAATTTAGAGGGTCATGAACAAAACAACAGCATGACCAGAGCATTTGAAGGCTTGGAACTCTCACCTGCTTCCAGCAGCAGAGATGCACACCTGGGAAGACAGCAGAAACCACTCTGCCTCCAGCTGGAGCCATTTCTGCTGTCAAGTCAAGCAGTGCCTATTTTTCAAGGGACTATGGCTTTTTGGAAAGACAAGGTTTTCCTTGTGGAAAAATTGATGCTGCTATTGCTAGTTTCTGGAGTTAAGTGGATAGATTTCCAAAAAATTAAACACTTCTGCATCCTGTGGTGATAAAGATCCCTTCCAAAATGTGCTGTCAGTTGCAGGAATACTGTACTCACAGTTGCACAGGAGAAAAGCATAACGTGGTACAGCAGAAGGCTTCTTCTCACATAATGTTTTCAATATTTTCACTGTGTTAAAACTTCCTTTCCTTTATCTATATGAATTCAGAGGCATATTTCAATCTCTGTAGTTAACTTTACATGTTTCCCAGCTGTGCAGTTCAGCATAGTTAAAATGCTTAAAATCTTTAACCCATAGCTTGTGTAAAAGTTATTCCTCACCTGTGTCTTAACTTCTGAGGAGTTTGGGATTCCTTCTCCAATAGTTATTGACATCAAATGAAGAAGGGAATGAGAAATGAGAATGAGAAAGATGGGTGTCTTCAGGAAGTTCAGCATTTGAGATGAACACAGAAAACTAAAACAAGTTCTGCAGATACTGGCACCAATGCAGAGGTGTGGAAGAATGCCACAATAAAGAATTTCTTATCTTGGGATTCCAAAACTTACGTTCTTGTACTGCAGGAATTTTATGCTGAGCAGAACATGAGACAATTTTTTATGATACAAAAAGAGTGTTAAAAGTATTCTGTTCACTGACCCTACTGCTAAAACTATCTGCCTTTCTCCTTCCTGGAATCTATTTAGTGTCATGGGAAGAAAAAGTGGAGGGACAGGAAGTAGAGTTATAAATGATGTCCAAAGCCTGGCTCAAAGACCCCTGCAGTAAACAGAAAGATGAAGTGCTGCTGCCTCAGCAGGTATCTACTGAAAACAGGATCTGCAAATCCTCGTAGCATTGGGTCAGATCCATGATGTAAATCCAAACAATGAAGGCAGCTCAAAACCACATCTTCCAAACAATCACAAGAGCTAGATATGTTATAAGTGGTAGAGAAAAAATAGAAATTATACAGTCAAAAAGAGTGTTAGCATCAATCATTTCTTCATTTTAGCTTCACTGGGGGTAACCGCATGGAGTCTAAAACAACATTTTGCATTTATTTTATTCCAGGCTTAATTTAATAGTCTTTCTTTAAAGGAAGGACAAAGCAAGAGTCTTTTAATCACTGATCCTGTATACAATAGAAGAGTACATATGCACTAATAAAGCCTGGCACAATTATAACCCCATTTAGAAGTTTTACTAGGAATGTAGATTCTAACAGGTTTTATACTTGAGAATCCTAGAGCTTCTGGTTATACTGAAGTTACATCCTGAAATAGAGGTTTGTGACCCACATTCCTTCAGCTCAGCTCAGCAAAAACCTGTCAGTGCATTTTAGAAATGGTGTGAAAAAACCATTCTTCTCTATGGTATTTAGAACAAAGTACACCACTTTTGCTTTTTTATTATTATTTTTATTGTTCTGCATTGCAGGAATTCCAGATATACATTGGCTGGAAGATTAATCTAACTGTACTTGGTTCATGTTATTATTAAAGTTGCCTTCTTGCCTGTCACTTTTGGACAGCTGGCAGACATGAGTAAGCAAATAATTCTGCTTATGGAAAAATTACTTTTATGGTTATTTATAACTTACAGTCTCTGATACAGGGAGTCAAGTATTCAAGACGGGGTAATACAGTCTAACTGATCTGGTATGTGCTGTTCTGGGATAAACTCCTCATTTTCCCCTGTCTGTCCTGTCTCCTGTAGTGAAGAAGTCATTAAGATCAACTGAAAATGACTCAATACATGGGTGGGCTACATTGTGCATTTAAGAATGCACAATTCTTGTCCTTTCTCTCATGAAATCTTTATTTATAAATGCAAGAACAGCAACAAAAGAAAGAAGAAAGAATCTCCCAAACCACTCCCAAAACTCAAGGCCTGACACTAAGCCTCCCTACTGGGTAATAGGAAGCATCACTTCAAATCCCCATGTTGGGAGGAAAGTTTATAAATAGCTTCATAAGATAGTTTCAAGATAAGAGAAAAAACTTTTAGTTATTTAAATCAGATGAAATTCAAAGAATTTGCTCAACTGCAACCACATAATTCATGCCAGTTTTTCTTAGGCACACAGACTAGGAAGGGGAGAAAGTTAATGCCAGTTATTTGTCATGTGCCTTGCATAGTATAGAAATTGCTTCCATGTAACTTCAGAGCTGGTCAGGATCCACGTTTGCTCTGACAGGCACTTGCTCTTTTTTTCAGCAGAGCTACTAGAAGAATCTTTTTTATTTTACCACCTATACAAACCTACCTCAGATGTAAAACAAAGACAGTGCAAGAATATTTTTAGTGCTTGATTAGGTCCATTCAGCCAAAAAGGTGTTCTTGGTGTGAAACAGAGTAGAGTTCATCAAGAGAAACCCCCTTAGAGTTCAGAAACATGAATAAGAAGAGAGAGTTGATGTGTGGGAGCAGAGTCCAGGCCTGCAGTGCCACACTGCATTTTGTTTCAGTAATTGCTGAAAGCCAGGCAACATGGACAGAGGGAATAGCTATGGCATAACAATTGACTTCTGAGTTCAGTGAAACATTTCAACTTGACTTGCATCCATCTACTTCTAGAATATTGGACCAAATCCAGCAGAGATCTTGGAACATCCCATCTCGCTGCTGGGATATAATAAATAACAAGGATGCAAGTCCCGAGGAAAATCTTTTCTCATCACGCATATGCATCTGCAAATGCACAATAAGCAGAGCTGGGGGCCAAGCTCATGGCAAAAGTACAATGATCTTTTAGTTCCAAACTCCTGCTTCATTCTTCTCAACTTCAGAGAACTCTGCTCATCTTTGGAACCTTTCAGTCAGGTTTTTCATGTTTCCTGGGTGTTCTGAAGTTCCTTTCTACTTTTGCTCAGATTTGCCCCACACAATACCATGGGGATGCTCAAAACAAAGCCCAAGAAAGAAGTGCCCATGTTATAACAAGTTCTGGCTTTCAAAGAACTATATAGCTTAAAAGAGGTGGAAAGATCCTGAACAGAACATGGCCCTAAAGTACATGAAACTAGATCATTTGACACTGATAACCCATGACTTTGCAAGTTCTCAGCATAACTCAAGCCATTAAAAAGTCCCATAAAATGGTTAAATGTGGAAGAATTTGTGAATGGTTAAATGTGGAAGAAAATGTGGAAGCTGTGAGTAATGCAGCACTGCAGAGTGTAGTATTAAAACAAAAAAGAAAAAAAAAGAAAATCCTAAAGAAATTTTCCAGACCAAAAAAGGAATAGCATGAAAAGTGGCGTCTTGTAGACAGTGGGCCATAAAGCTCTCATAAGCATTTGCATAAAGCAAATGGGAATGCACATACAGTCAAATAGGAAATATTTCCCTTTTTGGAAGAGACAGGGCTATCTAGCCACATATAATTTGATACTGAAAACTTCTTTCAGCTCCAACACTATCCTCACTAGGAAGTAACAAGCTAGAGGGGCCTATAGAGATCAGCATGGCAAGTTTAGCATGTTAGAAAACACCCTTAGGAGCTGTAACACAAACCTGCTAGCAAATCCTTAAAATCATCAGCTGCTTTGTTAAAAAAAAAGAAATTGTAAAGCCTCCTCGATGACTTGCAGCATGGGGCCTGATAACAAAGCACTGCATTCATAAAGATACAAGATTCTTTAAACACGTGCCTCAGACTTATTTCTGCATCACACAGCTTAGTATCACCTCTTCATTTTAGGGTAAATAGGCATTTACTATTTTCCTTTATGGGATTTTGATTGCCTCCACAGACCATAATATTAATTCCTTCCAAACCAAAATCATTTGATTTGCATTGCCCTCAAGACCCTTGGGTCTTTTCTAGAGGAAAGATCTCTTTCGGTTTTGGCTTGTCTACTGATTTTTTATTTTAGGGCAGAGGAGACTTTGGAGATGGAAAGGACTTAATTAGTCACTGAGGACTGACTTAGTCACAACCATAGTCTTTCAGTCCAGCCCATTATCAAGTGGCCTTGGTTCTTGCTGTATTCCCCTATGTTGCTGTCTCCTGGCACTCAGAACAGGGAAGTTCCCCTGAGATTCACAACGGAGTCTCCTTTCTCAGCTTTTTCCTTCTGTACTTTGTCACTGACCATTTGTCCCTTACTCTCATGTGCATGGTTTTGTCTCCAAAAAATGCTATTTTATGTATTCAGCTTATTTTCTGCTTTTTCTGATAGATGTTTTTATGGGGCACCCCTTTCCTAGTGTGGACAGATTGCAGTTTGGGAAGTAACATCTAACAGCTCTGCCTGAGAGACTCTGCCTTGCAGTGAGGACATGTGCAGCCCCCTACATTAGGGATTAGACAAGACTGAGGCCTGCACTACTGTATTTGAGACACGTGGTCATAGCTGCATTGATTAGCTTTCTCTTCAGTGCTCCACTGTTGTAACTAATCTCTAGTTTGTAAAATGTTTGGCATTACAAATCCCCTTGCTCCGTGAGCAAAAATTAAAAATGGTATCCCAACTAAAGACAGCAGTTTCCACCCTTCCTTCCTTTAGTGACCCTATGTATGATATGATTTGGATTTCAGACTGAACTGAGGGCAAGATAATGGCTTTGGTTTTGTGTTATCGGTTATTCCTTTTCCATTAAGTTTTCAAGTATGGTGTGTGTTCAATTTGTTCTTCCCTTTGCATGTATGTTTTAAAAATCCCTGTTATATTTTCTTTCCAAATGACATAATTACTTCATGATGTCTTTACTTCTCTCTTGTTATTTTTGCTGGAAACAGTGAAAATGTACTTAAACAGCTCTTTGGCAGACATATATATCATACTGACCCAATTTATAGCATCTGCCTTGCAACTTTGTATACCATCATTTGCCAAACATTCTGTAACTGCAAAATAATAAGAAAATAATAGTGAAGTGTTCCTACCCTTTCATGCTCTCTGTTCTGTATCCCACATGTCCCACAGAGCCTACATAATGAAATGTTTGCTAGGTTGTTGGGTCAGCACGGAGGAACAGAGTAAAAGCCGTGCTGGAAGTACTCACTGAGTAGGCTCATGGCTCCCCAGGCCAAGGTTCCTGCTGTTAAACACATGGTGCTGCAACTGCTACTAAGAAAAGCTAGAGAAGAGTGGCCACTAAAGCTGCAAAGTTTAGTGGCAGAACAGAATATCCTTCCACAAAAGTAAAAACTGAAAGGGCAACAGAAAAAAATGGCATCTAAACTATTCGGATTATGTTTACTTTGAGTTATACAACAACATATATATATATGTTGTTTTTCCTCTAATTTTTACCACACTTGAATTAGCCCTGGGTTTTTTGGGACTTCTAAATCTGTATTTGTGAACATCAAGGGTCTAATTTGGTGTACTCAGATTACAATATAGATAGCACTTCTTCTAAAGTCTTACTTAAAATACTATTAAAATAAAAATGGGAGAAATATTAACTGAACTTTAAAATTACCCTTTTTACCTCCAACTTTGGAAGACTGATGTAAAATGAATGAGTGAATTTCTTTCTGACAGCTGTAGATAGAAACCTTCCTTTCATTCCTCTTCTCTTCCTCTTCTACTTTCCCAGATTTAATACTGAAATATACAGAAGAGAATTGAAGAATTACACCCCACTGGTTTCTGAGAACTGAATCCTTCAACTCAGCTGTTAGATTTGTTTTGTGTCTTTTTTTTTTTTTCCTAGCATAGCTGCCTCCTCAATGGTTTCTGTAACTTTTCCAGTACAAAACGTGTTAGCCAGATTCTCAAGAATTTCTTCATTTCCCTAGACACTCTGCAGCAGGGCTATTTTTGCTGGGGCATGTTAAAAAGAATGGTCTATGTGGCCTCGAACAGGAATGACCTAGTTGAAGCCTCAAATTAATTCTTTGGAGGATATCACTTGTCCTTATTTTGAGTGATACACTCATTGTATAATTTATGAGAACCAGCTATCTGGAAGAAATAGGGAGATGCAAAAATGTGATAGGTAGGAAAATTCAATAGCAGAAAGCAACTTTTCAAATGGATAAGAAATAGTGTGTGCAAGTCTAATCATACCTGGACTTCCTTGTTCAATATTGATCTGTTTTTCAGAAAGATGAGTTGCAAGAGGCAAATCAAAATACAGCATGAGCTTGTACAACCACATAAGCAGGAATGTTAGACCTACAATTTTCATTAGGATATGTCAGATTCTTTAGTATTTTATTTAACAGAAACTATTTTGCCATCGAAACTGTATCAAAGTTCCACAGCACATATGTAGCAACTCAGTCATATAGGATGTAAAATACTTGTAAAATCTTAATGGTTTTGGTATTCTAATTTAGCTGTCATAATAGGTGTGGACAGGTCAAAACAGTGGGGCCATTAGATCAAAAGAAAATAATCTAGTTTCCCCGAATACACAGAAAAAATAGCATTTTAAGTCATGGGCCTGGGCCTAAAGAAATATACTTTTCTTTTTCTGCATGACTTGGATCTGCAGGTGACCAATTTGTCACAGCAGTCAAGAGAGATTGGGAGAAGTTGGCATCTTGTAGCTCTCCCACACACACTGTGTATCGTCTCTGTTCCTAAATTGTCCCCTCAGAATAGTCTGACACCTCCCACAAGCAGGAATTGTGAAGGGAAAAAGGACATGCATAATCCATTTTATTACCAGCATGTTTTTCCCCCGTTCTTCAGATTTTGTTTCTGTGCACAGTTGTGCCTTAGAAGTCCCAGCCCTACACCAGATCAGCTGCTTTTATGGGTGTTGCCTTGTGTCTCCTCAGTCCTTGGAGCACTCGGAGTAGATTAGTCAAGAATGTGTGAAAAGATGTAAAAAATAAGGGTTTCTCACCCACAGATATTTGGCCATGGCAAGATGCACCATCTGATAACTACTGAGGAAATGTATTTGTCATTGCGTGACAGAATAGGGACACTGATTTCTCCGGGGCTAAGGTTCTGAAATATTTTGAAACCAGTTTTATTCCATTAAAGTAATTAAATATTTGAATCTATTGCCTAAGTGAAACCACCCTTTAAAAATCCCTGTGTACTAAGAGGAACATCACTGCTTGGTGAAGATGGATAAAATAGGCAGAGTATGTAACATACATAAAAAAAAAACAAACCAACAAACAACAAACCAAAAAACCCAAACAAAAACAAAGAGTTAAAAAGTAAAATACTGGCTTTTTACTTAATTTGAATAGCTTTCTAATTTTACCCTGTGAAAAAGGTCTGCCTTGAGACTAGCACTTCTGAAAATGAACAGAACATAAAAATTGACATGAATATATCCTACAGCATATATTAAATTTCATTAAAGAAGTAGCAGTGAATACTTCTGAGAAAAAGCAGTCGTGTTCTGCCTTACTTTTGGTTTGGAATTAATGAGCACCCATAACTATTCGTGCCTTTGCCTTTGGAGCTGGAGAGTCCCCATGCTCACATTACAGTTATTTCTGCCACACATCTGGGGGCTGGGAGGATGGAAGAACTCTGTGGCTAACACTCCTCCCTTCATTCCAGAGGGCACTGCAGTTGCACTTAGAGTTGGTATCAGCCACGGAGCCCTTAGACACTGCACGAACAGAAAGCACATTTTTGGATGCTTTTCTGTGAATACCTCACTGAGCTGTGAGAGTTTGTTTACAGAGTTGCTCAGCAGCTTCACTTTCCACTGACACAGTCGCTGGCTCCTCAGGTCCTTAGTTTACAAAGGGAGGAGTGATGGAAAAGAGAGTATGGACACTGCTCCAACACCTATACTGCTAGATTTTTGTAACATTTAGATCTATTCAGAACAGGTGTTTCAGTTAATTTCTAAATATTTCACTTCAGAAGACTGATATATTTGCTTAATAAAAGCAAAGAAAATTGTAAGTCTCTTGGGATTTTCGAAGTAGCAGAGCCAGTTCTGTGTCCAACATCCACTGAAATTTATTGGGATTTGACTGTCTAACTTCCCTAAATTTTACTGAAAATAACAGCTTTGTGTGCAGCTGTGGGAAAACTAAAGCATTTATTACGAGCTATGCCAACATCTTAAAACACAATTAAAATATAAAAGGCAGGCCAAGTGCCACAAATTTGCTCATAAAAGAAGGGTCCTCTGCACATAGGGAGATTACATGGTTAGGAGCAGGGCAAGAAAAAATATGTCCTGCAGAAGACAAGGGTATTTTAGCATCATCTGAACCTTTTGGCACCAAAATGAGATATAGAAAATGATGAACAGTTTGATTTTGGGGGACTAAAATAGGGCCTATAATGGGACCTGTTTTATAATGAACATCTAACTGACCTGTTGCAGAATTACAGTTAAGTATCAGCCACACTGATACTTTAGAACAAAAACTTTTTTTCACATAAATATTTCCATTATTGTCAGCATGAGCACTCTTCTTACATATGTGTAAAATCTTATAACTTGCTTCTGCATTTCACTCACAGCAACTTTTATTTTTTTACATAGAGTCATCAAAGTGATAAAAGATTTTATCCCTACATGAAACAGAATAAAATTATAGTGAATAGTAACTCTGAGGTTACAGGTGCTTAGGAATACTGTGGACATCCTTAGAAAATTCACATTAGAAGTGAACTCTTAGGCTGCAGGACAAGTACCAAAACTTGGTAATTCCTGTACTTTGGTCATTTTTCAAATAGTTTTTAGGATGATTTTTGGACTGATTTGAAGGACTGCCTTGGGCATGTTCTTGTGGGAATACATTTTATGTTTATTGGTGTGAATTTAACTCAAGAAACAAGATAACTCTGTTTATTGTGAGAAGGGATTATGGTGAGAACTCTTCTGTTGCTGCTAAATGATGTTGTTTCTCTCTGTCTCAAGAATATGAAGAGGACATAAATCCAAACTTCTTTCTCAAAATTGCTTCCTAAGCCCATCATTCTTCTTACAGGGAAGCAAGAGGGTTGTACTCCATCATCCATCTGGCACAGTAATTCTAATTCATCTACATGGAGAAACACAATACCCACACAGAGGAGAACTTTTGTCCCAGGTTAACACCACAGAGTGTAAATACTCTGACTTAATAGAGACCGTCTACTCTTATAAAACAATTTAACTACATTAGAAACTGTAATACTGATAGCTGTAAATAATTGTCTAATTTCATAGAAATTTTCAAGATAATTCACATAAATGTGAAGACTTGTTATGTTTAACTAGCATCGTTGCTTTGGGAAGGGAACATCACATATCCAAACCAGCAACATTTCTAATTAAAACAAACATTCTTCTAGATTCACTAAAGAAATTATGAAAGTTGGCTATGTGCATAAAATGGCAACTTTGCAAGTCCTGTCTGACACAAATACACTTGGCCCTCTCAGCACTAGTTCTAAATCTGCATTTTCACTCAGAAAACATTAGGCCATTGCCTAACACTGGCCCCCATCTTCCCCTTTACTCCAGATGAGATAGACTCAAGATACCAGAGCAGTGTGACTCACTGAAACTCCTTTCCATATGAAATCCCCGGTGCTGCTGCCTAGTATCCAACATTGATTCAAAAGCCCTTCTAGGCCACATGCCAGCAGGACAGCTAGCCCTGAGCTTAAGTCCTCTGGTCAGGCAGAAATGGTCAGAGAGAAAAGCCAAGGAGCTATGACTAAGCCTGTGTTAGGAACATCTTTTTCTATCACCCACGTCTAACCCCATAGCACCAGCCCTTGCTGACACTGTCAACCCACACCCGTTACCTCCTGAAAGCTCATCAGCTACAACACAGCGTTGCTAATTCAAAAGTTAATTCTTAGTCCCCAGCAAGTGAAATTGTGACCCCTAGTCGTTGTCCTGTATTTATCCATAACCAGTTCCTCCGTCACGAGACCTGGGTTTGGCCCTGCCTCACATCCACCTCCAGCGGCTTCCCGAGTGTTTCGCAATGTTGGTCAGGCCCTTGCTGTCCTCAGTCTTTAACCACAGCAGTGCAGATAAACTAGAGAGACTGGGTTCAGGCAAGAGGCCTGATTTATCCACGTGGACAGCTTTTCCCTTTCAGGGACTTACAGTTCTGCATCATGTGATTTATTTGAGCTCTAATTTCAATCCAGCAATGCACTGATTTTCCTCTAATCTGAAATTCTTGGCAACTAAAATAACGTAATTAGGGTGTTTCTGTTGGCATTTGTTCTTCTTCTGTGAGAGGGAAACATATTTCAGTTTTGTGCAGTTCAAGCTCCTTGAACACCGCCAGTTAAAATACAAATTTGAACCTAACTGATCATCCTCTCTGGGCAATGGAATTAGTTATAAATCCAACATTATGACACAAAACTAGGCAAGCAGCTTCACATGGAGCTGCTCCTTGGCCCTTGTCTGCATTAAAGTTAACCCTAATGCTAATCTTAGCCTTAACCTTAATCTTAATCACAGGCCAGCAATTGCTACCACTACAAACAGAAAAAAATAATTGGGTTCTAAATAAAATCTATAATCTCATTCTGAAAAAAAACCCAAAATATTTCGTTTTGAGGCTCCTCTCAGTTTAAGCACTGACCCTGATTTGATCACTAGTCCTAGGTTGAAACTTTATTTCCCTAGTCCTCTACAGGACATAAACCAGAACTATTCCCACTGTTGCCTGGTTCTAAACCTATGTAATAACTTTAGTTTATAATCTCCTGCCATCTGAATCCAAAACCTCAGCAAAATCTCACCCACATTCCTTGAACAATGTGTGTTAAACACCTTTACTCTTGGTACCTCTTAAAGCAGCAGAACGAATTGACTCAAAAAACCTATGTTTTGAAGAATCTGCCTTTCAGACTCAAAATCATGAACAAACTAAGCAGAGGGAATGAAAGAGAACTTCTATTTATCTTGCTTGTTTCTGCCTCTGACCGGAATTCATGGGTTGTGCAGCCTGCTGAGACCTCTGCATCGCTGGGCTGACAACACTCATTGCTCTGTGGGCTGAGCCAGCACTGGAAACCTCCAGATCTGCCTTGGAGACTTACAGCTAGCCAGGTCAAAGAAGTGACTACTTGGCAACCATGGTGACTTTCTGATTTCAGGTGACTTCTCACTGGGATTTTTGCTCCTATTCTTGGCGGTTTGAGTAGTGGTGATCAGATCAGCTGAGCAACACGTGGCTGTAATTTTTATTTTTTTTTTAATAATATAAATGCAACTTAGTTCTTTATACAAAGTAAAAATTCAAGTTGAAAAAGGTCAGGTGAATTATTAAACAGAAGAAGCACAAAATATAATTATTACTGTTACAAGCACATATCTCATCATATCCAGTGCTCTTTCGGATCTTTAATTGGAAGATTTTAGGTATAAAATTTAGTCAGTGACATTCACTTAAGCAGAATTAACTTCAGGAAAGTATATAAACCCCTTAGAAGTGTAAGAGTTCAAGAATGAAAAAAATAATTTTAATAGTCAAGCCAAGCCAATTTGAAATGTGGCAATAGGGAAGCAAAGCTGTACAGATTGGACTGCTGTATCTGGAGTAATGAGAGACCTGGCAACAAATAAAATAAAACAGCACTCAGGTGTACTTAACCATTCCCCACAGTCCTAAGAGCCTTCAGACATTGCAAGGTCCAGATGCATTTTGCTCTTTATTACTCTAGAACATTTCTGGTGATTGACTACCTCGTGGACAGTTGCTCTGTAGTGGGAACCCCAGAGCTGATGGCATTGCAGGCTGCAGGCAGAACAGAGACAGGGAAAGAATCAGTATCCTATTTGGATAGATGGTCCTCTGACCTTTTCAGAGGTGGGATTGCTGCTTTCTGTATCTGATGCTTAGCTGTTTTCTAAGGTGTATCACACTTTTACTTTGTTGAGTTGGTCATTAGTGCCATATTTCCTATGCTGTAGTTCCTTTTCCTTCATTTGTAATTATTTCAGCCACATGATATTAATCATTCCACAGAGAAAATGTTACACATGCCAGATTCAGATTGTTCTACTAAACCACAGGGAAATGGTTTATTGTGATAGCAGTACTAAGTTTACCTTGACCTGCTGTCATTACTGAGTAATGCACAAGGACAAATTTCAGTACTAATTAAGACTATCCACCAGAAAGGTGGGAGGCAGCAACACCTCAAAGTTAAGTAAGACTTGGTAGAAATTTAGGTCATTACAGACAGCAAATCTATTTAACGGGGAATGTCCTTTTGGTACGTCTTTCATCTTGGGAGTGGGAACGCTTCCCGATGAGATCAAAGGGAAAATGTTACTGGCATTCATGATACATGCCTAACATCATCAGATCCTCAGGCTTTAATTAAAAGAAGAATTTTGTCCACAAGAAAAGCCAGCAGTCATCCAAACTGTGGTGTGTGTCACAACTGGACTCTCAACAGCTTCCCAGATGCTGCTGAGATTAGTAGCTAAAGCAAAATGCAATGCTTAGATAAATACCAGATGCCAGGTGCTTTGTGTCTTTGAGCTTAATATTCCCTCCTACAGGGCTACTTTCCAGTTTGTGGTTTCTGCTGAAGAAGTCTCATTTTGGTTGCACTAGGCAATGTGCACTGTTCTTAATGAATAAATTCCATCTGGAAAATTGCCATCATAGAGCTCCGTTAAGAAGCCACTCTCTTCAACTGAAAGCAAAAATTGTAGGGTAGGACAGTACCTATAGGGTGTCTATTAAATCAGACTCCAAGCATCGGTTTCCCTCCTGCAATAGTCTGTTCACAGTAATTTTTGTGACAGACCCTTTAGACAAGGAAGGTTCATCTCTCAATTGCACTGGTGCAACTTTATGTGCATGCTAGTTCCTCAGAACTAGCAACAGATATGCAAGGTCGTATTACAGACTCAAGAATAGATTCAAAACTTTGCACCTTTCCAAAACTCTCTGAGTCACTTCTGACTTATTCCAACATGTTATTAATCACTATTCTGTTAGTGAAGATCATGAAAGAGATTTTGCACATAATGAATTTTTCAAGAGAGGTTGTACAAAAACACCTATAAATTAAACAGGTGGCAGAGTACAAGTGTTTGAAAGAAGAGATAATGTGAAAAACAGAAGAACAAATAATTTACAGAATATTAGAACAAATAGTTTCTAACTTCTTTTATTTCTTTTACCTTTGAGAAAACAAATCTGGACAAGGAATTCTTTGAGGAAAAGCAGATATGACAGGCACAGATTAGGAGGAAGATGGAGAAGCCATTACAAAAGAGCAATCAGGAAGGGAGGAAATCATTCTCCTGGAAGAAATAAAATAGAGAGTGACAATTCACAGGAGTAACAAAAGATATGAGAGACAGAAAATAGTAAAAGGCAGAAATATCCTGAAAATAAGAAATAAAAAATTGGCACAGAGCAATCCAAAGTCAAAAAAATAAGGATTGAATACAACTCTGCTTACAAAATCCAAAAAGACCTTTATACTGTTAATGCTGCTATTGGCCCCAGATTTTCTGACTCTTGCTAGTACCAAAAGGAGTGGGAGGAATAGGCATTTGATTGCCCCTTGATCTGGAAGCCAGCCAGCAGCACTGCAGAACTTTTGGAAAAAAACAGATTTTTTTTTTTTTTAATTTTTTTTTTTTTTTTAATTTTTTAAATGGTTTTTGCTAGTGATTATAAATATTTCTCATTGCATCCTTCTAGGAAGAAGCTTGGTGTAAATAACCTATTTTTTTCTCTGTAATTTCTGTGTCTTAGACTGCTTATATTTTGGGTTTCCTTCCACTAAATATTCTCAAAATATTCTCACTAATTCTGTCCACCTCTGAGGCACAAATTATTCCATGTCAATAGACTGGACTTTAGTTAGGAATTTTGTATACAGCAAACATTTTAAAATACCAATGTGTTGTTTAAATCACAAGCTTGTATAACCGTTTACCCTTGTCATATCAAGACAAGATTTGGTTTATGACAGAAGTCTCCTAGTGGCCGATCTGTTTCTTTAACTATTACTTTTTTCACCAGAGGTAGAATATGTCTGTAATCAGTTAACTGTGAGTCAACTTTTTCCTTCCTCCTGAGGATTTCTAGTAAGTTTGTGAACCTCCAAAGTTCAACTAAAAACTTTTTTCTTTTCAGTACTCTGTGACCTACCCTTTTGAGGTCCAATGTGTAGCCAGAGTAATGAGTTTCTTTTTCAAACACATCTTGCCCTGAAACTTCTGGATAATTGTCGTTTTTTCCTATTTCTCATTTGCAACAAGAGTGGAGCTCAGCAGGTCTGTGGGAAATTGAAATAAACTGGGACGGAGGCCGAGATGGAAATGTTCCAACTGAAAATCTGTTCTAAAAAATGAGGGATTGGTTGCAACCAAGCTGGAGAGAGAACCTTTTGTTAGTTTGGTATGATACCTGACATTTTAGAAACCGTAAGAAGCAGATGATTCTTATCCAAGAGACTAGGTGTTGGGTTTTCTTGTTTCCAAAATAACCTTCTAAGACAGCACAAGGCATGGGGAAATATCAATTTCTTCTGGTTTGTGTAGAATTTCTTCTGGCTACACCTTCTCCAGTAAATGAACTTGGCCTGAGACTGTGTTTGATTCCAAGTGGACTGGGATGGCCTGTGTCAGTGCTGCTTTCAGCCTCCAAAAGAAGACATTCCAGGAGGCCTGCCTGGAGGGAATGGCTACTACAGTCATTTCATTCTCAAAACAGCAACAAGTGCCCAGGCATTGTTTGGGTACAGCACTGTTTGTAAAAGGATGAATTCATGCCAGGCAAAGGTCTCTTCACTAGCACAGATGTTTGCAGCCCAGCACTCAGAAATGTTTCCAGGCACGCTTGGATTTGGTCATATAGACACAGCCCGAAGGTGTAATGGTGTTTCAAGGGAGCCCATGTGTTAGAGATGTGTTTTATGACCTTTATGTAATGTAGATCTTCTCTTACTAGTGTCTTGGAATCTCCATGGGAACAAATAAAGATTTAAGGGTGTTATTGTGTGTAATGCAGAGGGAGGGAACAAACAAACATGGGGTGTTGGGGCTTTTTAATAAATCCCTAGTTTGCATTGAGCATGTCCTATGGCACAATAGGCAAATTAGAAATCTACAAATTAAAATATATATGATTGATAGTGGCCATTAAACAGGTCTTTTCAATCAATCAAGTACTAAGATTGTTCCTGCTCACCTTCAAAGCAGTTGTGAAATTTATCATCTTAATACATGCAAAAGTTTCCTTTTGCAGATCCAGCAAATACTGCTAAGCCACCCACGCCACACACATGCTCACAGGCTCTATAAATTTTGGGACAGTGCAAGTTCAGATCCATTCCAATTGCCAGAAAAATACACTAAAAAAAGAGCAGCAAATATAAACCAGAACAGAAACCTAAATAAAATACTCCAGAAGGTTCCCTTATGCCATTGTATTCCAGTAAATTATGTGTACTTTCCTGTGTGTTTTGGCAACAGAAAAGAAAATACAAGTCTGTCTCTTAATTTTGCAAACACAAGGAACATGCGAGTCCTTGAAAACAAATCTCTTGAGCTCTGCTATGAAACTTTTTAAGTAATTCATGTCACCCTGACACCCTGTCACTTCAAAGCAAGAACGTAATATTTCATCACAGGAAAACTGGTTTGTTGCATTGGTCTTTACAAGTTACAACACAAACAAAGTGCTGTACAGCATTTTTCAGTATTCACCTTGACTTTTTTTTTTGGATGTAGAAGCACTTCAGAGAAATTCTTTGGCAAAGCCTTCTTGGTGCAATCTGGAAATTTTCTGGTATGAATAAGACATATATATCTATACAGTTTGTGACTGAGCGTAGGACCTACGGGAAATGGCTGAAAAAGTCACTTAGTGACAATCCAATTAGTGGATTGTCATACTTAAGACCATTAACAAGAAAAATTAAATTATTTTCTACCTTCATCCTGTTTGATTTGAATGTTCTGCTAAATGCAATTGTCAGAACAGGCTAATTTTTGAAACACATGCTGCAATCAGTCTGGCTGCCATTCAAATGTATATAATTGTTTCAGAATGAGCAAAGAGCACAACAAGGCCATGTGAGGCCAGCAAGAGGAGAGGAGGGAAAGTTTGGATTAGAGGCTTCCTGTATGGAAAACATCTGCACTGAAGCTGGAGGAGCTGCACTTTCACTGGAGCCTGGGTTAGAATTCCAGGGCTGATGCAGCACCCACTGCTCACCCAACCTGTGCAGGCACATCGCTTTGGCTGAGCCAGATGCAAGAACAAGTTCAGAAGCTTGTCCCCTTTTCCAGAGGCAGTCACTCTATTTAGTGGTGATTACTCAAAGCAAACTTTTGAAACTACTGTGTTTTGTCATCGTATCAACTTCCCCCTGAAAAAAATCTTGTAAGTTATCCATTTTATATTTCATTCAGGATGGATACTTGAGACCTAAAGGTCTGTGTTTACACAAAATGTAATTATAAGCTGAAAAAGGAATAATTTTTTTTGCCACGCATTGTGCCCTGCCAGTTCTGGTGCTCTGGGGAGGATGGTGTAATTAAGTTAATGTTTTTAAGGACTTCTGCCATGCTTGTCTCTCATCCAAAGCTGGTCATTGAAAATCAACTTACCCTAATTGAAAAGAACCAACAGCAATCGAGGCTGTAAGAACCAAAGACAGAGACATACAAATCCAACAATTTTCCAAATTTCTCTTAAGAAGGTGTTAACTTATTTTGAATTATCATAGTCCTTATATTTTCAGTTTTATTGATTACATGTTTTGTTACTGATATAAACACTGTTTGTGGACATGCTGGAGAAGAACAAGTTAAAGACCCCAAAACCCCATTATACCTCATCCTGCTGATATCCTGCAGGCTCCATCCTCCTAAAGATGATTTTAGTTTCTATCTCTCTCTAAAAACACTTCCCACTCAGGTGCTCTCCCATTTTATGCCAGCACCTCCTCCCTACTCCACACAGGCTATCCAAATATCAGAAACAGAATGCAACTTATTCAAAGTTATGCAGTACCTAATTTCTGGAAGACTATCCCTCAATTCCATAAATAAGTAACAACAGAATAGGCAAGAGAGATAAATGCAAAATAAAATCTAATAAGTGGCTTTTAAAACATTAAAAAATAGAATAAAAAATAGTAATAAAATTAACTTTATGAACTGAATTTCTTTTTTTTTTTTCCACATATGTTCAGGTCCTTGGAGATTTTCCAACACGACTTGGTTATCTCCTAGAGCTGGTACACTTGTGGCAGGAATCATGAACTTGTTACTAAGCTTGCTAAGAGTAGATTAGAGCCAGATTTATCACAGTATTCACTTTTGACCTTTCTCTATGCATAAGCATAGAGAAGCATATGCATAATCCCAAATAAATAGCAAAATTCATTCTGTCCAACAAACGGACCCTCTGAATATGAAGGAATGTCACACATACAAAAAGGTAAGGTCACACCCTGAAGAAAAGCATGAGGAAGGAGCAGGAGAGGCACTGGCCATTCCTGCACTTTTATCTTCCCCAGGCAGGCAGAGATGAGCAGGTGCCTATTGCCAGGGGGAATAGCCACATGGTGAGAGGAAACAAAAGGAATCTAAACAAGATGTTTCCCTCAAAGCCATGAGGTCCCAGTGGAAGGAGCAGCTGGTGTCTCATCCACAAGGAAGATACCTGAGATCCTCTCCACCCCCTTTCCCATTGTGGTCAAGTGAGGCAGAGGCCTGTTCTGAGCCAGCTCCCTGTGGCCTCGAGTGACCCTAGGAGGGGAAGCTGCTGAGAGGGAGCCTAGCTAGACAGAGCTTGCCAGTGGGTGCAGTCACGGAGAAATTCCGTGTGTGATGGAGCCCCTGACTGTCTGCCAGGGATCCGGCGTGCCTGGACACTGCCTCAGACACGTACAGTGCTGCAAGGCTGTGGCTGTTGGGAAACAAGATTGATGCAGCAAGAAATGCTATAGCTTTCTACATCCAATTTGGTCTGAGCCCCTACATCCAGCTAGATTTGCATAGAACAGATATTCCTCTGAGAACGCTGCTGAATTCTTTCTAGCTGAGATAAACTATTTATAGAAATTATATTGTTTCAGCAAAATCCAGCTAATAAAACACATTTTATTCACTTTATTATATATGACATTTACATACTGCACAACTTCTCATTAGTAACATGAATATGAAAGGTAAGATTGATTTCTACTATAAATCTTTATTTCCATTTGTCATTTTGGGATCATCATTCTACCAAACTGATATACATGCTTTTAGGCTGGAAGCATTTTTGTTTATATGGCATGAATTGTATTTCTGAATCATAAAATCCTATGAGGAAACCTCAATGTCTGCTATAATTGTTTCCACTTTAAAAACCAGGTCACTGCCAATCGCTCTGACTTTGGGTAAAATAATACCTTGCGTATTTGGTACATAAACAATTCAGTTTAAAATACAGGACAGCATCATATTCCCCAAAGACTGGATTACTGGAGACCAAACTGAAATCCCTTGACTGGAATTATCTTTGCATTTGAATTCAAATTTATTTCCTTAGGAGGACACAGTAACAAAGAATGGAAAAACAGCATTGCATCTAATTTTTACTTTACTAAAAATCAATACACATTAGTCTGTATCTGGGATCTTAAACCCTTTCTTTATGTGTCCTATCACATTACTACTACAAATCTGGGGACTTTTGATTGCTGTCCTTGTGCACGGATTATAACTGTTGTCTTGAAAAAACCCTCAGGAGCAGAAGTAACAGTGTTGAAGAACTGCCTCTGATTCAGTAAAACTTTTATTTGCTCTACAGCTCCTCCACATGCAGCAAGTGTAACAATATGATTATTCTCCTCTTCTGGCAGTCTCACAGATTGCAACCAAAAAGGAGCAGAAAGTTCTTTGCTACCCATACTCTGCAACATGTCACGTCACTACCACAGATTTGATTTGCTCTGACTCTTCTTGACCACATCTGTCCATCTTTGCTGGGGTGAAAAATATGATCCTGGAGAAAACATATTGCTAGAATAGAATATCACATACAATATGTATGTTTCTGAATTTAATCATAGTGTGTTGAGAGCTTTGACTTCAGGACACTTAGAAAAGGCATGGTTTCTTTCATCAGACTGAGGAAGGCTTCAGAAAATAGTGTGGATAAGTTTTCATAAAAGCATAGTTTTTCATTTACTTTAGAGAGGTGCAAATGTTCTTTGTTCCTCTCTCTGATGAAAGAGGGTGGACAGCTTCTTTTCTGAGGCTTCTTTATTTACTGGCATCTCTTGTTTTCCATGGCAGATGTTTCCCTGTCTATTTTTCATGGAAACACTTATTTTCTGCAGCTTGTTCTGTTTTGAATGGGAGGCTGAAGTGGATTTGTCTGTGACCAGCAGACAGCAGCAGGAAGACCTTTTCTGCTTTCTCATGATCCATCTTGTAAATCAGATCTATTCATTACATTTGCAGCCTAGGACTGGGGAGACTGGAACTGAAGAAAATATGGATTAGGAGTTGAAACAAAATATTACACAATTTGGTCTTAATTCTTAAAGACACAACATCCTTAAAACCAGATAACTGAGATGATAAAATTCCTGCAGAGATTATTTTGTAGGTTTATTCTACAAAACCAGTCATTAAAATGTATTATTATCTTGGTGAACTTTTGCTACCTGAAGAAAAGGGCAAGTCTTAAAATAAGGCAAGCAGAGTTATAATTAACTGGGTAAAAAATGTAAGGTTTTGTAGTAGAAGTGCTCTAACTGTACTGGCAAAGTGTATAAAAGGCAAAAGCCTTTAGGGCTGACAATTAGTCTATCTATGACTACATCTCTAGCAGTTGTCCTTAAATAACAGCAGAGAATGAGTACTGGGACACAAAACCCACGGGCAATGCTTCCCACCTAATACCGCTCAGGAAAGTGATCTCAGCCTTGTTACAGTAAAGGTTTCAGTGAAACAAAGCAATTGGCTGTGCCTGTGCTGAGAGCAGAGAGTGAGCAAGGAGAGCAAATGCAACAAATCAGCAAGATGTTGAAATAACCTTTCCAACAGGGAAAGAATGTGACACAGAACAAGTTAAAATGAGTAAAAGTATCTGCTGTGTGTTCGTTCTTGGTAGTGGACGGTTCAAGCTAAAAGGCTGAAAGCACCCTCCACTCAAGAGTAGCTCTGGTTGTCAGCAGGCCAGGAAAGTGCAAAAAGCTGCACAGCCCAGAAGAAGCCAAGCCTCGTGTCCCACCTGAGGCCCAGCACATCCAGCACTGTGGCAGGATAACTGCCCCAGCTCAGAAGCAGCACAGCTGGAGCCCTGCAGTGCCCAAGCCCTGCCTTCGGACTGCCTTCCGACAGAGCTGTTCTTTCTCCTCTTGCACTTCATTTGCTTGTCTGGAACCCTCGCATGGGTCATGGTGTTCTGACTGAAGATGCATCCCTACTCTGAAGACCTCTGGAAAATGCTGTCTGTGTAAACATGCTGAGCATTAAAGGCCAGGATAGGTGACTGTCACAGGATAATTGCTATGATCAAAGCACTTAGGAATGTTCTTCAGCATTCATTTGGTTGACGTGGAAACTTCTAAATCCTATTACCAAAGGAAGGTTTGGGAGGCAGGACATAATTTTTACTGTAGGACTGGGCTCCTCTGCACTCTATTGTTTCACTTTGCTGTTTTACATATAGAACATGCCTCATGTACCAAAACATTTTCATTTGGCTTTTTTTTTTTTTNATAGGAATAAGTATATCCATTACAGTGTCATCTGTCATTATCTGGGTAGCACAGCCCAAAAGTGAAAGCAGAAAGTTTTTCACTATTTTTAGAAAATGGGCTATTGGAGTTCACATCCTCTGTAGACTGTTGCAGGGAAAGATACCATGAAGTCCAGAACAAAGAACTCTTCACAGTAAAAAAGGCTAATTTGCTTTTGTTCAGCACTTTTTTGTAATTATATGGATGGCTGGATCACATTAGTTACTTAATATAACATTGAGTTGGAATTTAATGTGTCTGGAGGGATTTCTGGTTTCCTTGAAGGGCCAAGTCTATTCACTCTAAAACTGAAAAAAAGAAGAATGACATTCATGATCCTGGTGGGGTCTGCCTTATTCAACACTTTTTTTCTGATGGCAGTGCACCTCTTTAGCCTGAGTTACTCTGTTCTCTATAGTGATGACTTATGCTCACTTATCACTTCAAAGAGTCTGAGCCATGTTTTAAGGCTGGGGAGAAGACAGGTGCATTGCTCAGGTTTGGGAAGCATGCCAGAGCGCAGGAGGTAACTGTGTATGCTGACATAGCAGCTGCACGATCTGCTGAACATCTTAATGGGACCTCTCTGCACTGGAAATGGAGAGGCACATTACTGCTCTCCATCCCTCCGTCCAGATCCTTCTGCTGTGTGGGTGGATGGGTGGATACAAGGCTCTTGCTGTGACCCACCCACCCTATGGCTGGTCACCTCTGCACCAACCCCAGGAGATGCTGTCTATGCTCCGTGACCATGCTCCACTGATTTGCTAATGTTAAAAAAGGAAAAGCTCTCCCTACCACACACACAAAAATTAAGCCCATCTTCACTAAATTACAAGTAAATGTGTAATCAGACTGGGAGGAACCCAAAAGCAGAGCATAGACCCAAATGATGGACCACTTAATGCCTTTCAGCTCTGTGACTGTTTCATTGATGCTCTCCAACAAATGCCTTTTTCTTACTGAGTGAGCTACTCTGATTAATTAGGAAAAGGTTAAAAAAATTGGTATCATGACTGAACGTCTTTCAAAATAGCATGTGCTTGGTCAGACACACATTGTTCAATAAATAAGTGCAAAAAACCAATAAATTCTACAGCATTTCCTCCATAAGCTACATTACATTATTTTAATGTCCTCTTTAGAGACCTGTGCCCTTTACATAAATTAATCTAGAAATGGTGGTACATGTGGGTGCAGTGTTTTTTCATTCATAGCCCACATGACATAGCATTAGAGAAAACAGGATAATAGAGTACAGTTTTATAAGTATGCACCAATTGTGCATTCCTCACATTTCTTTTGTATTTTTATTTTGTTAGCCTGTTTTGTCCCATGAAGAATCTGTTTTATTACATTAATCAGGAAATGCTTGTCTTAGTCCAATGGAGAGGCGTGGAATGACTCTTGCCTATTTCTTTTTCAGTGGGGAGGAAAGGAAACAAGCACACACAAATGTGAAGTTTGTTTTCATTTCTTCTGACCCTCTTTCTGCTAGTTAACAGGTTTTGTTTTGAAGTATGCATAAGGCAAGAGATAAGAGAGTTAAACTCCTGAACTTTGCAGCCCTTGAATACAGAGATTTGGCAGAAAATATATTAAAAAGAAGCTTGGAGTTGCAGTATAACTCAAATCCTTCATGAGCTATTTTTAGAACAGGGAAATAAAGGAAGGACTAAGGAAAAAAAAAAAAAAGATACACTTGATAATAAAACACAAATATTTAAATTTATGATCTTTTGATGCATTCAAAAACTCTCCACAAGGAATGACAAAATCTGTGCCTCATCATTCAAGGCATGACCAGAACTGGTAATCAGTTCACCTAAGAAACAACTGCTCTTTGACTTCACTTTCAAGAGTGTCGGGGACTGCACTTCAGAAATGGATCATTTTACTGGATTAAATTAATTTATAAAATATGTCTTCAAAGATATTTTTTCTTAATGCATATTAGGAAATTATTTATGAAATATTTATGTGCTTTTATGGTGTTAACTGAGGTTCAAGCAAGGATTTTTGCAGACAGAGAATTTCACCTCATTTTGCGTTAATGAAGGCAGCCTGTTAAATGTGCAGAGAGACATTCTCAGTAAAAGTGGAGCAGCACATGTCCAGACCAGAAGGATATTTTATATGCTATATATCTTATTACAGTTCAAATGGTAACTTCTTAGTCTGGCAATTACTTTTCAGGTTTTTAAGCATGTATTTTTTTAATTCACGTTAAAAACCTGTTTTACCTTTATTGATCCATTTGTGTTCTTTAATCTTTCACCTTTTTATTCTGTTATGTTGAAATGTACAGCTAAGGATAGCCTCCCAAGCTTTTTCTTCATCACTGACCTAAATATACTGGAAATACTTGGGATTCACCCAGAACAAAAGCAGATAGTTTAAGATCTCGCTTATCAGCACCTCAGAATTTATCAGCAAACCCTGCACCTGACTTCTCAAACAGGTTGTTTGCACCAGACCCATATGAACATGGGTTCACACCTCTACCAGTCAAAGCTGACACCTCTGAGGTTGCTGGGGCTAAAGCAGTTGAGTCTCTTAGGAGTTCTTTGCTCGCTAAAAGCAATCCAGACTGAAAAATACTTTTTCCTTTGTTTGCATGACTAGAATATCCTTGTGAATCAGAGGTTCCTGTGAAGGTATTTAAACCATGTGCATACTCTTCCAACAAAAAACCCCACCACAACCAACCCCCAAAACCTCTCAAATCTTGTCTTGTTCCTAAAGATATCCTCCTGGATAGTCATGATAGGTGGTAGAACATATTTACTACTGTTTTGAATTATTATTCATCTCATAAAGTTGTGAGATAGATAAAATTGTCATTAAAAGGTAAAGATGGAGACTAACACAGATGACAGAACAGAAAAAGAAGAGAAGATGTAATCCAAGTGCCTGGAATTCTCTTTAGGTACCATAACTGCTTCAAACAGTTGAACAGCATGTCTTAAAAGAAATTAAGATAATAACTTTTGTATAGATATTATTGATCTCAGAGATTAATCTTTGATGTCTAAGATCTCTGTTCATTTTGGGAGGAAATTATAGACTAAAGAACCCAAATATTGACTTTGTGAAACAATTTCCTGCTGTGGTAGCAGAACAAAGGGCAAAGTGAGTGTTCCCTGATGTGTGGAAAAGTCACAGTGGGCAAAGAGGTCTCATCACCTACAGCTCCTACCCAGAAGTGGTTTATTCTTTAAAGAGTCCTCAGTTTGAAGGTTTAACACTTAGAACTGTCAATAAATAGTCTCCTTGACTCTATTAGCTAAAGAGGTTGATTTTTACTCAAAAAAAATGCAAGGAAATGTAGGAAAACTGTTTTAATTAAATTAGACTCACTAGCTATTGCAGCAGCCCTCTTGTTAGAGAGTAGAAATGAGCTGAGGCACAGATTTCTTGTTTATCACAGCATAAAAAGGGTCCTGGATTATTCCTCTTTANGCAGGGATTCTCTCTGCCCTGAATCCTTCTTTTCCATGGCACTCACTTTCCCTCTTCCTCAAGGTGCCTCCTTCATGACCCTCCCCCTCTTACCCAATCCCTTTTCTCACACTTGTCTTTATTGGCTACAGCTGTGACTCATCAGGGGCCAGGCTGGATTAATTAACTGTAATTAATCAGCTGTAATCAACACCGGTATTACTTATCAGGGGCGAGGTCACCTGTATTCCCTTCTCCTACATCTAGCAACTGGAGGATGTCTAGAGAAGTTAAAATTGCAATAAAGTACCATTTAGAGAAGAGGCTGTGAGAGTGATCTAACTAACTGCACATAAAAATGTAACATTCTGGCCCTTCAAAGGCTCTGGAAATAGGCAGATATGTTCTGTGCTGGTTACAGTATTAAAGTTTATAGCATGATACTGATAATACAGAGATTTATACCAGAAGTGGAATGAAGCAATTCTGCCCATTTAATTAGGCAAGCGTATTGCAATGAGTACTTGGGAAATGTCTGTTGGTGGCTGTGATGGATGTTCCCGCTGAGTGTGATGACATCCCTGGGACAAGAAGTTCACCAGCAAAAGCCACCCTGTGTTTTACCCCTGCCAAGAGGGGGCTGTGTGAGAGGTATGGCCAGCAGGCAGCACATTTCTCTCCCAAAATCCAAGAACAGTCAGCAACTTGTGCAGCAGCCATTATGTGTTACATCTTATTAGTGCTCTGCAAATGGACAGAGACCATTCCCATCTAAAGCACTTTGCCATCTTCCATAGCTGGTACCTGTGTATCCAGTGGATAACTTCCCATTTCTGCTGGGAGTCCAGCACAGAGCTCTTTGCCAGGTGCTTTCACACCTGTGTGAGGCTTCATTGGCTGATTCAAATCAAAAAAATTCAGGGCGATGAAACTGCCTTCCATGTGGTCATCTTGTTTTAAGGAAGGCAAGGAACTCCCAGCTTCAGGACCTATCCAGTTATGCAAGGCAACAGTGTGTGGTGATCTGTGCTTGTCTCTTTGGCTGCCAGCCATCTGGATAGAAACTGCTGTGAAAAATTCCAGGATCATGCCAAATATCCCTGTCCTATGCATGCCTTTGAGCAAGATACTACCCAAATGAATAATGGATCACCTTTTCAGCTGGCAGCCTTGTTGTGCAAAATGCTGGAGACCTCGGATGAAGCACTGCTTTACCCAGGAAGCTCTTACAGCAGATTTGAAAAAGTCCAGTGTTGCTAGGTGTAGCAATTCAGAATTCAGTAGCTGTAGTGGAAATGCAGGATACAGAACAAATTCAGGACCACTGCAGTGATCAGTCCACTACATGTGAACCCCAGAGGTGGCTGAGAAGATACATGAAGTTAAACTGGACACTTTCAACACCATCTCAGGCAGAAAATCGTGCACAAGTTTCATAGCTGAGAGTGGGACATCTGACTGCTAAACAGGGGATCTGCAAACACCAGCAACTTCAGTGTGACCCAGACTGGCAGACACAGTGCTGCAACCCAGAAAACTCCAGGGCCCCACTGAGCGGGCAGGTGAATAACACATACTGTGTCTGTGGGGACCAGGAACAGAGCCTGGCCCTGGAGCACTGACAGCTCTGCAAGTGCAGGCTCCACCTCTCACACTGGCCAAAGCTGCCATCTGCATGATCTGCATGTGCTTCCAGCCTTTAAGGGAGTTGCTCTTTTAAACCTCACTTTTATAGCTCAAAAATATAAAATCTCTGTCACACACAACCGAGTGAGAAGTAGCAAGAAGCCAAATTTCCAATAAACATGCCAGCTATTGTTCTTTTCTTATACAATTTTTCATTAGGGTTGGCAAAGATGATCTGGCGAATTGGACGACTTTATCACACATTATTTATCCCACACCCAGCACTCAGCAATGTGCTCAGTGATACGGTCAGTGAATCCCATGTTCACCAATTCCTGTAAAGAAAACTCCCTCAGGTCAGCTTGGGATTCTCACTGTAAAAAATTTCCCATCAAGGTCCCCTTCTCTCTTCAAAGCTTTTGACCAGCTATATGCCATGTGTTGTTCCATAGTCATCACAGGACACAGTTGTGTCCACAGATCCATCTTTCCTAATATCTTTTTCTGTCTTAGTTTTGGATTTTGCGGCTGCATGTCACCAACCCATGAAAGCATTCAGTCTGAAATGGGGGAGAAAAAAATGCCCTGTTCTCTCACCTTAGCAATTGAGTGGGTCCTACAAGTGGCCTCAGTGGTCCAGCTGTCACCGTGTGTGATGCCCTTTAATCTCTTCTTGAATGGAACAGTGTGGCGAGGCCAGTAACTGTGTCAGTACACAACAGTGTTTTACAGTGTGATTTAAACACAAGTAATGCACAGAATTAAAGAAATGTTATTTTTCAAAACCAAAGGCAAACAAATCCCAGTGTCCTGCTCTACCACTGGTGGCTGGGTTCTCCATTTTACATCTTCACAGTTTTTCATTCACTGTTCTTTGCATTCTTAACAAAACAACAAAGTGGAGATGCACATGTGAATTTTGTCGTCAACGGAATATGAATGTATGGGTTTTTTTCATCCCTACTGAAATCCCCTATACATAAAAGGAATCAGCTAAAGAGGATCCTGATTAAGAGTTTTTTAGTTTGTAGCCAAGACTTCTCTTAGCTCTAGGACAAGATTTAAACAATGAAATATCTAATTGGCTTTCACTGCACTAAACTTCTTAAGTTTTATAAACAACAATAATCACCCCAGATGGCAGATTTGGTTTTTAGAGTTTGTTTTGTTTTTGTTTTAAGTTAAAGAATAAAACGGAAGTATCTGGTTTGTTAGTAAAATACAGTTAATAGAGTGTATTTTTATACCTATCAATCAATGTAAAAGCTTAAAATGCAAATAAAGTAAAGCATAAAAATGAGCAGAGATGAAAAATGATTGAATTCACTGTTTCCGGATGTTTTGTAAAACAGATCTGTATACATCCTGAGCTTTCAATATGAGTCTTTTCTAGGAGGTGGTCTGGGGTGAGTTGTGTCCCTTAAAGCAATTTTAGTGGAAATTGCGATATATGCAGGATTCCGGTGATGAGGAGGATTTTCTGCTTATCAGAGATTTCATTTGGTCTCAGCAATCCAAGCTGGCACAAAGTACTTCATCTTTCCCATTGCTGGGCCTGGCCTCCCACACAATCAGGACAATTATGGGGTTTGTTGGTTCAAATTCTTGCCCATTTTCCATAAGGCCTGACCCTCTTCTATGAGAGTGAGATATTTAGGGAGGAACTCCAAAAGAAACTTTCATGTTTATGCATATCTACTCATAAAAAGCTTTAGTGGCCAGAAGAGTGTTTTATATTTACTCCATTTGTCAGTTTTCTGTGAAAGCTAAAAGGATCTGAAATAAAATGAACTGCGTTCAATACAAGCCATTAATGTATCCAAGCACTGTTGGACGTTGAAGCAGAAAATAACAGCTTTGCTTGATAATGATGTCTTTCAAAAAATAGATAGCATATTTTACTTAGCTGTGGTTGGCAGAAATAATTGCTATCCTGAATATATGCAACCTCTCACAAATACATTTCTTTATGCTTTTATCAAACTTTGAGGAAAAGATTTTCCTGACAAACAGTGCTTATAGGTTTTAAGTCCTCATGTAGCTTAAATTAAAGTTAATTTAAGGTTTTAAGACAGTTTAATGGAATCTACAGACTTGAGACTACGGAGTGACTATATTTAGAATGAGGATAAAATGCACAGTTCCCTTTTGGTCACATAAACCCAATTTACAAAAGAGAAATAGACCTTTTAAGATCCCTTACTCACATGATTAGCATGCATGCAAGTGGACAAGCCTTTTGTTTATTTTAGTCTGCAGTGGAAACCACTGAAAACTTAAGAATGTCCTTCCAAACTGACCCCTGAGCTGTCTAAAGCCCTTTCCCTCTGTTCCATTTGCTAGTTTTTGCTAGCAAATGGTGCTGGAGTGAGGTGAGCCAGTAATGAAGGACTGAGCAGCAGAGGAAGTTGTAAGTGGCTGCAGATCCCAACATGGGACACTAGAGCTGAATGCAACAAACACTAGCCTATTTTACAAACATGCCAATTTCAAAACCTTCTAGTTTTGTTAACAAAGGAACTAAATTAAGCAGAAGGGTTACTTTGGCATATGAATTAGCAAAAAAAATCACAGGAAAGGAAGCAAGCCTTCAAATAAAACACACATCACCATGATAGCACACCAAGCTGTAAAGCACAAAGATTTTTGAATTATCCTCTCGGAGTGATACGTGTGACTTTCAAAGTATGTGCACCAGGTCTATCAGTTTGCAAGTATGCATGTGCTTGAGATGGCCATGACAGCTAAGGGTAAAGAAAAGCATTCAGAACACACATCTCATGAGTATTTTCCGGAAAGTGCAGCTGAGAGGAAAATCAAATAAATAAATAACTAAATAAATAAACAGCCCAAATGAAATCTGGCTCAGAAATAAAATGTAACTGGCTCATTACACATCCTTCTTGATTTTTTTCCTTAAACAATTTTCTACAGGCCAACAAATTATAAACATGCAAATTTTCATATTATTATCAGTCCATTTCTTTATAAACAATAGCCTAAATACCAGTGAAATGACTGTGTACATTTATAGATAGCATTCTTTGGCCACATCAGAAATTGTCTACAGACAATTCTGACATCTGCACTTGTGTCCAAAGCAGAGCCAAGGCCCAGTTTGGGCTTTCCATCTGCAAGTATAGAAATGCTGCAATGAGCAACCTGCAGTACAAATAATCTGACAATCTGATTATTACGAATTTGGATTAGGTTTTTTTTCTTCATTTTTGACAAACTACAGCTGGTGACCATCCCCTCAAAGGTGCCCAATGCCCACTTGAAATGCAACCATAAACAGAGCCAGCTGGTGTTAAACTTTGTGAGTTAAGGGTGTTTTATTTCTGGTGTTGAAGTATAAAAATAAGATATAAGCATACAAAAAATATGGCAAGTTTTAAGAGCTTTACTCCTCATTCCTCCTCCCTGGCCTTGGGACCAATGCAAAGCTTACCCCACCTGCTGAGACATTTACTCCTTGGTTACCACGTGTAGTAAGGCTCATTCCCCACTTACCCACTGGGGAGTATGACCCAGGCAGTGTTTAGTGTTTCTCTGGCTGCAATTTGTGACTTTTCTGTCTCTTTCCCTGGCTTTGAATCTCTGAGAAGAGTCTGACTCTGTCCTCCCTGTAACATTCACCCCCAAGGGAGCTGAAGGAAGGAAAGAGATGTTCTCTGCCTTCTGCTCTCTGTGCTGAGCAAACCTCAGCCCCTCTGTACATGAACATGGTCCCGTCCAAACCATCGTGCTGGAGCTCTGCTGGATCCCCACCCCTTGTCAGCATCCCTCCTGTCCTGGGGTGCCCCAAATGGGACAGGATACTTTTGAT
Source organism: Cisticola juncidis (assembly GCA_013400215.1). Lineage (NCBI taxonomy): Eukaryota > Metazoa > Chordata > Aves > Passeriformes > Cisticolidae > Cisticola > Cisticola juncidis. Next base: position 1,783,071 of record VXBR01000802.1, read on the forward strand.
GTGACTCCACAAGTGCCACAAGGAAAGGACTGATGGCTTCCCTCAAACAGCTGGATATGTCTAGACTCCAAATATTGTCTGTTTTAGACTCCTTGAGGATGTGGGACTCAGCCTGGGCCACAGTCCAGCCTCTGTGTTCTCAGCTCTTCTTTTAGTGTGTCTTCCAGCATTTTGTAAAAAAAGGGAAACTTCTTATCTGCCTCCTACCTTGGGGTTCCTAGAATTTTTTTCTTCCTCCAGCCTGACCTCCAGCCTATCCCTTCTGGAGTCACTCTCCCGTAACACTAATTTTCAGCTTTAATCTATCTGACAGGGTCCCAGCCTCATCACATATTTTGTACTCATGCTGTGTAGCCCAGATATTGTGAATAACTCATGTGCTTGCTTTATGGCCATGTCACATCTTTGTGCTAAAGCATGCAAGAACATTGCTCAAAACACAGACATAATACAGGGGTTCCCAGTACAAAACAGATGTTTGCCAACAGCTTCCACACAATCCCCTTGCATTAGAAACAGGAAATTCTGTAGTATCTCAACTGTTGCCATACGGAAGATTTTCTAAACTCTGAATTTTTAATAATCTTGGATAGTAACCAAGTTGCTTTATTCATCTTGGCTCCAAACCTCAGAAGTTTCCTAAGTCTGATACTTGTGTTTTTGTGTCAATATGGAGGACCTCAGGAAAGAGTCAGTGGAAATAGGTACTGTGCTCATCTGTGGTGATGCTGCCTCAGGAAACTCTTGCAACAGAAATGGATGAAAAGTATTCATACATTCCTGCACACAAAATACATGTCTGTTGTGGAGCAACTGTAGAAAAGTGCAATCTTTCTGCAATGCATCCTTGCTATTGATACTGAGATCTGAACAAAATCTCTCCCTGCCTCACCAGCAAGTTTTTTCATTACAAGCTATAACACACCTCTCTTAAATGTGGAAACACAGCTGTGCAAGATAATTGTAGTTCTCTTGTTAACATCCATGTGGTAAAAGCAATGCCCACACACTCAGCCCTGAGCTGTGGACAGAAAGGCTGGCCCAGTACCTGGCAGTTTCATTTTGTCCCGCACGGGATGAGCATGCTAATCATGGTTGTATAAATCTTGCACTAGGTTTTGCAGGTTTCTTGGTACAATGCTGGCACTGTAAAGTGCTGCTGTTGTTACCTTAAGCCACCAGAGTTTTCATTTTTTTAGAGAAAAGACATGTTTATTTATAATGCTGTTGGGGTAAATTCTAGTGCAGACAGTCATGCTGGCTTCCTCCACAAGATTTGCTGTATTAAAGCTACCTTTGTCTATCAAACATACCTGACACCAGGTTTGAAAACTGTGACCATCCCCTTGGTACTACCTGCTTTCCTGCTGTGCAGAACCAGAGGTGTTCACTCTTTTTCAGTGTTTCACAGACATAAATGGGCCACCCTTGGGGCCCATGCAAATTAGAGACACGCACTCGGGGCAGAAGCCGCGCATCCGTAGGCGGGAGTTTGAGAAGGGCCTCTCTGGTTCAGCTTCCCCTGTTTTGTAAAAGCAGCTGGCGAGGAGGAGGACCCAGGCAATTTGCTTCTCGGTAATGAAGCCCCAAGAGGTCACATGCCTCACGCCCTGCGTTCCTGCAGATGCTTTCCATCAGCAGCGGCAGGGATGTGCCTCAGGAAGGCTCCCAAGCAGATGCTCCGCACAGGCTGTTTCTGCCTCTCCGGCACATCCCTGCCTGGAAGGGAGCTGTGGAGGGGGAAGAGGGGCAGGGAGAGGCAGCCAGAACTCACCAAAGCCCCTGCAAACTTCTGTAAACTCCTGTAAACGGGCTGCAGATCTCACAGGCAAGGCAGAGGAAATCACAGGACGGCTCACAGGGACCACTGGGCTGCTGGTTAGAATCCAGCTTCCAGGGATGTGAGGATTGCCATGAGAAAACTGCAGAACGGTGAAAGATTTCTTCATTGCGTTAGTCAGAGTCAGAATGCCTGTTCTGCAAATTTTATCCTTAATTCCAAATCTGATTTTGGCTCAGCTAGAAACAATCTCCACTTGCTACATATTTGAGGCATGAATACATCCACATATATATCTCTATATATGTATGTCTCTATGTACATATATGTATATATGTGTGTATATATATATAATTGTTTTAAAAATATTTTTGTCTGAACTTGCTGTAAAATGAAGCTATAAAACATCAGAACTGCACCTCAAGCTGAATGTTTCAGAGCAACCTAAGCAACACACAAGCAGAGATTAATGCAAGCTGCAGTTCCTCCCAAGGCAGTTTATATTCCTGTTTTTTAAAACCTAGCCTGCTCGTTTTGTTTAAATTTCCAAAACTGAAGTATTTTTTAACAGTTTTGTAACATCATATTCATAATATGAATATGATGCTTAAGTAATAGAAAAAAATAATATCTTTGCATTTGTTTACATTTTTTACCATTACACTTTAGGCTAATCTTGCTAATTAAGGTTCAATAGCAGCAGCACTTTCAAAAAAGATGACACATGATTTAAATATCAACTGAATGGAAATAAAAGTGTCATTATCACATTAGCTTTGATGCTTCCATCTACCAGTATTAATCTCCTTCCTGTTTTAACTAAGATTTACAACTTAAGTGATACAACAGCAAATATTTACCAACACACGTTTTTCTAGTAAGCAAGAGCAATTCACTCAGCTTTCTTTCCCCCAATGAATTACACTAGATGATGTTTTTATGTTAGAATTGATAGCTCTAGCTTTAACCATCAGAAAGCAAAATCTGCTGCATCTATAAATGAGCCAAAAAGCCAATTGACAAAATCTCATTGGTATTGAATGATTTAGGAGCAGCCTCATTCCCACCTTCCTGTAGACATTTGACAGCCTTAAATTTCATCAATACTGAGTAAGACTACTTTCAAGATTTGTTTCCTTATATGCTTTTTTCCCCCCCAAAGACTCAAGAGCTGATTTAAGCCTGAACTATTTGAAGACTCTTACTTGCTGCATTTGATTTTGTCTGCAGTTCCCCTATTTGCCTTATAAAGTAAATTAGAAACCTTCTCATGTCTAACAGATTTATGGAAGGCCAGCTTACAGAAAGTTGCTATCTGCATGACACCACTGTCATAATCTGGTTTATTTGGCAGTGCTGGTCTGGACAAGCCCTGGATGAACTTGCCCTTTTTATGTAAAGTAACCTCTTTTCTTCTAAGAGTTAAAGTTGAAAGACAGGTCAGTGTGGTCCAGACAATCTCTGTGTTATCACATGCCATTAATTATGCTTCATCCTTTATCTCCTGAGTGATACATTCATTAGGCCGAAGCATGTATTTCTTAATGAGACATTTAGACTTTATTACTCTTTCCCAACTGTTCAGGGAAATTTATATTTGTAAGTTTAAAGCACGGCCAAATTGACAGTGATAGACAGTTTGGCATTAGGCACTTTTTTCCAAGATTTAGTCCAACACTGTCTTATTGAATACAGCTGCAAAACTCAGCTTACAGATGGTCACCACAGTTCTCAGAGACTAGAAAGCCAAGTCATTGGTGCCAGCTTATGTAATGACCCCTAAAGCACTGACATGTACAAGAAAATCCACGTGTCCTTGCTGTGCCTTTTTTCCTAAGCAGGCGTGGTTGAGGGGCCTTTAACCGAGTGATGTTCTCTGAGAGGTTGGTGTCACCCGAGATGGGTGTGAGGGTCCCCACTCTGGGCCTGTGCCTGGGCAGGAACAAAGCCAGGCTGCTAATGACAGCTTTCCGTGGTGGTGGGACACAAGGGCAGCAGACAATCCTTGCTAGATTAGTTTCTCTCCAGGACACATTGACCTTCTCATGGCAAACAGTGGTAATTTTTTTGCAGCTGAACACATAAACACTGTTTTCATTTTCTGTGGGCTGTTCTGCAGGGAAAGGAAAAAAGCCCCAACCCCAACAAAAATCAAGCTGCTGTCAGTAAACCAGTTTTTTATTCCCCTCCTCTTTCTGCATGCATGCTCCTAGGGTTCATATTTTAATGGAAGACCAAACATAAGTGGTAATAGTTTGTAAAAACAAGAGGGGTGGTGGTTCCAAGGATTCTCATTTTCCTTCACTGCAGTTTGGAATCCATCTTTCAGTGCTAGTGGTCCCAATCCTTACCCAGCCACTGACCCAAAAATAAGGGTTGCTGAACATTTGAAAGCTACAGAACTTCCTCCTGACAAAATATAATGATCTAATTTTGTCTGATGCTTCTTTGAGGCATCAGCACCTCCCTGAGAAGGAGGAGGAAACTGCATGGTATTTTGGTGCAGATGATCCAGCAGGCAGTCTCCTACAACCCCCATGCATCACTTTCTCTAGATTTTCACTAAGCAAATTAGTATTTTTAGAATTTATGTCAATATGATAAAACAATATTCCTCTGTTTGCCCAGTTGCAGAGATCTTGTTAAAAAATTCTGAGAACTGAATTTCCTGATGTGTTTTGCATGAATTAATAGTATGTGTTTTAAACACGATTATGAAATAATATTTGGACTATTATGAAAATTTAATATTCTATTTTAATGACATTTTTATTCTATCAATAAAAATGATAGAAATTAAAATGACATGGTCTCACCTTAATCTAATTTGGTCTATTAATTGGAATGATAAAATTATATATCTATATTTTTTTTGAGAATAATGTTTTGATAGCAGGAAGCAGGATGGAGAGATAAATGCCTAGCTAGATTCTGTTCAAAACTCAGCTGAATAAAAGCAAACCATGCCAATTTAAATCAGCTGCAAATCTGGCCTCTGACTATGTTGTTTTCCATTTGGACAGAGGGATGTGCAATGCATCAACCGGTCATATTAAAAAATGATCCAAGGTCATTCAGCCAGAGAAATCATTAGGCTGTTTGATTTTGCACTGTGGGTGATCATACAATTTTTATTCCCAGAAAGAAAATAAGAAAATTGGTCTAAATGCTGTATCCTTCTTGTCTGCCCTATTTAAAAGGGGTTAGTAGCATTAAAAAGTCCTCCTTGAACTAAAAGTCACTGCCATGGTGCAAGGCTGAAGGCTTTGAGGAAACAACCAGTGCATGGAGAGGTGGAGAAAGTTTAAAGGTGAGCGGGAAGGGGAAATGACCATCTGGGGCAAGGAGAGCCCAGGCAAGGGCAGAGGAGCGTGAAAACTCTGAAAGAAATGAAGGGAGAAACTTGGATGCAGGGACAACACACTTTGTAGTGACTGAAGATCAGACCTTAGAAGAATGTGCATTCAAGGAGTTTGCCAGGACCTTGCTTCCTGTCCTCACTGCCCTTCCACTCTGTGCCCCGTTCATCCCCCCTGCGCTCTCTGCACCTGCAGCCCCTGCACAGGCCGAACATGCACTTACCCTGCACCCCCTCACCAGAGGGGCCTCCACCTGCTCCTTTCCAGAGCCATCCCAAGCAGATGGTCCCACCCAGCTGATGTGGTTCTTGCCAAACACCACAGTAACATTTGGGTTACCAGCGTGTCAGTTCCCACAGCAAACAAGCGCAGTGCTCTCCCACAGACTGCTCCTGGTCAGTACAGCACCCTCCAGCACACAGCACTCCTGGATGGATCTGCACAGCAGTGCTGAGCTGAGCCACTGGCTGTGCCCCAGCTCCCTGTGCCTCTGGTTCACTCCAAACAGCCCCTGCCAGGCACCTCTGTGTCCCAGCCCCAAGGGTGCTTTGGAGGGGCCCAGAGCACTGGCACCCTGAGACAGAGCCTGCCTGCTTCCCACCAGGCTCCACAGACACAACTTCCATCAAACAGAACCTCCTGGACCTCGGCCTCTTGTGCTTTCCTCTGCTGGATCTGTCTCTTGCTGCTGCACTCCCTGGGGATTGTGCAGAATATTTTAATAGTTCTGACACCGTGACTCACCATGACCAAAATATTAACGTTGCTTTGCTGCCTTCTTTATAGTGTGGTAATTGTTTGAACATCTTTCTCTTACCAACCTGCGAGATGGAAAATAAAAATACTCAGAATTTACCCCATGCTACACAGAAAACTGTGAAGTTGTTCACTAAACTGCTGCCATCTGCCAGACACTCATTTAAATACACTGCATATAGCAAAAGTGGATTTGATTAAAGAAGCTCTTGAAGATATACTCTTACTGTCTGAGATTAAGCCAAGTATCTCTTATTCCCCTCCCTCCCAGCCTATGCTTATCTGTACTTATTCCAAGGAACTGTACTGACATGGTCTCCTTAGAGATTTTTTTATAATCTTTGGCACAAGCAAAAGCCTTAATAATTTCCTTGACGTTTGCTGTTTATTTAGGGCCAATGTAAGCCATCTATTATATATCCCAATCCTTAAATGACCCTTAAATGGCAATTTAATCACATTTTTCTCAGAATCAATACTGTTGTTGGCAAAAAATCCATCTAGGACTGCTAAGGACTAATATTGTAGTCTAATGACTATGACTACCCTAATAAATTCAATCCATTTTACTGTGTTTTGTCCTTCACAGGGGTTCCAGAAATTGCAGTTTGGACTCTAGACAGGTTTATATTTTTTGCATAAATTTGAGACATGTAGTTTCTCACTCCTCAAATCAGTACATTTTTGCCACACACAAGGAAGAGCTTCGGCTATCAGATATCTCACATCCTTGTATTCAACTTGAAATTTCCACAACTGGGGCTTGCAGTAGAAAGTCTCTTAACTGAGAGCAGGGAAAGGGCACACATGGTGTGTTTCAAAGTCAAAGAGGGCTGGCAAAGGCTGTGTTCAGACCCTTTTATTTTTATCTCTTTGTTTTGAATTTCCTCTGTTTCATGTATGACCTTATTCCAGATATTATACAAACAAATCTGATTTTTTGTTTTTGACTGTCTGCTTTGAAAAAGGGTGCAGACAGACCTCAAAATCTTGGCTGACTTGGGATCCTGTCACCCTTTCTAAACTAAAAGTGCTTCTGTCACTGATGTGTCTTCTGGCACTTCCAAACCACCACGTGCTCCCTACAGAGGGTGCCCACTGCTCTGGTTTGTATATGCTGTGACAAACATGACATGTGACGTGTTCTGTGTTGTGTTCTCGGATTTCTGCAACTGGACTGTTTTGGACTCGCTATCACCTCCTGGATGTAAGAAGATAATCTGCTTTCTGCACATGCATTCTGAACTGCACTGACAGGCCAACCTCTAATTATTTTATCAGGGCTTTGTTCTGGTCCTGCAATAGTAGCCAACAAAACTCTGTCCTAGATCCCAGTTCCAGTCTTTTATCAGAATTTCAGCACCCTCTTTTCACATGACATCTCTGCATTTTATAAATTTCTTCTTCTCCTTTCCCTCCCCTGATCAACATCACTTATTTCTTGAACAACACACAGAAAACTGTTACTCAAAAGGAAAAGGGGCTTTGTTTATTTGATTAGTAAGGAATCTCCTGGAACAAGATCATTGCTTTCATAAGAAATTAACAAAAAAATTAAGAGGAAAGAGAAAACTGGAAAATAAATTATTTAAATTGAACCATGATAGGAAAAAAAAAAAAGAGAAACCATAACCCAGAAACTGCAGATTTTTTGCATAGCTGTCTAAAACTTCTCCAAGTATTTAATCTCTAAATGGAGATCTGGATGAAAATGTAAGATTGTATAGGATGGCCATTATTATCTGTGGTAATCTCTGCAATGCTGTGGGGTTTATCTACAACTGGCTCTCTATGGGAACTTTCTGTGGTTTTATTAAAAGAATAATAAGGTTCAACAGAAATGTTATAAGAAACTAAAAAACCTAATTTAGATAATCCTAGAGGATTTAATTCTTGCATATTTTACTGACTTATTTGAATACACAGTTATGCAGAGTTCCTGTTTTAGTTACAAGATACTTTGTAAAATTGATACAGCATAAGAAGTACAGATCAGTTTTCTAAGAAGCATGAAATGTAAATGTTCTTATGACTATATTTATTATCTCACTTGTGATTTTATATACTTACTGCATTTATTTACAGTGCTTAAGTTGAAAGCAGATGCAACTGTAAGACTGCAGTCATTATATTTGCTTACCTTATTTTACATTATCTATTTTCTGGATGTTACTCATCACTGCATGTGTTTCTCCCAGTATGTGCTCTCTGACTCACTTGAAATATTGCAGTGACAGCAACCTGAAAGTGGATTAATGGCACAGTTGAGGTGAAGTAGTCTGATTCAAGCTGAGTGGCAAACAAGAGACAGGGAAAATAATGAAAGAACCTGAGCAAAATTAGTATTTAATGGCTCTGTCAGGTACTGATAGAACCACGGATGTGATTGATATATTGATATAAAACAGTAAGACAGGTTCATTAAGACAGTAGTTTACACTGTGAGATTCATAATATATAGAGCAGACCGAATTCCTTGAAGCCTCTGATAATGATTACTTGAGACAAGATATTGGAAATTATCATGGGGGAGTTTTCTTCTGCAGATCTCCAAATCAAAAAAAACCTGGTAAAGTATCTCAAAGCATAATTATTTGATTATTACACTTCTTTTTATTTTTTAACTCTATGAGGTATTGTAATTATTTTTTTTTTTAATTTTTGGTTTAATAGCAAGTTGATCTTAATTATCTTGTTTACAGTTCTAGTAAGAGGTATAGATGAGTGGCAGTGCTGGTTTTTCAATTACACTTCAGCAATTTGATTTGTGGCATAACACTCCATCTCTGCCTCACAACAGTGAGGAAATCCACTATTTACCAAACTAGATGGAAAAGGACCCTTTATTCAGCATGGATTAAAAACAAATAAATAAGGAACTAATATCTCCTTTGGTACTAGGAAAACCCAACACTTGGCAACGGGACACCCAGTAAGGCTGGGTTTTAGAAGGCTCCTTATTTCAGAAGCCTTGTTTGCTGAAGCTTTCCCTCAAAATCAAAAATCTAAGTGTCCAGCTCTATCTACTTCCACCTGTATTCTTTGCAACTGGAGCTCTTTGTTTCTATTTTTGTTTCCCTGGTGGGAAAGCATGATCAGATATAGAGAGCTGACATCACCTCCTGCAGGCTTAGGGGAGCCTACAAATCCTGAATCGTCGAGAGTGACCCACAAAGCTTTTGACCAAATCAAAGGATTCTGTTCAGGCTTCAGTTTGCTCTGTCCAGGCATGGAAGAAGATGGTCCAAACACCTCATTCAAGTATTTCCTTGGAGGGCCTGGCATGACCTGAGTGCTTGCAGTCAGTGATGGAGTTAAATTCCCAGCCCAGAGCACCCGGGGAAAGCGCTGATCGTAGCAGGAGGATGCACACACCAGTCCTTGGGGCAGTCAGATTAAATCCAGGGGTCAGGCAAGGGCTGAAAGGGTTCAAATGGCTCAAAGTACCCACAGACACTCAGGTTCTTCCTGCAGACCTCTAAGCTGTTCCACCTAAACTTAGTTGCACAATCTGGTATTTACCACTGAATTTCTGTGGAATTTGGATGCTAAATTCCCACTGAGTCCTGAGAAAGCTACTGGAAAGGAAAAAAAAAATCAATCTACCCAGTAAGGATATCTGAGTGGGTCACACCTTAAAGGGGTATCTTTTAATGCAGTATTGATGATGGTAAATTTTCAGAAGTTTCAGGTTTGTAACACAAGGACTCTTCCAGATAGAAAATTTTCAGAGTGAACCAGATATTGGCACTTATGAACAATAAAAGCAGGAAGTTGCACTTTCTCTTAACAGCTGGAAACAGCAGATGTGCCCAGATAATTTATTAATCTGTGGCAATATTAGTTTTAGATCCAAAGCAGTCTGAGAAAAAAACACATTGGATTTTCCCCAAGGACATCAATAAAATAAAAATCAGCTAACACCCAAATAGAAGAGGCTAACCAGCACATCACCACATTTTGTCATGTGGCAGTTTGGTGCAGTGTCACCTTGACACAGGGTGCTGCTGCAGCAAAGGAAACCACACAAGAGCCATCTGCATGTGACAGGAATCCAATGGATACCCCGTGGTGAGCGTTTCCCCAGGGAGTCCTCTGGAGAGGCTGCTCGGGAGCACCGCAGGCTCCTGCTGGGATGGGGTCTGTAAGTGCAGTTTGAGGCTGCAGCTGTGTGCTGTGCTTTGCTGCAGAGATGTGCAGCTGTGGGATGAAATGGGCAATCCATCCAGAGAAACAAACAGCTGCACTGAGGAGCCTCGGTCAGTTTAGGATTTTAGCGAGCACAGCCGGCAACTGCTCCTTCTGCTCCTTCCCCTGCTGTCGTTTGCCTCTTACTGAGCCTGCAAGGGAGTCTCAGTGTCAGAATAAGCTGCTCTCTGCCCACACATCACAGGGATTTTCTTCCCACACTTTAAAGAAGTAAGACAAAGTGGCCTACAGACATTTCAGTGTCTTGAAAGAACCAGAATTACATACTGGATTCTTCTGATAGAAGTATTTCTATCCAATTCCTGTTCAATCTGCAATTAAATAGTGACAGGAAGCACAAGCATTTTAAAACAGCATAAAATAATGAGATACCTTATTATGACACCTTTTTCTTTAATTTTACTTTTTTCTAACTCCAAAGGCTGTTGTCTTTAAAAAGATGTAAATTTCCTTGTTTAACAGCAAGTGGTTTGAATTATTTTGTTTACAGCTCTAGTGAGATCTATAGATTAGAGGCAATGCTGTTTTTCCCAGAGCTCCTCCTAACTGCCTTCTCCAATTCTCCTGTTTTTTCATTTCTGTCCTGCCTTCCTGTAAAGGAAACATTCCAGCCCAGCTCTCCTCCCTTCAGACTACTTCACTCCTGATCCCATAGGAAGATTCCTTCCTCATCTGTTAAAAGAACAAACCCTACCCAAACTCCAAATCACCCCACCGACAAACCCCAGCGTTAGCAAACCTGGATGAGAAAGGACATTGCTACTCCCCAGTGTCCCCTGCTGAGCCACAGCGTGTCACTGTCCCTCCCCAGGGGACACACTCCCTGCTACCCTGCAAAGGGCAGCAGCCAGAGGAGCTGGCGTCTTTCCTCATCCCCCTTTGCTTCCCCTGAATTCCCCAGTGCCCCTGACACGAGCACAAAGCTGCCCAGGTTTCCTGGCTGTGCCATGGCCAGGCCCTGCAAGGCTCCCCCTGCCTCAGCCTGGCACAGGCTCTGTGGCACCTGGATGCTTTGGAAGGGTTTCTGTGCTCTGCTCTCTTGTGGAGATACCTCAGCCCTCTTCAGCCTCCTGCTGTGTGCCTGGATAGGATGGGACACCACAGAAATAACAAATCGCTGCAGTTGTGGCATGGCCATGGAGAGAATAATGACCAGTTCAGTACAAGCTTCTCTCTCTGCCAAGCTGCTAAAAGAGTACAGAAATGGGACAGGCCTGATTTGACTCCCCTGGTGTGCCAAAAGGTTGGGCAGTGCCTAAAATAATCTAGGATTTTGGTAAGTAAAATGAAGCAGACGCTTGTCAAGGTTTTCCTAGCAGAGCAGCCTGAGATTTGCAAACTGCATGTTCTGACTTAGATCAAAACCACAGAGCATGTTGGAGTTTAGCTTGGATTTGAGTTTTTCCAGAAACAACGGAAACTTGGTATCACTTCAGATCACAGATGAAACAAAGAAGTAAAATCTTCATTGCAGAGTTCAGTTTGTGGTCATGTCATGTGAAAGGAGGTCAGATTGCCAGTGGCCACACCGACAGCTTTACTCATAGCTGAGTTCAGATATCATGAGAAGTGAAAAAGCTCTCCAATATCTGACTGAAAAACATTGCAATCTAGAAGTATTAATGAAATTAACTTAGGTTAAAGTTTGCAAAGTTTGCTAAGCTATATAAAGACAGCTAAAACATCAACTCAGAGCAAAAGTAATTCAGCTCAACAGAAAAAAACCCACCAAGGAATGCTTCCATCACTTTTGATGGTTTGGGCTTTTTTGCCTTGAAAATGCTGGCTGCAAATGACTGACATAATTTTGTGGCAAGATCAAATGGATAGGTGAAAAATAAAATTAAAATTATGTTCATGTCATTAAATATAAAAAAGCCTTCTGAGCAATTTTTAACTCTTTGTTCTGGGTATATTTGAAGAAAGAATAACATTTTAATCCTGGTATTCTCCTATTTTCCTAAAACACCCCTTCTCCTCTCTTCTTTGCTCCATTATTCTGTCCTTTCAGTGTGAATCAGCCACCTGTGAACCTGAAAGAACAACTTCAGTTAAGGAGGTCTAGCACTTACCCCACGGTGCATTTAGAGGTTGGTTCTGGTAAATTTACCAGTCAGTCACACTGGGGAGTGTGACACTTCCCTGTGGCACAGCCCTGCTTTACCAGCACAGGCCATTTGGAACAGGAGACTCTTGGATAATTTGGGTGAGAAAATTAGCAAATAACCCTGTGCTATTAATGCTATCAATTAGTACAATAAAACCCAAGAACTAGGATGTACATATCTGAAAACACATACAGGGAAGAGAGAATACATCCTGCATGTAATTAGAGCTAGCTTTGCTTAAGTCAAGTAATGCACTGACTTTCCTTGCAACAAAACCTTTTCAAAATGTGGTGTTAATTTAGACACAACTGCCCTTTCACTGTACTCCCTGGTGTGTAATTTTTTTTGTTTCTGTGTAAAGCTACATTAGCCAGTTCAGAATGACAGCATATGTCACACATCTATCACAACCTGTCTCAGCCTGGTGCAAGAACTTTGAACCCTTGATCACTTTCTCTCAAATTGCCCTTTGTTCTTCACCGAAAATGCTGGAGTAAAAAAATATATTTCGAATCTCTCCTACTCTGTCCATATCCACAAAGTAAAGTTGGCATAGGCCACATATCAAATGTATATAAGAAATGCAGAAAAGTGTATATGTATATAAATCAAGCCATTGGGGTTTCCAAGCTGGTTGACTGCAGCATCACTAATGTGGCAGCAAAGAAGGCCACAGCTATTATATCTATTTCATGTGGTTACTTGCTGTGCCATTGTGGGATCTTCCAAGATTTTTTGTTTTGTTTTCTTTTGTTTGGGTTTTTGTTTGTTTTTTTTTTTCTTGTTTAGTTTTGTTTTGTTTTGAGGTACATATATAGACCTATATATAAGCATCTCCATTTAAACACATGCATATATAAATATTTGCATGATTAAAGGCAAGAGCTGGAGTTCACTGTGTTGATAAGCCACTCTTGCTATATTCTTAGACAGGGAAAACGTTCTTTTTCAAACTGCAGGTAAATTTCACATAGGCAGAGATAGTTATATAATCATGAAATGTATACTTATTTTTTATTTCTTTCAGAAAGGGAAAACAAGAACTAACTACCTTTCCAGGAGATAGGATTAGAAATATGTTTTGCTAATTATTCCAGGGAGGAGGTTTCTGCCAAGCCTGGGGGAGCTAAGTGTCTACATTATCTGTCAAGTATCTAAGGGTACCTTATGGGACAATCACAGAGAGAATCACTGTCACATTAAAAGTTATTATACTCTGTCAATAAAGTCTATTGTGAAACAATACCAATTAAATTAAATGCATAATAATCCATGAGAGGGTCACATAAAAATGTATTCCCATTCACCACCACAAATCTGTATCCCTCTGAGCAAGGGGTTCCTTGCAGTTAAAATTCCCATGATTTGGATGCACAGACTGAGTGGAGAAGGAATGTTTTCCCCATGCACTGCCATGGGCTCTAAATGCATCAGTCACTGGTTAGGAAGTCAGGCAGGAGAACTGGGAAGGCAGAGAGGGTGGATGCCCCAGTGCCACAGAATGCAGCATCCCCGTGCTGTGCACACATAACCTCACTCACACAGAACGCTGTTCATGGCTTCTGTGGCAGCTGCTGAAAGTGCTGACATGAGGGGGAAAGTGACTGAACAACAGGAGTGTGCTGCTTTCCCTCCTGCCTTTCCCTGCCCTCAGCTGCAAGCCCTGCCTGTGCCTCTCCCTTTCAATGACACCAACGAGCTGCTAATGTGAGAGCTCCTCACTTTGTCCCCAACCCAACCTACTGTCCAGCCAGCCTCTGTGCTTGCACTTGTTTGCCCAGCCACACTGTCCAGGCACCAGCTCCAGCCACAGCTTCCAAAGGGAGCTGGCAAAGCTGTCAGAACCTGACCTGGCCCAGCCCAAGGCCTGGCAGTCTGTGCATGGACAGGTGACATCCCTGGGGAACACACAGCCCTTTTCTGCACAGACACCTCTGACTAAGGAGTGTTTCACCCTCAGCAGAGGGCAGGAGAGCCTCTGGCCACACCAGCAAAGACTCAGAAGAAAAGCTACTTATACCTAATGCAGCTGAAGAGGAAAGAAGATTGTGCAAAGGCCTGGACCACAAAAACCTTTTAAGAACTACTTGTACCGGATCCTGTGTCCTGGAGTTACCAGGAATAGAGACTGCTCTGACAGAGGCGTGGCCCATATGGAAATTAATTCATCAATCAAGTGCTGGAGACAAAACTGGGAGCTTTACAGTCTGCTTGGATGGGTGGTCCTACCCTGAGTTAATACATAAATTTGGAGGCAGCACCACTGTTGGTCATTTTTCTGGAATTCCTAGGACATGGCACATGGGCCCTCAGCAATCTACAGGAGGATGAAAGTATTAACAGGAATATTGGTCAGGGAGAATTGCGTGGGTGGCAGAGCTGGGGTAGTGGAGGCAGCCAAGTCTGTGGGGCAGCAATTCACTTTTCCATGTGCATTCAATCTGCCATAGCCACAGTCTGGTCCTGAGACAGCCCTGTGGAGAGCAGGAGTACATTTGGCTTGGCCTCAAGCAGCATCTCCTCAGCAAGTGAACTGCTGAGCACCAGGATGGCAGCCACACAGAGAAAGTCCTTCCAGACAGGCTTTAATGGGGAGCTGGGACTGATTCACCAGAAATATCTGGTCTGCCTTTCATGAGGTTTAAATGCTCTCGCTTCAGACAAGTCCTGCAGCAGTGCAGCTTGGAAGGATGGTTGCCCTCTCAGCAGACACTCCACAGGAGCCAATTTAAGCTTGAGGAGAAAAAAACCCGACCAAGGCCTATCAAATGAGACTCAGGACAGGATTTCTTTTCTAGAGCAGAAAAGGAAATCCTGCAAACTGTTCAAGAGCCCAGATTAATGAATGTGGCTGAGGTTATGTAAATATGATTGTGGTGTGGGCACAGGGACTGCTGAGGTGAGGAAGAGGAGAGCTGAAAGAGAAGAGACGAATCCAGAGCAGAAACACTGAAGGTTCATGTAAGTTCAGAGTGGGGTACAGACATCCCACCAGTTTATGCAAGGCACTGTACCACATAAGGGTGTCAGAGTCCTCAAACAAGGCTGGCACTCCTGGGCTTCCTCACCCTCTCTCCCAGAGCTGGAGTCCCCCGTGCTGAGCCCCTGAGGGTCCCTGAAGGGACAAATCCAGAGGCCATACCCTGGAGCTGCCCTCAAGGTGCACACTGGGGATCCAAAGCCCAGACTGAACCCCCGTGACACTGGGGCCTGATGGGATTTGGCCTTGAATGCCCTAACCCTGCACTCCTGACAGTCCAAAGGAATAAGGATCACTGCAGTGGGAAAATACAAAAAGGTACAATTGATACATAAAATCTTATTTATATCTCAATAGGAAGATAAAGGAATGGCCTGACACCCAATGACACCAGAGACTGAAAAAGATATAGAAGCATTTTTCTGTCTCACCACACGTACAGTGGAAAAAAAATTGGGAAACATCCAGTATAGCAGTGCAACTGAAAGATAAACAGTTTCCCCTAACAAAACAGCTTTGAAAAGGCAGTTTGTAAAAGACAATCCCAGAACAGCACACAAGAATTTTGGTAAGAAATTATTTTTTATAAAGAAATGTATGACATTGCTTACTTGCTTTCTAAATCTGGGAAGATTTTTCTACCATGCACTGATGGGACAAAAACTGTAACACCAGAATAAAAACAGTGGGTTTTTTTAGGTTTTTTTTTTTTAGTTCACTAGCAGGTTGGATAAAAAAAGGTAGACTACCGGGTAGTACCAACATTACCCTTAAAAAGGGCTTTGAGGCATTACTACACCTTGAATTTTCCCTGCCTTTGCTCAGGTCTCACTATACACAGAACTCCCTTCCCTGGATGCCCACAGGAACAAACTCCCCACAGACTCTTGCTGTGTTCTCCTGGGAGTGTTCCCAAGTGCTGCTTTCCAGGAGTGTGACCTTACCTCAGCTCCAGTCAGAGCTCACGTTGGGTGATGCTGTTGCATAAGGTGGGGGAAAGCACAACTGCAAGGAAACAGGGAGCTGTGGATCACAAACTAATCCAGCATTCCTGGAAAACAGCAGGCTTCTTGGGGCCAACCACAGGAGGCTTTTTTCAATTTTTCTTGGAGGCTTATTTGCCCTTTGAAACACCAACATGCAATTTGTGATCCCCAGGAAGAAGGCTGGATGTTAGGTTTTAAGAAAAAACAGTCTTGCCACTATTTTGAAGCAGAAATGTCAGAATGTTGAGATATACACCCACTACATATTTCAAGCTTTCCAGATAGTTGTCTAGGAAGACTGAAGCTGTGGAAAAATAAAAATAAGTTCATAAAACTTAAGCAATTATAAGAAAAAAAAATAGTGTTCAAACAAATAGAAGCTAGAATACTCAATAGGCTTGCAGATAAGGTCTTGTATTTATAAAACATAGGGATGATGCATTTTTTATACATTTCATAAAACTCTCTCTTGCTTATTGTTTTGTTGCTTTTTAATTAAATTTGGGGAATCAGAATGTGTGCCTCTTTAATCTGAATTCTTCCAGAATGTATTTGATGATATCTTTTCCCATGGGTTTCCCCTCAGGCTGAGAAAAGGCAAGTTTTAAACGTTCTCTGTTTTGTAACAGCTGAGAGAGGGGCAGTGTCTGGAGCACATTCAATGTCTGTCTGCACCTATTTGCCTTGGGCTTGAAATCCTGATGGAGACTGACCTGACATTTCCACAAGCTGTCAGCTCTGCTCATCTGTGCTCTCATTCAGCAGCTGCAGGGTCTGGAGCACCTCCCCACTCCCCCCAGAGTGCCCCTCCTGCCTCCAGAGGTGCCTCTGGAAGCATCAGTCTCTGGAAGGAAAGCTTCCAGCACCCCTGGTTTACATGTGTGCACCATTCCCAGCCCAGAGTGAGCAGATCAATGACCAAATACCATTTGAAATATTGTGCACAGTTTGTCCACACATTTTCTGAGCAATGAAAGCCATCTGCAACACAGTGGTTTTAGGCCCTTGATAGATATTGCTCAATGGCATTTTCTGCATCAGCTATACATTCACAGATGCTCTAAATGTCTTTTCTGAGCAGTTAAGCATCATGTGAGTGTTTTCTGTGGGCTGTGTGGTCATGCAAATTCAGGTTTTTCCTGCTGATAACCTCACACTAACTTTCTCATTTTATATCACCTTTCTCACTGCTTCCCTGCACCTTTTCCCACCATAACAGTTTGCTTATGAACACACACCGAGGTTCAGGATGAGCCCTGCATCAGAAAAAAATATTGCTTAGAATATTGAGTGGGATATTTTCCCCTTTGGCATCCAACCTTTTAGTCAGGGAGGTCTGTGAGAGACTGAATCAGTGGTCCTGAGAAAACAAATTGCTGTTTTCCTAAGTTTCAAGTAAATTCATTATGGCTCTATGACTCATGTGGCTTTAACAGCCTTACTGGTTTATTTATTAGAGTGCCAAGAGGCAATTTATCTTGTTTACTTAGCTCTCTAGTCACATGTTTCAGACTTTTAAAATAAGATTCCGTTCTTGTAAAATACCTACTTTTAAAAGGGCCATTAAATAGTGGAATCTTCTATGAGATTATATTACTCCAAATCTCATCCATCAAGCCTTTGCCATGCTACCACAGCATGCAACTGTGATGACACAGGTCACAGCCTTGTTTGGTCTTTCTAAATTAAATATTAAAGCAATCTACAGGTTCTATAAAATACTCACAGTGAGTGCTGAAAGTCCTGAACACCCTGAGGGACAGATTTTAGTGCAGACTCGCTAAAACCTTAGAGATGTGAGAACAGACAAGCAGCTTGTAAAGTCAACATTAACACTTTTCATCAGGAGACACTCTGACTCAATATCTGGAGACAGCATCGAGCATTGTAATTTCTTTTGTTAATTTCTGGGGTTTTTTTTGCTTCTCAGCAGCAGATCATCAGCTGAGCTACATAAACACAGCCTGACTCATGGATGCAGCACAGCTGAGCCCAGTCACACAAGCAATCCCACAGAGCATTTCCATGCTCCTGTACAATTTCTCAGTCACTCTCACTTACCTTGAAAACTCTTACCTTTTTTGCCAAGGGTAGTTGCTTGTTTTGCATCCCAGGTTGATCAATCACAAATTATATGTGATCACGTCACTATTTTACTGGGTTGGGTTGAAGTGTTTCAAAAACTTAGATTTATTCTGGCTTTCTTATAATATATAGGGCTGCAAAAACAAGGGAAACCCATTCCTGTAGGTGACTTTAATCTGCCATTCTGGTGGCTCTCTTCCACCACAAAAACAATAGCAAGGTGTGTACATGAGTGGTAATGTGCTAACATATTCTAAATATTAATGAAGAGGAGAAAAAAAATCTCAGTTTTTAATCTATCCAGGCCCTTCAAATAGGTTTTGTTGCTTTTTCCCCCAAGAACAATACTATCTTTAGAGCCTTATCCTATTGCAGTGCTAAGGATGTTGTCTTTTCACAGTGTCAAGGATTGCTTTCTTTGAAATCAATGAAGTTCCTTTTAAAAAACCCCAAAATATAAGAACACCAAAATATTTAAAATGCCCAATAATTTTCCAAAGCAAACCAGTTTAGACTCCTAGAGAACTCATTCAATTATTTTCAGTGAAACACGCTCAAAACATTCCAATTCTAATATGGTGCAAAATCTCCAAAAACCATCTTGTTTTTACTGAATAAAATGCTCACAGAATACATTCATAAAAGAAATAAAACTTGCCACAATGTAAATGTCACACATGGTAAAACCAGAGGTGGCTTTCAGAAGTACTCAAGTCAAACGGGATTTCTGAGTTTCTTTTAGGTCAGAGAAGCTTGTGTGTAGCATGAAGATGCAAAGGAAACTGAATCAATGAAAATTCTAAAGGGTCTATTCTAAGACTCCTCTTTTGGGAAAAAGAGATTACAAGGAGATTATTTTATATAAAGTTTTAATTAACAGGCAATTAGAAAATATGGATGACTGTCATGCCTTCCAGTCAATATTAAAGTTAATTAGCTAAAGAACATTTGTGATGGCTTAGTACAGCTTCCTTCTGGAGGCCTTTGTCAGATAAGCAACTTAGCCAGGTTTGTTCCATATGGAACAAACTACTAGAAATTAGGATAAATGCATGGAAACTGGGGCTTGCAGCATTGTGGACAAGGCTCACTGTGATTACCTCCTCTGTGTGAGGCAACATTCCTTGCTTCTGGCACACTCCAACAGCTGCAAGAGCAGTTCTTGGGGACTGCAGACAAGGCAAATCTGCTCCTTGGCAGGCCTCATGCAGCCCAGAAAGGCATAAAAAGTGATGGGGCAGAATGAGAGAAGTTCTCACATCAGTAAAGTTTCACAAAAAATGCAGTGAGACTGAACTGCCTGATGTTGGCACAAGATGATATTTTGTTCCCTTTTGATTTTCTTGTATACTTCCTTCCTAGTCTGTTTCTGCTCCTTCTTAATCTTTATTGCAAGGCATAAGCTCTTCTGAAACAGAGGAAAATGTGAGGGAAAAAAAAAGAGAAAAAGAATCTAAAGGCTGAAATCTGCTGACTTTGGTTACTGTTGTTCATATAAGACTTAAAATTAGTTCAGTCCATTCCAGAATCCACTTTAGGAGACTTAACCTACAGGGTTTGTTATCCCCAAGTATATAGAAACTATAGAAATCTTGGCAAATTTCTTAAACACAAAAGTTAATTACATATTCATACGTTTGGAAAGCTCTACCCCATCACACACACAAATTATATCCTCGCTACACGAATCCTACTGTCTTGTACTTCCAGAAAATGATTGGTGTGATGAATGAATAAATGTGCAGTTTCTTTAATCTTTGTACTACCTCTGGCTGAATGCTGCAGCATCCCAGGAAGGCAGCACTTATTACAAATGTCAGGCTTTCCCTCAGACAGAGGACTGCCTTACCCTTCTGAAATAACTGAACAAACCCAGATATTTGAAATCCTGGTCTCGAGTTCATTTATGACATCTGCTCACCAGTACTTTTTACCAGCTCACAGTGCAGCTCATGCCTCAGTCTCTCATTAAGAATTTGTCTAAAAAAGAAAGAGGGAAAAGCAGGCTAATGAAGTACCAAAGCTCACTTGCTGCCTTTTAGCTGAAGCTCACCAAACACCTACCAGTAGCAATTTTCAGTTGCATTTTAAAACATGGGCAGTTACTCTGAGGGGTTTTTTAATGTGTGACTTCTGCAACCTCTAATTTTAAGAAGCAACAACAAAACCCCAAAGTGTTAAAACAAGGAAACTGAGAGCTTGCCTGGAATTCTTAACACATCTCCTGTCTTAAGAGGGTGTCCAAAGGGTGACGATCTCTAGTGACAAGGGAGATGCAGTGCAGATAGTGTTTGTGTGTTCAAGCAGAGATTTCTCAGGCTGTGACAGTCTCCTCCTTTGCAGAAGGGACTCTTTTTCTGAAGCAGAGTTGCTTGGTGAGAATGAGACCATGCTTAGTTCCACAAACTGAAAATTACTCATCGTAATGAATTCTCAGAGCCAGCCCCATTCCTTGGCACATTCAGTCACCTCTGGGATTACACAACCACGCTTCTGCAAGTGTGAGAATTTCTCCTTCTTTTCTTCCTTTCCATCTGTGAATCCAGAATGGAATATAATTCCTTTCACCACATGAAAGATGTGGTCTTTGCCAATTTGAGCAATTTGATCAGTTTTATGTTTAGCACAAATCCCATCTGTCAAATGGAAGGGCAAGAGACACTTGCAGATGCATCAGAAGTAAAGATGAGTTAGGCCAAGAACATCCTGCAATGATGCTCAGTGATTTATCAAAGGTTAAGAAAAAAAGAACACCAAGTCACCATATTTCAGCTGTTTGACTTCAGAATTCTAATGTAAGCAGCTAATTTACTCAGGTGTACCATAATAGGCAGTAGGAAGAAGAAATAGTTCATATCACAGGAGAAAAAGGAACGTAAAGCTAGGAATCCTGCTTCCAAGTGTTAAAATAGCTTGGTAAGACAGGCCAGGACAGTTGCTGGGCAGTCAAAAATCTACTTTTACGTGTCCAGAAGTGATACAGCCACAGTTAGCATGGTCAGCAGAGTGACTACAGTTTAAAGGAGAAAAAAATAGAAATGGAAAGAAAAGGCATCCAAAAGAAAGAAAAGAGTGATGACAAAACAGGCAGCATGAAGCTGCACTGATACTTTATTTTTGTCGCAAGGCAAATTTACAAGTTAAAAAAAGTCTTGTTCCTGACTCACTAGCACCATATCTCTAACCTGGCAGGTGTTACTCCCTCTCTGTAACAAGACAACTTCTACAACCAGCATGGTGCTGTGAGCAGCAGCAGCAGCAGCAGCAGCAGCAGCAGCAGAGCTCACATGCCACCCCCTGAGCAGAGGCAGAGCCACTGCCCGGGCTCCTCGGGCTGCTCCAAGCGGGCAGAGCAGAGCAGCAGAGCAGCAGCAGTGTGAAGCTGTGGCACCAAAGCAGCAGCAGGGTGAAGCTGTGGCAGCAGAGCAGCAGCAGGGTGAAGCTGTGGCACCAAAGCAGCAGCAGGGTGAAGCTGTGGCACCAAAGCAGCAGTAGGGTGAAGCTGTGGCACCAAAGCAGCAGCAGCAGTGTGAAGCTGTGGCACCAAAGCAGCAGCAGGGTGAAGCTGTGGCACCAAAGCAGCAGCAGCAGTGTGAAGCTGTGGCAGCAGGGCTGCTCTCTGCCCCTCAGAGCTCACTGACAGCAGCAGGGAGGCACAGCTCCTCTTCACAGCTCACAGGAGATGATAAGGACAACGTGGGCTCCTCACCTGCCAGCCCCCATTCCCATGGATGTTCAAGCCCCATTCCCACAAACCCAGGTGCTTAGATGGGTTTTGAGTGTTAGCTTGGAGGGAAGTTTTACAAGGGAGATTTCCAGATGGTTTAAGATGACTTTTCTCAAAAGCACCGACACCATCTGCAGCAGTCTCTCCCATTAACACACCTGGGTTATACAGATTGTTTTCTAAGGCTCAGGAAAACTTCAGTTATGTCCTTCACTCCTTAAATAGTCAGTGAGCAGCCAACTATATTGAGCAGAGAAGTATGGGGGAAGAAAAAGGCATAAAGAAAAGTCAATTAAATCCAGGAAGCACTGCAGACAGAGTTGCTCCCTAACCGTCAGTAGTATCCAGCTGCATATAGAACAAGATTTTCCTCTGATTGCAGACTACCCCAAACTCAGTAATAAAAGAGATTGGAGTCATTCTCCCTGTCTGAGATCAGAACCTTCCCAAAGGTGACTTTTGACCCATTCCAGCACTAAACCCTCCTTCATGGCAGGTCCAGCCCAATATTTAAGCACCTCCCCACCCTACCTTCCAACTGAGCATTTTAGTGAATGAACACTGTGTTCTAGGATGCAGTTTATTTAAAAACATTTATTTTAGGCAAAATTAAACAGACATTTGAGATTACATAGAAATACAGTTTCCAATTGGATCACATAAAAATTAAAAATGCACTGTTGTGTTGATTTAAGTATTTTTGTATGTATTGACCAGGTATATAAGATTTAACCATGCCATTTGCAGTCAACTATCATAAAAATCAGTAACGAAAAAGGTTTCTTAAAATGTGCAAATATTATCTTAGTGTTACCATTGATAATAAATGACCACTAAATAGATGCTTATTATGTAAAGCTTTTTAAAGTACAATAAAAATACAAATTCTATTTGTTAAAAAAGGCCATTGCTATGGCTACTAAACATCCTCATTATACAAATTCGAAAATACTATATGACAAACAAAATTATAAAGACTTTTCTTTATGAAACATATACTATTCTATTTGTTAGTGATTTCATATATTTTTATATATATATTTCTCTATAATACTCTATATGAATGATGAACTCAGAAAAAGAGAGAGGAAGACAAATGTAATGTAGGATGCTAAGGCCCCAATTCAGCAAGGTACCTGAGGATGTGCCAAACCCAGCAAAGGAATAATCCCACTCTTTTAGCGGACTCCAGAGGTACATGCACAAGTACTTTGTTGAACAAGGCATAAAAATACACATGGTAAAATTGGTTTTGGTGTAAACTGTGACTGTTAAGGACAAAAGCATAAGTGTCACCAAAAATCCTCCCATAAAAAAAAAAAAACCTCTGAAAATTTGGAGGGAGTGGGGGGCAGTGTCCACCTTGTTATGCTTTGAAGGGAAAATACAAGTTTTTGAATTGAACTCATTATAATAATTTTCTGAGATAGGTTTAAGACGGTGTTTTATTGCTTATGAGAAAGATTAATGAAGAGTATGCATAGACACATCAGCATTCATCTCACCAGCAGCTGAGAATTTCGGTGTTTCTGTAACATGAACAACCAGTGGGTACAAAGGACTTACTTACAGCCTGTTCTTTGCAGAAAGCCTCAAAATTAAAGACTTGGAACACTAAAGAAGAGAGTAAAACTATAATACTCAACAGACCCTGGCTCTAAACACTCAGGTGTTGAAAGTAATTACAGAACTGAGCCCGGAGCCTGCTTATGCACAAAATTACATTAATGCCTAAGGAAATGGAAGACCATAATCTTCTTTTTATGTTATGGCTAGCACATAATGGATTCCAAAGTACATCTTTTATACTTCAGTTATAAAATATCAAAACAAAGGGCAGTTACTTTGCCATTCTGCAATTTAGCAGTTCTTCTAGGCTCATTAAGCACTAATTAGCAGACTAACAACTTGTTAGTTTCTAAAACATGAATGACGGGACCTAAAATCTGGGTTGTATAAACCAGTGACAACACTTGTACAGGATAGTAACCACACACAGTGATGGAAATCAATCACACTGCATCCAGATTTACTTTTGAAGCATATAGTTAGTATTTTATGCTATTTTCACTGCAAATTGAATTTTTTGCAGTAAATATTAATAATTTTATGCTTGAATATTAAATAATGCCTTAAAAGCATAATTTCAAAATGCTGCCAGGTAAAGTATGATGTAGAATTCATGCCTGGACATTTGCAGAGAGAGACAGAGAGAGACAG
The DNA here is from genome assembly GCA_013400215.1 of Cisticola juncidis. Taxonomy (NCBI): domain Eukaryota; kingdom Metazoa; phylum Chordata; class Aves; order Passeriformes; family Cisticolidae; genus Cisticola; species Cisticola juncidis. The sequence continues at coordinate 1,807,281 of VXBR01000802.1, forward strand.
AGGTATGTGTGACCTTTCTGAAGAACTTCTCCAAGCTAATAGTCATAAAGCATAGTAAACTCGGGCCAAAATGTGACAAAAAGAAACAAAACAGCGTAATTTAACCCATAATTCATAAACAAATACAACTTTTTACATTTGTACAGGGAAAGACTGGAAGTAAGATGGATTTTTACAGAAGCAAGCCTCACAAGAGTTTACATGTTGAAAAAAAAGCAGTTTTTGGCACATGGATAGTATCTGTGAGTACGTGTTCAGAAATAAAAAAAAACCCACTGTGGAGGAATTTCACATGGACTTTCTTGGCATCAGCATCTGCTGTCTAGTGGGTCAAGACAAAACACTGTGCCTTCAAGAGTTAATCCCATTTTGAACCCCTCCTGCAATGAAAGAAGACATCATTAGTAAAGAGCCAAGTGAATTCTAGAGGATTATGCTCTCCTTTTAAAAACATTTAAATCCAAGAATATCTTTAGGCAGACAAACTGCAACAATACTCCAGCCTGAATTCACAAACATTTACATTATTTGGTCAGCCACTTTAACAATAAGTCTTAATGGCTAACTTGTAAAAGATGTACACCATACAACAGCATAGCTACACTATGTAGATGAAGTGAAGAAAATACTACAGAATGACAAGATTGAATATTCTTGTGCACAGGTCAACAAAAATCAAAAAAACTTTGACTTGCACCATGCTGTTCCTGAGTAAAATTCAAGGAGATTTATATTGAGCCACACAGGTATGACATGGACATTGTTACTGATACAAGGTGTCTCCTACAACAGTGGTGCTGTAAGAGCAGCCCAAATAAAAGTGCTGCCCTGCTTCAGAGGGCTGCTCTGAATTGCTCCCAGAGCAGTTAAATTGACAGGGCTTTACTGCTCACTGCCTTCAAGGAAAAGGCAAATAAAATCATACTTGCTGTACTGCAAATGAAAAAAACTCTGCATTTTCAAGGCAGTAACTCAGTAAAATAAATCATAGTGATATTCTGAAAGTGCAATGAGCTGCTTTAAAAGTTCAGACCAAAATTCCTGAGTTTGCTCACATTCATTTTATTAGTAGAAACACAAAAAAAGATTATAAGCTGGATGCTACCACCTCCTCTATGGAAAAGAAATTAATTCTACAAATACTTTTTGGTACACTTTTATACATGCTTGGCTTGCTAAGGTACTTAGCTCACACCAGTCCTGAAGGAACAACTGCACTTTCAATACAGGAAAAACACTCTTATTTTCATTTCTCCTTTTGCATTAAAAGAAGCTGAATAATTGTGGCTTGACCCCCAAAAGTCACCTTGAAGTCAAGAAAATTTCAGTCTGTTGGGTGTAAGTACTTTGAAGGTTTAAGCAATTGGAAATGGGGCTCTGACCAGAAATGCCACGAGAACATCGACTCCAGTGCAGCTGCCGCAGTGCTCTGCTCAGTGAGAGAGCTGCCTGTGTGCTATGAAATCAATAACAGGTCCTTTCATCAAGAAAATATCTTGTAAACAAGATAAATCTTTTTGTGAAACCATCTGTATGGGGATTAGGCACAAACTCCAGTTTTTCCCTCACATGCACAGCAGTACCTCAAGACCATACCTTTTGGGTTTAGAAGATAATCTCACATCAAACCGGCTTAATTTCAAGCCAATTCAATTCACAGGCTAACATTTGAAAAGTGTATGAATATTTAATATCCCTGCCAGCCACTGCTATCAGAAGAATAATGTGGAGAAACAGAACAAACCTCCTGGCAATACTTCCTAAATGGTCTGCGAATTTCCAAGTCAAAGCTGCATTTTCCTAAAGGCAGACCCATACCATGAGATGCTAAGCAAGTAGCAGTGCTGTGATGTAAGCTGTTCCCCAACTGTGCTACCCAGTTTGCTCTAGTGACACAGAGCTGCCAAGGCTCACCAGTATATCTAAGATTCCCCCTGCCCTTTTTTTTCTCTATTTTCCAAAGGATTAAAAGGAAGAACATTTAGTGCAGAAGGTATTTCAAACGAACAGTAGCTGAAATTCCAAGTGAAGCACATGCTGTTACTAACAGACAGTGTTCATTTGCCCAAAGGGAAAATTAGTTGATGTAACTGCAGTCAAAGAACTGCTTACCCTGAAGGAGAACTCAGAGAATCAGCCCTAGGGTCCAATCTGGTACATTTTAAACCCTGCAGTTACAATGCCTGGGATGCTCAATTTCTGAAACATCTGAAGGCTGCCTTGTTTTGAGCTTTGTAAAGCGATACAACAAAAAGGGATTGCTGTTGGTGCTTCAGCCTGAGGGTGCTTGATGAGCTCCAACAGAGGAATATCACCAGCCTAGAGACCTTCATCCTGAGCCAGCCAGAGCCTTCACTGAACATCCATCCCATTCCTGTCCTGCCCACTCCTGTTTTTATCTTATTTTTACAATTAAGCACAGTTTGCTGATGTCTTAAGTAGCTTCACTTCCAGTGCCCCTTTTCCAGCAAGCAAAGAGCAAATCAGATTATGCACTTTGGAAGTACACTCACCTCACTGCTCTTATGTTGAGCATGCCAAGTTTTTTCCACACAAACTGATATTTTGTCACTCAGCACTTTGCTTGTGTTTGCCATGACTTACAACTATTTCCACTTTCTTGAAGAACCGTGGCCTCCTTGACCTTTCCTTCTGCAGCTTCACTCCAGCCACTCCCCCCACTCCTGTTTCATCCTTCTCAAGCTGTGATACTTTGCATTTAAAACAATTACATTTCCACATATTTGCAATGTGATCAAAGCTAATCCATTCAGAGATTGCTGCTCTTTACGGATAAGGATTATTAAAAAAGCTTTTCAGCTTGGTTCCCAAAATGAGCTCCTGTCTGTCCTGGAAGAAATCAGCGCTGTGGGTGCCAGGTGCTGTTAGCAGTGGCACCCCTGAGCGATGGCTCAGGCACGTTCCTGTCTGTGACAGGGACATGGCATTCCCATGGGCACTTCTGAGCCATCAGGGTCACATCCTGCAGTGCCAAGCAGGCTCACACTTCCACCACAACTGCAAGGCCAAAAAGCCCCAGGGTACAGAGAGGACATCAAAGCAGTGCAGGGGGCTGGCTGGGCATTCCTTTCATTAAAGGAATGTGAAATCTAGATGTTTTCCTCTTGGATATTTAAGTGGAGGATGTGAAGTGAGTAGAAGTGTAAACAAAGGAAAGCTGCATTGTCTAAATCAGTATTCTTAAAAACTAATTGCAGCTCTCAAAAGGGAAACCAGAAGACTCTCTGGCAAAGTGATTGCAATTTCCAAAGATGAGGAAGGCACAGATTTCAGATCTCCCACAGCCATCATTATTCCTAACCCCTCACGTTCAACAACATAACTCCAAATTCTTAGTTCATTTTTGGAATCTCCAGAACTACGCTTTGGCAAACACATAATTAAAAATGAAATCCAATCCAGTCAAGCAAGCCATGAGGAGGCTTTAGCAGTAGATTCTCCTTTTCATGCAGAGTAGAACAGTTGTTGATGCAGGTATCAGTTCTCACAGCAGTGCACTGAGTGCCACAGGTGCTTTCAGGACTGCACTTCACATCTACACCTGAGCTGCTCAGGGGCTGTACAGGGCTGCCCAGGGCTCTGCTCCCAGGGGAAGCTGCTCCCTGACCATTACAGAACAGCACATGCAGCTTTCAGCTCTCAGCATCCACTGCTGTCACAGTAATGAAATCAGTTGCAATGACGCAGGTTAAAATTATGAATTTTTTTTTCCCTAATAAACTTGACTAATATGTTAGGCAATTATTTTTAATGACATATAGAGTCAGCTTCTTGGTAAACATTATAGTTTATATCTGTATATATAAAATGCATCACTAATTTTAATGCACAGCACTTAAAATATTTTGCCTTGTGAAATTCAGACCCTTCAGCTCCTAACAATGTGTGTTCTTAGTGTAACTCTGCCTATTCATTAAAACCCATATGTGCTGTGGCCTCCTGTGCTTTAAAAGTTCAGGAAACAAACTCTTCATGCAGTCAAAAAAATCTCTCTGATTTTCAGGGAATGCTGAAAAGGCCAGCCCGTGGCACTGGCCAGGAGAGGGAACAAGAAGGGCTATGAAGTGTGCATCTATATTGTGCCTTGTTTTCCTGTGTTCACATCCTCCTCAAGGAGCTTTTGCACTTCAGAGGCATCTAACCACATGGACTGAGCAGTTTAGTTACCTCCTAAGTAATGGTGTTGTAATGAGGGATGTGATTGATGCCTTTAAGCCAGGAGCAAAGCTTGTTTTCACTCAAAACATCTCAGAAACAATCCCTCTTCCAAAACCAGCCTTTTTTTGGTGTCAAGGATAAAAAGATGTGAGCTATTCTGGTTAAAACCAGTAAGCAGTACAAGACAAAGAACTTGCACTTTATCAGGAGAGGAATTTGCCAAAGTCAACCTTATGGCTCAGAAGTTAACTCACTTATCACTTCACAGTGACTTCCCTCAATGAGCTTAAGTCAGCACAAACCCAACGAAGCAATGAAAAATTTACATATCTCTGAGAAGAGTATTTAGAGGGCTGAGCATAACTTATTTATGCTTATTTAAGATGGAAAGATGTCAAAGGTCTTGACTGCTTCAGGGCATGCAGGGAGAACGGCTTGCAGCTCCTGGAAGCTTTCTGATATTAACTACCTTGAGATTTTAATAAATTATAGCAGCTGCTGCTGGTGTGATTCATGATCCAGGGAAACTTCTCCTCACTGCAAGATTTCTGGGAAAGCAGACATTCATTTTATTAATGTCTGGATACAGTCAAAATAAAGATGAAAATATGTTTCAGCATAAGGGTGCAGGGAAACAGGAGGCTGGACAGTCATCAGAGAGAGGTCTGAGCTGTAAAAGTCACATCTCAGCACACGTGGGAGTTTTGAGCTCTCCAAAAAGATCAGCGGAGATTGGACTGAGAAATGGAATAGACAGCTTAACTGTGAAGTTTGGATCCTCCCTGAAGTTTAAAAATAAGCGTGTTCCCCTAGAGGCCAGGGAACTTTATCTGATCTCCTTAAGTTCAGATTGCAGGATGCAAAGGAAAAGCACCCACCACTCCAGAGTTTGTTCTCCAGTGCCTCTCCTGTGCTCTCCTCTCCCACTTTGTTCCAAATCACCTCCAGCGCAGGGCTGGACCAGGACAGATTTTATCCACACAGGGTGTGTGTGCTGAAGCACCTCACGTGTTCCACACAAGAACAGGGTAAGAGTCTGGCCTGGGCTGCTCCAGTCAGGCTGGCACAGCTTTGCCTGCCATCCTCACTGCAGGGAGAGCTGTAGCCAACACCCCGGGGAGGAGGTTTATACTTGGAACTATTTGCTGGGTGTCTGTAAAAAACTGACCTTTACAGATTGAATGGAACACAGAATTACTGAAACCCAGGCTGTACTTCCACAATGCAAAGATGACAGATTCATTCACTTTGCATTTCAGAAGAGAGGCCCATGTTTCTCATTGTTGGATTTCCAGAGCATGCTACACATTCTGTGCTCACACCTTCCTCACAGGCTGTTGAGACAAGCACAGCTGCTTGTGCTCTTGTAAAAGTTTTACATCATTGTGTTCAAACCAAGACTTGCTCTCAAATGTGACTGTACTAACACAATCTCTGTACTATAGGTTTTGCTTAAACTATTTCACTAGTGACAATCTGGTAATAGCAACTGGAGATTTCACAAGTGCACATGGAAAACAAACAGCAGTGAAAACATTGTTAGCACCTGGCTAGACAGAGTATAGAAAACGACCATCAGCTGTCCCTAACTTAGACTGTAGACCCCTAAAAATGAAAATAGCCTGGACTCAGAGTTCTATACACAATACATAAATTTTAACATTTTTATACATAAACAAATATACATAAAAACAGAAATGCAAGACAAACACGTGCACATTTCAATTGCAAATGCTTTAAATACCATTATTAAATTATGATATACCAACCATCGCTGACGCTGTGCACCCAGGAAAGCACAAGAAGATAAAAGAGACATTAGGAAAAACATTTCAATCTGTATTTTGCAGTGACCACACAGGAAAAATCACACATTGCATAGAGTCTTTGCTTTGGCTCAAGTTAGAATATCCTTTCAGCTGTACACTTGTTCTCAGCTGGATCATACACAACAAGTTTTGTGCCCACATAAAGGCCCACTAATTAATTTTTAGTGAATGGCTGATATGCTAGGGGCAAGTGCCTTTCTTTGCAACAGGACACAGTAACACCCTAATGCCTGGAGGTTTTGTTATTTATTGGTTGTCTCCCTTTTTTAGAACAAGAGAGTACAAACAATGAGGGGAGATTTTAATTTCATGACTTCAAACATTCTTGATAAAGATATTTACTACTCCATTCCCTGATATTTTATGAGGTGACAGCACTCTGTAGTGTACTAGGCAAACAATTCCAAATATTGTCAAAACATTACCTGTAATAGGAACTCTTAATATGTGACATTTAAATATTGACATATCATTATTAGTGGTAACCACAGTTGCTACAATTTATTTTTCCCTAAAACAATGGACATGTTGGTAATATATAAATGGGAGATGCTGTAAGATTTGGGGTTTGTGTTCAAGGGTTTGGTAACATTATGGCATTCACAAAACACAAACACAACAGTTTTGGCTTTTAGCTGTGCTTTCAAATTATGTGGGGGACCAAGAAGCCAAATTTCTTTCTTCACTGTGAGTAGAGTTTGTCAGTGGAACCATCCTGAACTGACATGGAAAAGAAAATGTATTCAGGAAAATGAAATGGTATTTAAATCTTATTTAAACCATTTTAAAAAGCCTCTGCTGCTCCCTAGGGAGGAGAGAGGAACAAGAAGGAGCCCGAGAGCAAATGCTCTTCAACTTTGTGGTCTCCTAAGAGACAAGGGGGCTGGAAACCCCGGGAATGCTTTCTGCTGAGGAGCCAGGATCCTAGAAATTCAAGTTTCCATTATTTCCAGCCTTTTCTTTTGCTGGCAGGCTGCTTAAAAAGAATAGAGATAAGCAAGCTGGCAAGGACTTAGAAGTTTTGAAAGTCTGACTGCAGAGCATCATTTGTTCCAAAACTTGAGGACTTTCTCCTAGAAAGTTTCATAATTGGGTCAATAACTGAATGGACAATATTGAGTGTTTCAGAATCAACAAACATTTTCTGATAAAAACACAACAATTTGATTCTTGACTCAGTTATTGAGAGTTTAATTGACTCAGGGTGCCAGAGAAGTGTTTTCAAAGGCAGCAGAAAATTGTCGTGGCCTTGGAAGCACCTAAGTCTGCATGATGCTGTGAGAAACCAAAGCAATGCCACTGAGGGAAGGAGGAGGGTACATAGGCATGGTAGAGATTGCTGCAGCTAAAGACCAAGGGATCTGGAGGGCCCTTGGCTCAGCTCTCTTTTCCAGCTCTCTCAGTCTCTTCCCAGGTAATGGTTCCAAACCATTTCGGTTACACCTCTGAGAAACCCCTCCTTAGTGTAGCTGACTGTGTTGGTCCCAGGTGGGGCTCTTGAGGCAAACCCAAGCCCCAGCCCAAAGACCAGGAGATAAACTCCCAAAAGGAATGGCCAGCAGTGGGGGTTTGTCTATGCATTAGTGTGTGCATTGTGGAACACATGTTCAGAACACGGTAAGCATGCATTTGAAGAACAGGCACACAGCCATCCAAACCCGCGTAGCTCAGTAGTTACCTGCATCTCATCTAGTTTGGACTGAATGTCTGGAGGGAAATCTCCTGCTCCACAGCTAAAAGGGTCAAAAGGTTCTGCTCCAAAAAGGTCTCTCTCTGCAAGGACAGAAAAGTGAGTCAGTGGGAGAACAGGTATGGGCTACAACACAGCGCTCTGAAAAAGCCCCTTCCATCTCCAGAGCTGAGTAACAGCACCACCAGACACACCACTCATCAACCACAACTTCTAACATCCCAACTTGTGAGACAGGTCTTGGGCAGTTTTCCAAACTTTAATACTCCAATATTTTTCCAGGAACACCACCAAACTTCTGTTTAAGCCTCTCTTAATCTTGCTTTAATGCTTGTGCCTTCTGGAGATCTGACAAGAAGTCGTTGCTGTTTGAAGAGGCATCCTATACTGACGTGTGCTCTGGAGTCTGCGTGTATGAGGAGTTCCAGGAATGAAGAGGAAGCAATCTGGACATGAGTTGCCAGATTTCATCTCTACATTGTGTCAACCACAAATTACCAACCTACTAATCTCCCCGTGTCCCCTGTCTGCCACTCCTCAGGTTAAGGATGTTTTTATGAGACAAACAAATACACTTCCTCAGGCAAAGCAAGGCCTTCATTTGATGCAGTTCCTCAATTAATAACTACCAGTAATTAAAACTAAAAACCATCTGAGTTTTAAAATCTTGGATAAAATCACATCAAGAAAGAAAAAACAAACAACAAACACACACACAACAACAACAACAAAAATACCAAAAAACACAACCGGAGCATGAATTGTCACTTAACGCTAAAATTCTTGCACATAAATAGAATGATTGAAAATTTCCCTTTCTCAAGACCAAAATTTTCTCACTTTTTCTTAACTGCAGTTTTGCATTCTAGTGGCCAAAGGGAGGGGGCTTTTCTTCCTCTGGGCAAGAAGAAATACCTCCAATACAATTGGTTTCTTTTTTTTCATATTAGACCAGTACAGTTCTTCATATCTGAGTGCTCAAATAGTTTTTTTCATGTTTTGTGTGTTTTTTTGGTCCTTCTTAATAACAGATTTTTCTTTCCTACAGTTAAAGGTTCCATCTCTAGACACTTTTCCCATCTCACATTGGATTAAATTACAGTAGTTAAAAAACTTTTGCTAATCCAACCCCACTGATTGCCAATTTATAGAACCAACCATTTTCTACATCCTTGTCACTGGTGGAGAGAAAACCAGAACCATTAGGAGAAATCCCCTCTCCTAACTTTCATGGCTGCCCAGCAAGAAATCTGACAAGCATTCTACCTGCCTCAAAACAATTTTAATTTTAGAGTATGACAGTAAGGGGGGCAATAGTAACCCTGAAGTGATTGGACATTTAAGCACAAAACTCACCCTTAACACCCGAGGTGTGGGTGACAATGAGCTGCTGGACCCAATCCCCCTGTTGCAGTGTTCCCAGTCCTGCTATCAGTGGTGCAGCACTTGCCTGCAGCTGCACAGAGGGTTGATTTTGGCATCCTTAGAGGTAGAATTTTACTGCTCTCCAACAGTTCTTGTGCATATCAATCTGTCAGGGCTTTGCCTTTAATTAGGTGTTATCAGGCAGCACACCAGGCATCTTAAATAACTGGCCACTACCATCATTTGCTCCCACAATAAAGAACAGAAATTCCCACCATAAAGTACAGAAACTTGAGCAGAACTTGATTGATTACATATTTCAAAAGCTGTGGCTAAACAGCTACAAACTGCCACGTGGGACCAGGAGATGGCCCTGATAAGAGAGCCTTATTCCAAGAGTCCACTGGAGCCAAGAAGAAATCCAGTCTTTCCTGGCAAAGGCAGACCACCTGCGTGCAAGAGAGACATTATCTCGGATAATTGAATGTAAAAATTAGCTTCTTCCTCATCCTTTGCCTCTTTCACAGCCAAAATGGGTCTGCTCCAGTATAACCAGTGTCCTGAAATGCTCTGATGCTCCTAGCAAATAACCTTCAGATGTGAGGCAGCTCTGACTTGCAATCTAACCTCTACTGGGCAAAAAAGTGATTCTATTTTATAACCCTCAACAGCCTATGGTTCATTACATAGGTCCATTTCCTTTCCTTTTACCTTTAAAAGGAGCTGACAGCTTTCTCTGTGGTCAGACAATTGAAAGGAGACAGTTCCAACACCAAGGCTGAGTAAACATTCTATGAAAGCATTTAGGAAAAAACGTGAAGGACAGGACCCCTGCATTTAATTTATATTGAATTAGGACTATTTTAAAAGCAAGTATTTTGTACAATACTATGGCTATTAATCTCATTCATGCTTCATTATTGGGCTTTTGTTAATGAAAGCACTTTTGAGCTCATTAGCAGGAGAACAGCAGAGGTTTTACCTCCTTTAATGTCTTTCTTTATGTGAAAGACATCTTTTACTCCTTCCTTTAATGTGAAAGATTTCTGAATTTATACTGTATACAGGGCAGAATTTAAAACCAACCAGGGTGTGACTTATTCCAAGTGACAGAGCCTAGTAAACCCTGCACAGAATCAAATTCAAAATAAAGAAGCATTGCCTAGCTGGGTTTCTGTGGAAAGCTGTTACTTGGGGAACTCTAACATAACTTGCTATCCACTTCAGCTGAACAACTCTACAGAACAACTGCTTTTCTGCATTTACAGTTTGAGTGTTACAAGAGAGACATCACTGCTAAGAGCCAGGGAGGGACAGAGTTCTGTGGAGTATTTTCAGTAGCACTGTTGGGATTTGCCTTGGGAACAGCAGCCTGAGAACGTGAAATGGAGAAACACGGAGATTTCACCCCTGCAGAGCTGCACCACTGCAGGGGACAGCCATAAGCTTGTCCCCAGTGTTCACTCATGATGGAGGAGGAACTTTTTAGCACAGATGGGATAAACTGGTGACTTTTTATTTCAGGCCAGAGTATTTGCATTAAAATTAGCTATAAGAAGAATATCTTGCCTGGCACACTCCCCAGAATTACTGCAGCATAGACAGGCATTTCTTTCTCCAATAAACAGCAACCAGGAAGCCTTTGAAAATAATCCTTTCAAATGGTACAAATAATTTCCTTTCCTTTTCTCATTCCTTTCTAGATGGAAATAAATTCACAGGCTGCAAAAATGACCCACAAATTCAAAAGCCATGAAATATTGATGTTTTAGATCCTCAGCTCAAACCACAGGATAACATGAACAAGTAATAAATTCTGGGACCTGACATTCAGGAGAACAAACACATAATATTGGAGAACAACAACCTGCACTCTATGATAAATTCAAATTAGCAATTACTAAGCAAAACCACAAATATTTGGCTTTTCTGGTGCACTTGACATCCCCAGTCTCTACCTCAGCTCTCACCCAGGCACACAGCTATGCTGATAAATGCTTTGCCCAGATGGAGCAGCTGTGATGACAAAAATGAATCACACAAAGACAAGCACCCAAAGAAATATTTGGAATAAAATGAGACAAGGAAATCCAGAAAACATTTCCTTTAGCTGCAGGCTACTCCATAGTTTTTTCTTTGGAAATGATTGCAGCCATTTTTCCAAAAATATTCTTAAATATCAGCAGAAAAAGAGCACCTCGGAGCAGATTCCTGCATCTGCCAGTTCTGACCTTGGATTGTTCATGATGCATTTGTGTGAAATAAATAATGAACAACTCAGTAGAGAATAATCTTCTCCAGTTCTTTTCTGAGATATGAAAATAATGCTGTGCCAACAAGAAGCATAAGTTAATTTCTCTCTTAATGAAACAAGATTAATAAATTAATTCTGACCATTCAGATAACTTTCAAGAACATTTACAACCCCTTACTCCACGAGGAAGAAAGAGCATACAATCTCTAGCATTGTGTTTTGGTTGCATTTCACTATGTTGCAATTATTACCTAAAAAGTCAGCATGTGTTTGTCCAATCTGCAACCTCCTGTACAAAAATTTTGCCATTTTCTCCTTTACTAAGGTAAACCCAATTTATTTGCTGTTCCTGATATAGCCAGCAGTGAGCAGACATTTACTGAGGAGGCCTGTTGGAACACTGCTGAATATGAACTCAAAATCTCATGATTTAATTCACTTTTTGAAGCTTAAATTCCTTGGAAATAGCTGTCTTTCCAAAAAAAAAAAGGTCACTGTTGCTCTGCTCTAGTATTAAAAGGCTGGGTTTCTTTAACTACATTCTGTGAGCTCTGCAAAGCCAGAGGTACCATTTATTACCCCACATTTTTTTTTCCCTAGGAAATTCCCAGTGGAAGAACTGGTAAGCACAATTCTAACTGTGGGCATTTCTCTTCACATCTCTCACATGATGAGCTGTCATCCTGGTGCCAGTGATGGAACTTGGCCTTGGAGGAGTGCAAAGTGCTTGGTGTTGTTGCAGGTCTCCTACAAGTGCCTTCCTGGGGCACTGCTGTTCTTGGCTGGGTTCTCAAACTGGCCAGTGGATGAGTAAGGTGAACTTTGGCTTTTAAAAGCACATTTTGCTTGAGCAGCACATGTGCTCCCCCTGGGTAACAGGCCCCACTTAGGCAAAAGGAATAAATGAGGTTATACTAACAAATAGATGGCAAACCCTCGCCTTTCTCCTTCTTTACTACTGAATGTTAGAAAGGTGAAAGCTAAAAAATTATAAAATCCAACAAAATTACGCTGTAATTTCACCAACCAGCTCTGCCTGAGTGCAGTGACAAAGCAAGGAGAGACAGGAACAGGAAAAGATGACTCCAGAAAATGGAGACTCCAAACTTTGGCTGCTCTTGGTTGCCAGCCCTCTGACTTGTACTGGAGAAAGAAATGCCAGCTTGCTGCTGCTGCCAGCAGTGACACCACAAAGCAGTGCATTATTGCACAGCCTGAAGGAGCCTATGGGAGCTGAACTTTCTCATCTGGGACAGTAAAGCCCTTGTTTGATGATAAAATATTCCTCTCCTGTTTCAATGACCCTCTGAAATATGCCAAAAAGCATTAATAATAGCTGATGAACACAGACATTTTCAACATAGAAAGTACCATGACACAGACTGAAAGAGCAGGGATCAAAAGTATAGAGACCATGCTGGGCTTTGTAACCTCTCCCTGAAGTGGCATCTCTGAACTACATCATCTCAGCTGAAGGCAAATCTGTGAAGGGCAGAAGCAGTAACTACTTTAAACAAAAGATAGCACTGCTAATAAACAGCTTTTTTTTTTTTTAATTACAAACCCCATTGCCTAAACAATTACAAATCTCCTATAGCTGGAATTTTCAAGATGCCTCAAGACTGAGGACTTACTCCCACACTATTTCTGTGGAACTCGGACACAATTTCAATGGAACTGGAAAACAGAAAAAAATATGTAAATATGTAAAAAAATAAAATCTTGACCTATAAATCAATTCAAGTTAAGTTGCCATTCTTAAAGCTTCATATGCACTTTTAGATCTATTTTATAGCATTACCTGTAGTTTCAAAGAAGCAATCTTTCAATTATTTATTACAAAGTCATAAAATTATCTCAAGAAAGCAGTTATTTTCTAATATTCTATCAAAATATGCTAATATTCTTTTAAATTGTATGAAAAAAGTTAATACTGACTATACTTGATACCTTTTGAGAATTCCACAGAAATCCATTAATTATTTTTAAATAATCTCTTTTAAAAAAAGGGTTCTTTATTGAAATTAAGTCTCAAACTTTACCTTCTCCTTAGAAGGTGACAGACATTCTGATCAATGGAACCAAACAGTGCATCAGATATGGGCTTGGGGAGGGAAAATATTCACTGACTGAAGTTATAAAATGCATCTTTGTTTTTGTGCACAGCTCCCATTCACAGCTGAAAACTCCACATCCTAGAGGCATGCCCCAAAACAGCACAGTCTCCCCAAATGTGCTCCATATGGTGCCAGGCAGTAACATTAATGTCCCTTACCCACCCTAAAATAGGCATCAGGAACAGAAGGCACAAACACAGACCGGTATCAACACAACCTCTAACATCACTTGTGCATGCCCCACTCTCCTCTCCCTCAGGGGATTCCCAAAGCTTTAAAAAAGGCTTGCTGGACTCCAGAAAGAGTTCTAGTGAAGTCAAGAACCTTACCCGAGATGCTTTCAAACCTTTCCAAATAAAACTGCTGTTGTTAATAACCTTTGAAGACCTTTTGGGAGTGGCTGACAGATCTAGAGAGGTTCATCAGCTGTAGCTAAACAAAGTTGTGCATGATATGAAAAGGATTGAAAACAGCATTCCAAGTCTCCTTGAGGGTTTCTTTGGCTCTCCCTTGAGCATCAGCATCACCATACTTACTCCACTTGCTGCCTTCCCCAGAAATGCAGGCTCTAGGAGCTAGAACCATGGCTTGACAAGGAAAGAACTAACAGGAAGTAAAAGTGTTCCTTGAAGTACAGAAAAGAGACTGGAAAAGAAAAGCCAAGTTAAAATCCCCAACCCAACTCCTTCCAAGTGTATAGGTCATAGTTTCACACCAGGTTTATTTATAAATGCGACTTGGCAGCAACATCAAGAACTTTGGGAAGATGGTAGAAAGACGAAAGGGCATTAGTGAATGTGATTTACCAAAAACTGTATTTGGCTTTTCATGCAAAACGTACGTAAAACTTTAAAGAAGCTTTATTAAAAAAAAGAACTTAAGCAAAAGGTCAGTTGTTGCAGAACTTACTGATCTCTGTAGATCTACTGGGTACTGGAGGAGGCTGTGTGCCATTGCGAGTAGGTGTTGATGACTGAGGGGATATGGGAGAAAAGGGAACCATATCAAAGATGTCAGTGGAGGGTGATTTAGGTGTCACACTGCCTGCCTACAATAAGGACAATAAATATTAGGGCAAAGTTTCACATGAAAAAGATCACAATACCGAATTCTTCAGCATGCAGACAAGAGTCACATTTTGAAAAAAAAAGTTAAAAAAACCCATCAGCATGCAAACCCCAGCTCCAGACACCAAGCAAACGGCATTGGCAGTACAGACTCTGACACATGCTAACACTCCCCAGTACAAAAGCAGCATTGTAATTTTTCCATTTTCAGTTGAAAATGTATCACAGTTACACCTGCCAAAGCTGTGACAAGCAGTTCTCTATTTCAAACATACAGCACAGACACCTTCACGAGACCCAGCCGAGGTAATATGGCAACAACAATGTGCTCTGCTCTGGAGAGCACAGAACAGAGCTCAAACACACAATCCCAGTACTTTTGGTTTACTAATTCTTATTTACATGATCTCTTATTTGAAAGGTTAGAGCAACTGGTATGATCAAAACTTTAAATCTGTTTTTCCATAAGTAATAATCTTTACTTGAGGTACTGAATATTAATATCCAAAATAAACCTGTTGTCCTCAAAGATAAAACTGAAGGCCCAGGAATTTGGAAAGGGTTCAAAAAATTACTGGGCAAGCAAGAAACCCCAAACCCACCCATTACTACTGTTCTACAGCCACATTTGCTTTGGAATGGTTCATTCCTCCTGCCACCAGTCCACTACTTCAGGGCACAAGTGAGGCACAGTCAAGTCAAAATACACTGAGCACTAAAGACACAGCATGAAATAGATTAAAACTGAGACTGATGAGCTGAAGGCAAAACTAGTTTGCATGTTCATGTTATTGCTGAGACAATACAGAAATCCCTGTGGATTAGAAAGGCCAGCCAGACACAGCAAAAGCCTGCAGTGTTGAAACAAGATTCAGTTTGCCCAAACTATCCATGCAGAAATTCTGAAGCACAAGTTAAATTAGTCACATGGATCCTTTTATTCAGAATACACAACATGATAACCTGGCAAGCAGGTAGTCCTTAGCCCTGCCTGTCCATGAGAGTCCCATGGATAAACCCTTTTTTGGAATTATCCTTCCTTCAGTGCCTGTGCTGCAGACCTGCAGCTGCCCTGGGACAGCTCCTGTCACAGATTCCTAAGCCAAGTGTGCAGGCAGCCCTGAACCACCCCAATTCCCTCAGGGGTTCTCTGCAGTGGCTGCTGAGAAGCAATATTGATTCACAGCCTTCCTCGGAATGCACTGTTGAAAGAGGGAAAAATGTGGGGCTCTCAAGTCCTACATTTCTTATTTCTTGGAAGTTCTGTGATTCTTAGGAGTTTTGAATTCATATTTTAAATTCGGATTAATATTTTAAAATTGGATTCATATCTAAAAGAACCTGGGGTATTTCTTCCCAAATATACAGAAGCATAGTAATAAATAAATAAAAAAAAATCTACATTTAACATGTTGCTTTTATTTTTTTGGCCTTAAAAAAAAAAGTCTCTCAGTCATTGCTATTCATATATTGGTGAATTAACTTAGTAAAAGAACCAGTTTTCAAGATTTAAACACATCCAGATTTTTTGCTGCCCTCAACTTGAGTTACTATTGGAATTTCAAAGATCATGGGCTATGAAATATTTCAGTGCAGAGTTCAGACACCACAGGTTCCTGTTAGTGTCCATGGACCCTGCAGAGAACCAGGATAGTCCAGTCTGGCACATGTGGCTTGATGTCATCTGCTCCCACTCAGAGCAGGGCAATGGGTGTGCTGGACCCAAAATAAACATAATAAAGAAGCACAGCCCTTCCTTCCCCTGAACCTGCTCTCATTGTGGACGGGCTTTTGTCAGCATCAGGAAGGTGGGATCAGCTTCAGGGCATAAATAAATGCTCACATCAACCCCCATTTCCATCAACTCCCATGGGGAATCCTAGAATGTCCTGGAGATCATATGTGCTCATGGAGAACCTTATGATTTGCTAAATGTTTATGGCTATCTAGAAGACAGATAAACAGCACTTACATTTAGTTATAAATTTGCCTTTTAGGCAAAAAAAGAAAACTTTAGACTCATTTCCCAGTCACATTCCGTTTTGTTGAAGTCACTTACTGGCCATTTTGATTCTACTGATATTGTTTAATTAGAACTGTAAGTGAATTAAGAAATGTGTATTTTGAATATATATCAGCCCAAGAAGCATTTTTATTTAGTGAACACATGCAGAAAGCCAGGATGGTCACCAAATAAAGCCAAATATTACTTGCAAATGGAAGAAAAATTGAGAGTATAAGCACATGAATGTGAAAAAGCAGGCAATATGCCCATTTCATATTTAAGAATAATTTTCAGCCTTCATTTTGCACAGTTTTTATAAAGTATGCTAAAAGTTATTTAATGGCTCATTGCTTTTCTATTAATTCATGAGGGGAAGAAGCCCTTGAAGTTGGACCTTTAGAATAGTTTTGAATCATTATCCTTCATATAAAAAAAAATAACAAAAGACTGACAGATAACAGAGATCATTAATTAATGAACGAATTTAAACATGTTGGAAAAATACAAATTTATGTTTTGAGGATGGGCGAGAAAAAGCTCTAGAAGTAAGAGTAATTCTTCACAAATTCCCTATTTTAAGAGTACCCCTAGAGAACCTGAGATTCATCTGCCCTATCCTTTAGCCACTGTACAAAATGCACATTTTGAATACAAGTTAATACACAACAGAGAACAAAAGAAAGCCAAAAATAATAAAAAAAAACAAAACTACAAAAGCTTTTGCACAGCAAGATTACACGAGGTCTTGGGCAGCTGAATTCACTGGTAGGCTTTGGATGACCACTTTTTGAAGGTGGTGGTATTAACAATCCAGGTGGCAGTCTAGAGTCAGGAGAACTCCTAGGAGTTAGCGTAATGGAAGAGATATCTAAACAAGGAGGTGAATCCTCATTGTTACACCAGAAAAAAGTAGAGGGTCTTTGAAACATATGTTCATCATTATCACACTTTATGTGCAGCAGCTGAAAAGGAATCACAGAAAGAGAAAACATTCTGAGGAACAGAACGTGGTAACGTCAGGGAAAGAAGAAAAAAAGCAACACATTTCATATTTCAGAAAAGCTTGTCAGCAGCTTGCTGTTCAGAGCTATAGCTACAAGATACAGAACTTGAAAATACTTCCAAACAATATATAAGAGTATACCACATAAAGAGCTAACCCAGTGCCAACTGGAACAAAGACGGCTTGATCCTTGACCATCAAACGAAATAAATTGAAATCACACATCTTTCCAATAGTGTGTGGGATACTAAGAAAAGTCTAAATCCAACAAGGTGTCAGCAATCTCTCATATCTGCACTGTAAATCTGCAGGTAGGCACAAATCTGGGGAGAAGAGTTACTGTGCTGGTTAATGCACAGGTCAGACTTCTCTCTAACTGAGGAAAAATCAACCTTTTATATCCCAACAATGCTGAAAGAACAGCTCATTATTGAACTAAAATCTTCAGTGGACACCTTAATCTTTGGATCTTAAACAGAAAAGATTGCAAACTTGTGCGGAAAATTCTTCTTGGCCACAGCCAAGGGTTCCACATGGAGAAGGCAGGAATGCACCTGGGCTGGAGGTGTCCTGCCTAAACCCCTGTGGCTGGGCCAGGCTGAGGCAGTGGCAGATGAGGGCAGCAAGAATTCTGAAGCTTGCTTTGCTCCCTCTGTAGTGTGACACAATAGGTATTCCATTAGAAGTTTGCATAACTCAGTAGAGCAGGATTCAATCAATTATTTTAAACCATTTTTTCAGTGTTGTGTAGAAAACAAAACATTTCATATCCTTTTAAAATGAGTCTCAGCTTCTTTCTTCACATTCTTTATAGATTAACCTGGCTAAGGGTACAGGTGACTAAATGTAGTAACAATGCCATACTTGAGTATATCAAAACAACTCACAAAATTCCCTACTCAAAACTTGCAATTCAGCCTTTAAGGAAAAAAGAGTTTTCATTCCAGCTTCCAAAATTTCCATACTGGAATTGTGAAACGGAGGGTTTGGAATAGTAATCAATTAAAAAGAAATCAAAAAACCTACAGGAGAGAATTTTGATTATTTCAAGAGTGCCAGCAGACTACAGGGAGAAGAGTTGCAGTGCTACTGTGCAGTACTGCCATGGAATCCTTGCTGCTATACATAACTATGGGAAAAAACCCCAGCCCTTGGAATAATAAATGCTCAAAAAGACTAAATACCATATAATTAAGAAAGCCAAACATTCTCCTGAAATGCAAAACAGCAAAGGATAAGTAGCTTCATAAGAAGGCATGGATGTCATGTGAAAAATCACACAGGAAGCAGCAAAATGCACGTAGGACACCAAGCAGGAAAGCCATGAGGATGATGAACATTTATCAGATCCAGGCAATGAAAAAATTTAATACCAAACCAGAATATCCAGCCCTGGTGTCATCTGAGCCCTGAACTGGAGCAGTCACAGGTCTCACCAGTGACACTTAGGACACCATATGGGGTGGCACCTTCCTACAACAGTTTTGGGAATTCACTGCTCAGGAAATGAATTTTCCCTAGGAATTGTTCATTTGCAGAGCAGCACAGAACCCATCAGGTGCTGGGAGTGCTGCTCTGCATCTCCTCCCGTGGGCCAGGAGGACCTGCAGGGCTGCTGGGCTTTCTGCTCACAGCCCTCTGACCCCAAGCAGCCCCCAGACACCACAGGGGCAGCAGGGAAGTGCATCCCACAATGGAAAACAGGGAGCATCACCAGCGGCACAAAGGGCAGGGGGAGAAAGGAAGAGACCCTCACTCCAAAGAATACAACCTGAAAAGGGTGCACCTTCTGAAAATTAATTATCTTACACCAAATTATAAAGGAAGAAAATATAGTAAAAATAATCAAATTGCCATTTTATATAGGAACTGTGTTTTGTCTGAGGTTCCCACTCAGACCTGTAGTAACAGTAGCATTGATACAATGTGTTCCAATTTGGGCCTCGGTCCATTAACATAAGGAAACAACAAGAAATGATACTTCATGAAATTGTCATAATAGTTCAGTGGACCTGGTCTCTTTTAAGGTTAGATGTAACTATGTGCCAGCAAAGGATTTATTTTTGACCCATTCTACTGAGAATGGTGCTGAAGATGCACTCTTGTGCTGCATCATACTAGAAAATGTAATGTGATTGAGATTTTATTAATCAGGAAATCACTTCAAAATTGTTCCCTTTCACAAGGTGTCTCTAAACTCTGAATGCAATCTCTGTATTATACCACATGGCAATCAGCTAAGTGTGAATGAGAATAAATTAGAAAATGGTTTTGTTCCTTAGAACATTTTAATTTGTAATATTCAGAACCACCACTGCAGTGATGTTCCAGGGAATAGTGAGTGACCTTGAATCAAAAATTTTGCATTTAGTCAAGAACTTGCTCATTTCCTGAGAATTGGGACTACTAAGGACACTCACTAATCCATAACTTACTAATTCATAAAATACTGTATCAGCATTAGCAGCTTCATTAATTAACTGCTACAGCTTCACTTCATTTAGTACTTTTTCAGTGACATGAAATATGCCATAGGCAATTTCAAATTCATTTTCTTTAACATCATAAATGTAACAGAATTTTATACCCTCATGAAGAAGTGCTCAAACAACCGAATACAGAAGATTATAAATCTTAAAATCTGAAGATAGGCAAAAAAAACCCCCAAAACTGAACAACTGAAAATGTGCATTTTCCCTCTTGGCAATCTTGGTGGAAACAGGAATAAAGTGATATGCATTAATACATTCCAAGAGGGGTTTTGAAATCAGCTTACAGTTCCAATGCCTATCTTGGGGTTTTCCCATGAGCCTGGTAAAGATTCCCAGTGAGGGTCACTGGGGTAGGTGGCCTGTGCTTCTAGGTCACAACAAAACCTTGGAGGAAAGGTCTAAATCAGGATCTTTAACGCTCTGCTTAAAACTGAGGGTTTGCACCACCTCCATGCAGGGACAGGTATTGCCCACTGCTCCTTTGGCAATGCTCATGGTGCACAGAACAACACCGATCCTCCTGGGGCTGCTGCTCCCAGCACCTCTTCCTGCTGAGCTTCAGTCCTGCCTCCCCCACATTCCAGTGTTCCAGGGAGCCCTGGCAGTGCTGGCAGCACTGGCAATGGAAACAGCAGCAAGTGGGACACGCTGTGAACCCACCCTGCCAGGGCTGCTGAGCTCTGCAGGCTGCAGGGGCACTGCAGCAGCATCCGAAGCCTCCCGTGGGACAAACTGGAGCAGTGTCCCCACAGGCAAACAACGAGATGGGAATCCAATGGCCCTCACATAATCGAGACCAAATGCAAAAGAGCAGAGATTAAGGCATTGCCAAGCCACTAAAACAGATGAGAAGTAAACAACAGATACACAAGCCACAGAAACTTTAGCAGTGCATGCAAAGGAGTGGGACAAAGGAAATGCTGCATGCCAACATTTCCCATGGCACATGGCAGCTCGAGGGGGAAGCTAAGGAAACTCAGTTTGGGATTGCATGGCCTCGACACAGCCACTCAGGACACCAAAAAAACTGAGAGCTCCTGTTGCATAACACTCCTGCACTGGCAAACATCTGAGGGACTAACTGCTCAAAGTTCTAGGACGACTGCTCAAAACCATCAACCCCAATGCAGAAAAAAAGATCACTAAGCAGTTTATTATTTAGTGAATGTGCTGAGCAAATGTAAATCTAATTAGCTATGATATCCTGAGAGAAAAAGCGTGAAGATTGATAATTTGATGTTCAACTTTCACAATGTATTTTATGCAAAAGTATTTCATTATATAATTCAGTTTTCTCTCTTTTATTTCCAACTATGATCTCATTGCCTTAATGGCTTCTTTTATAGGTTCAGAAAGAAAATTTATTTTTCCCATAGAGTTTATGAACTGACAGAAAAAGCACCTAAATTATATTGATGTTGATTTGGCCATATGGCTAGATTTAGAGCAGCTACAGAAAATTTTCATAGTGATACTAACAACCAAGCAAGGAGAGAATCCTGACAGCAACTGCATCCCTCAAAAGCAGAACTTGATTGCTGTCAATGCTTTTCACCCATTTACACACTGCAAAAATGCAAAGGGTAGGTAACTGCATTATACTATCATGTATTTTGCACCCATTTCACTGTCAGTATTATTTTAAAATATGTCCTCAAATAAGCCCTTAGTTGGCCTGCAAAAAACTGTAATACAAGCAAGAATCATCAGAAAAGCAGTTTTAGACTGAATTTCCCTTTGTACATCCCAACAAGCCTTTAACTTGCACTACTTATAAACTGGAGAGAGAGAAGTCATCCCTCAATTTTTAAATTATTACTACTTTCAATTTTCATATGCAAGTTGGTTTTTTAATTATAATTTTTAGGTTTTTAATAAAGCAACTGAGGACTCAAAATAAACTCCCTAATACTCCATTTCACTATTATTACTTAAAACGTAATTTAATTAAAACAATTAGTAACAAGTATTTCAGCTGGAAAAATGTTATCTCTTCTGAAATTATCAACTCAAAATATTTTTGATTTTGTGCTTAAAATGAGGTTTTAAGCTTACAGTCCACTGCTTGCAATTTCTTCCTTCAATCAGACCACGCATGGATTTCCGGATAAATCATCAAATTGTACACATTTTGATGTGAAGGATCAGCAAATTAAGTGTTTTAGTATTAGTATTAGTATTTAGTATTTATGTTCTGCAAAGAACATGTTCAACACTACTACCCAAGAATTGAATGTGTGAGCACAGGACCAGCTCCTCTCAGAGAAGTAAATCTGTCAGTAAAGCCACATATTGCAGTCCAGCCTGGCACATCACATTATGTCTATAGTTGGTGAAACCATAGACAAAATGTTTTTAAAACATTTTTGAAGTAAAATAGAATCTGAATTTTAAGTCTTGGTACTCCTACATTTGATCCTGAGCAAATGGTTTCATTTCCTATTTGGCCGCAAACCTATTTTCAGTGACAACAGGAAGTTAGAAAAGTTTATTTCAAATGACAGCCTGGATGTATCTACCTAGAAATGAAACATGTTGAAACTTTTTTTTTTTTAAATGTGCAGTGAACCAGATGCTTAAAACCATACACATATCAAGTTATCCCTCCACAGTTAAAGATTCTCTCCCATTCTATTTTCTTTTGATACTGAAGTGAAAACAGGAAATGTTATTGGGTCCTGCTTGTGGGAAAATGATCTGGGAATCAGAAGACTGAGCTGTCAAAAAGAGCAGAATTGGCTTGTTTAAAAAAAAAAAAAACAAAAAAACCCCAAACCACACAAACAACAATGTCAAGGGTCAGTGATATAGTACAAAAAAGCCCCCTGCTGCAGTTCAAATTTCCCAAAGTGTTTTCTCCCTTCTTCATTTCATTAAAAACTAGTGGGAAGACTAATGTGTCTAGAATGATTAAAGACACCAAAATCAATGCACTTCAGAAGCACGAAAAAAGAAATTAGAGACTGGCACTGCGTGCAAATGGTACCACGGCTTCCCAGTCACTGCCAGTGGGAAAGGAGCAGTCCTTTCCTGCATCCAAGAGGAGCAGTCTGTCCTGGAGCAGTATCTCAACATACTCAGATGACAGTGACATCAAGTGCTGTCTGTCACAGCAGGGTGTCACTCTAGGGTGCAATGAACCCTACAAGCCCCTGTGTCTCCTCTCCTGGGGGTGGAAAACGCTCCCATGGGCAGCCTGGCTCTCAGCCTGCTTACAGCCCCTGGGTGGTCACTGGGATGGAGGGAGCGGAGGAGCCAGCCCAGAGTGCTGCCAGTGCTTCCCCTGCAGTGTTTGTGCACTGCCAGCACAGGCTCCTGCTCTGGGAGGAGCTCCTTGTTGCATCACCCTGCTGCTGCAGGGGCTGCTGCAGTCCTGCATCAGCTGTGCCTGCTGTGGCCATGCACTGAGCACAGCAGCACAGGTTCTACAACCTGCAGGGCAGGGAGGGCACCTGAGCACATCTGCAAACGCTGAGAGAACACAAACAGCACGCAAACAACCAAATACAAAGAGGAAAGCACAAGGTGTGAAAATCCAAGGTACTGCTTAAGCACAAACAGAGGCAACTTTTAACCATCTGTAGCTGGCTTCTGAAACTGAACATTGCTTTCCAAACTGCCGTGATGCCAGTTAAAGGTGTGTGTTCTTTTACCACATTAGGTGTCAAGGATCAAGGCTTAAACTTTCCATTGATCACTGAACAATCCCTCCCCTAGACCTCAGAGCAGCACTGCCAGATAAGGAGCTCCAGCCGTTAAAAGATTTTAAAAAATATATAAATAAATCAAAATGTTTATTATGTCTAAGAAAAGCTTCAGAAAGATGCTGCATGGCACTGACATCTCTGCATAATTCAACAGTGTGATATGAAAAATGCAAAAGAATGTAAAACTTACAGTTTAATAAATCTGTTCTAAATCACAGGAACAATTATCTTATGTTCACAGCATGTAATACTAAGACTATCTGAATGGAATGAAGCTTTCCCCCATCCATCCAAAAGTGCTTAGAAAGGGGCTCAAACAGGGTATTATTCCCATGTTGGATATTCAGCTTCACTTACGCTATTTTATTTCAGAAAACACTATCAGCAGATCTGAAAAGTTTATTCTAACAAAATAATCACAATATAGATCTGTTATTTAATTTTAGATTAAATTTAGATTAAAGACAGAGCAGCAGCAGTACAGATATTTTTAGTCTTATTCAGAAAAAATCTCCATCTCCAATTATTTAGTTTAAAATTAAAGGGACCTTCTTCATTACAGAAATTATGTGGAAATAGGGAGAAAGAAATTTTTGCACACCCCTTCTTTTTTCTGATAGGAACTGAGACTTTGCAGAATCATACTTGAAATTATAGTTGATTTGAATGAAAAGTGTAAAAAATTAATTGCAAACTATAACAGGCAATCAATTGTCTTATGAATTGTTTCTAATTTTGTTCCTTCATACATATTTGTTGCTCACGTAGTAAAAAATGAGATAGGTGTTTTCATTTACTGCTATTCCAGGCACATTGACTGATAATCCTTCTAACTGACTCAAACTGCCCTAAAAACATTCATGCTTCTTTTTCTCTCACTGAAGTCACTTGTCAACCTCGCCAGTCCATTCCTTCATTCATTCTCCAACAGCTGCTCTGATGTGGAGTTATTCCTCCAGCAGCAACTTGAGAGCTCTCCTGTCCCATCTCCACAAGACCTGGTTTACCAGGACCTGCCTGAAAGCTGCCCCTTGCTAAGGTGCCAGAGTTGATAGTGCTTGGTGGGAACTGCCTTGGGCCTGGAGTTGAGAAAGAAGTTTTCCGAAGTTTTCCAAAAAATGTGCTTGGTTTTGGTTGGTTGGTTTTGTTTCGTTTGAATTTTTGGCTGTACAACTGATGGAAGAATCCTGTCAAAGGAAAGGAGCTTAATCCAAACTCCTGCTCAAAGCAGGATCCGATTAGCTGAGGCTGCTGAGGACCATGCTCAGGGAAGATCCAGCACCTCCAGGAGTACAGAGAGCTCCAGCCTTGGGCATCCTGCTCCACTCACCCATTTATAGGAGTATTTTGTGTCAGAATGGGTGCGGGTGTTGAACAGGCCCTGGGGTGGCTCTTACTGCAATTTTGAACCTTTGTGACAGGAAATGTTTGGGGCTTTCATTTTAAAGATTAAGGAGTAAATAAAGCAATAAAATAAGTGCAAATTAGTAGCCAACAGCGATTGTTGAAATGAATTAATTGATATCAATAATTATCAATATTCTGTAGTTTCCTTGCAGAAGGGCTATTTAAGCAATATGCTTATCCACTGTACCAATAGTAACTGACAATAAAACACCATCTAGGGATAGAGTTTACAAGTGGCCAGCAAATTAACAAATTTAGATCTTAACTCTTTACTATGGAATGCAACATCATTGTCTTAAAAGACACAGTAAATCACAAACTACTGAATATTTTTTGGGCATTATTAATAATTTTCTTTAATTTTTTTTTTCTGAATGAAGTGACAAAGGTCTTTAATTTAAATGAAAGAAAAGAATTGATAGCAGTGGATTTAAGAGCCTATTTCTTTTCAGTCAAATATACATTTAGTTATTATATTCATAAATAAAAACAAACTGCCATCCCAATTGAGGAAAAATAAAAGATGAAAGAACTGACTAACCTGATATTAAATCTAGCTTTAAAATTGATTACCTATCACCGAATGCTTCATAAATGAGAAGATATTAATAATTTAAAATGTTCACTGTGGTGGCTACACAGTATTTATAATTTATGGTGCTCTCTCCTCTAAGTAGATTTCAGTGAAATGAAATGGTAGTCCCTCATGGGAACAAGCATCTGATCAACATAAAGAGTGTACAGACACTGCTGAGAAACTGGCAGCACCACTGCAAATAGGCTTTTACTCTGCCCGTGTTTTTGAACATCCATTGAAGGGGAAATGGTGGCCATTCAGGGCAGGAACAAGGCAGTCCAAAATGCACAGCTGAAAAGCAGCTCCTCTTGCTCTAAGATTTTGCCACAGAAACATCAAGAAATTTGCTTTATTTTCACAGCTGCCTAGAGCTGTGCAGGTGGAACACACTTGTAAGAGGAGGAGAGTCCTGGTTCTACAGTCTGCAGTGCAGCCTGCATTTCTGGAGGTCTTGCCTGGGTGTCAGGAAAGTGCCAAGCAGCAATTGAAACAAGCTTCTGTCCTGACCATCTGCAGGAACTGCAGAGCAGTTGGAATTTCCAGCAAGGAACCCACCTCCTCCCCTCTCTCCCTAGCACCCAGCATTAGTTCCCAAGAACAATGACTCCTTGGCAGGCAGACTGTCAGTCACAGGAGATCAAGTGCTTGTGACAAAGGCGTGAGGAGCTCCCAAGCAGCATTTAGGAACCAAATCCTTTCAGAGCAGAACATTTTTCACCCTCAGCTGGCACATTCAGATCTCTACTCGAGTGAGCTTTTATGTCCTTAGGCAGCAACAAATAGGTATGGAGGAGCCACAGCTGGAGAGAATGCGATTGGCACTTCTGCTGGCTCGTCACACTGTCCCTGTTAGCTCCCCACTGCCCTCCAGCAGATCACTGCATGTTAATGGCAATCTCTGAGACAGCAGGGATGCTCCTAATGATCATAAAGTGATTACAAACACAGAGTGGCTTCAGGCACAAGAGTTACGTCGTGTACTTACTGGAGACGCGTGCACTTGTGTTATTCGTAACTGGTTTTCCAAATCTTGAACTTTATTTTTCAGTTCTGCATTTTCAGTTTCTAATTCTTGAATCTACAAAGCAAGTGGTTATTCAACAGCTATTGGGATAGTCATGGATTTCAGCAACAGCATTCACTGAGCATAAGTTTCATCAGAGATCTGATGATTTAGAATCAAGGTTTAACTTGTTATCTGACTACAAAACATAATTAAATTTCAGTATCCTCTATATTTCAACCTTGCTTTTTAGTGTCCTTGCAGGACAGAAAAACATAAAATATTTTTAACACCTTTTTTTTAGTCTATTTTTACCTTCACAATCAGAGAATAACGCTGGAAATTATGCTTCAGTTAAAAGCAGGTAATCCAAACACAGCAGCATGTACTTTTATCTCTTAAAAAGAACAACATAGTTCAGAACTTACTCTTTTCTGTAAACCTGCAATTTGTTTCCTTGTTTCAACATCTTTTCCTCCGGATTCCAGGAATTTCCTGTAAGCTAAGTCAAATGCTTGACCAATTGTTAAAGTTATCTCTTCCGCCTTAACATAAAACATAAGACTGAAATTAGTGCATTAGGAATACTTGCTGGAGCTCCTTTCATTTCAGAAGATCACAAAATACTTTATGCCATGGATCATATCCAAAGGCTTTGCCCCATCCACCATGAAGCCAACAAAGGAGCACAACAGGCACCCCTCAGCAAAATACCTTGGCAAAATATTTTGAAAGAATGTAAAAATACTTTGGATAAATAAAGGAGATGGGACAGTATAGATTATGTCTTCAATTTCCACAAACACAGATACCATACTGTACAATGGCTTTCCTGATGACTTCTGAAAGCAAATACAGCCTGTTCAATCATTAGAGAAAGTCTTTGCGATTTAATGAAATAATGTTTTCATGCCAAGGGATATTTTGACCCCTATTGATTTTAAATCTGGATTTCAACACTTATTTTAATGACTACTATAAAAGCTCGCTCAGAATACTGCAGACAAGTATTTATCTGCTCAACTATTTTCAACTACATATAGCCAGGGGAAAAAATCCGCAGAAATTGCATTTGTATGAGCAAAGAGCAATAATTTACTAGTTCTTTGCTCATGCATATCCTATGGTATGATAAGTTTACACAGTTAATGCAGAATATCTACATCAAAAATGATGGAGGTAAAATAAGCCTAAAGGAAGCTGATGGAGGACACCAAGGTTTCAGAAACAAGTGATGCCAAAGCAGGACCAGCAAAAGTTGAACACATAGATACATCCCTCACTTAGTGCTTCAGCAGAGAAATAAATACAGTAAGGAAGAACTGGTCTGTCTCAGACACCAGAGAATGTCAGTGCTTGGTGCAGTGAGTTCTCTGGGAGTGCTTTGTGGTGTTAAACTTGAGAGATGTGGCAGGGAAAGGGGTGGACAAAGAAGGGAGAGCCTCTCTGTGATAAAATAATAAAAACCCAACAAACAAACAACACACAAAACCCCCAACATAAAACCAGAGACAGACACATCAGCAGAAAAGCCTGCAAGGGTATCTCAGCCCCAGAGCTGCAGTAATCCCAGCAAACAGCTGTGCAAACATCCCAAGCCTGGTGGGATGGAGCCTGCCCTCCGAGAGTGCTGCAGATGCTTCCCCCAGGAAGTTCATCTGGGCAGCACAGGAAATTATCCCAGAAAACCACCTCAGGTCACTGAAGAAAGAGACTCTTCCTTCATTTAACACATCTAAGCTGCAAGACACCATAGTGGCATGAAAAGCAGAGTCCCAGTCAAAAGGCAGGCTGTCTCCTATGAACACTCCCACCTCATTTCAGGGCAGAGCCACCAGCAGCACAGTGACCTCGGGCCCTGCAGGGCTCCTCAGTACTTACACACTTCTCACTGTCAAACACATAGCACAGGTGCTTGTTTGACTCTGAGTCTTTGCATATGAAAGTAAATATCCTCTTGTCAGTTTTGTCATCAGCACAAAAGGATATCCTGTGGAGCTGACAGTTGTGCTGGACCTCCTGCAAACAAACAGAAAGGTGATTTTTAAGAAATTACGGCACTCAGGATAAGGATGCACAAAGGAAAGCTCTGGATTTCCTCCGCAGCAGGCCACTGCAGTAACATTTCTGAATGTCTCTTACTGTACATGAGAGCACCCAAACATGGACTTAACGTGTAGCAGAAACTCAGCAAACTCATCTCCTAAAAAGCACTCCTGTTTTTACTGAATGTAAATAGGAAGTTTTTATTTGGACAGCATTTATCTGGAAGTGCTTATTTAGACAGTAATTTCTGCTCTAGAAAATTGATTTTACCTTGCATCTCTCTGCAATTTATTTAGGGCCTGGTTATGTAAAATAATCTGTTCTTTTTCCAGGTGCACATATTTAAATTTCATCATCCTCCAAAATTTGTTAAAATGGATTTACTGAAATGAGTCCTTACTTTGCTACTTCAAATAGAGAAAATAGAAATAAAATTACTTTGCTAAACAAATAAAGAGAAACAAGTCTGACATACAAATACTTGTTTACTTGAGGTGCCACATAAGCAGCTTTTAAGCATTATTATTTGTATATGTTTGCTACTTTATTTAATTTTCCATTAAAAAGTAAGTTCTAACTATTTAAAAAGTTGAAATTGCAATGCTCTTCAGCTGCGAGAACTTGACAAGACTGAAATAAACTATCTCAAATATTTTTTGTTGTTTTTCTTCAACAAGTCTCCTCTTGGTATTTTATTTTATTTGGCTTATTACATGGGAAAGCAGTATTTGCTTTAAAGGAAAATATGTCCTTTAGATGTGAACTATTATCTATTAAAATAAAAAAGTCTGTGCAGCACTGGGGTTCCCAGATTGCTGTAAGCCCATAAACAAGGCTATGCCTGCTCTGCACACAACCAGAAAAAACCATAGCCAAAAAAATGCACCCTATGAGAAATCTTTTCCCCTTGCCCCAAGTGAGTTCATTTTCTCAGTCTCTACAGCCATTCTGAGTATTCTATTTCTCTCATGTCCCAAATCTCTGCCCTGTGGTAGCTCTTTAACACACAGAAATAACAACCTGCGCTTGCCCAGGCACTGTGAGGTTTACAGATCCATATAATTATTTTATATCATTTAAGGACAGAACCACTTCTCTATGATCCTTTTTTGGAGTGCCAAGTATAGAATCAGGTCCTGATGTATGAGCTGGCCCCCTGTTCCTACTGCCATTAATACTGTGTGACTAAAACCCAATATTCTGCTGTAACACACTGAAGTGCTTTGTTTCAAAAACACACTGCAAAAAACACTAATTAGTGCTGATAACATGAAACTGTGTTTCCTAAAGCATTTTATAAGTTGTGTAAAAAGAAGAAAAACTCGACTGAAATTTACATGCAGCTACAAGGAATGAAGTGGGGCAGATAAAAGGACTGCTCACAGTTGCTCACTATTCGATTGTAATAACAACATTGCTAAGAGATTAGAATGTTCCTACTCCCTCAGACATATATCCCACAGCTTTCTGTTAATCCCTGCAGGAAGGCTAAGATCTTCTGGCATTTCAAAGTGTTATTTTAAAGCAGTTTTTGCCAGGGTTTGGTGTTTAGCAACCCCATCTCTGCCCAAAGGCATAAGGAAGATGCAAAAACTCCAATTTAAGTTGACATGGGATATTTTTTGTCCCCTCTGCTTATGTATGATCTGCTGAGTTCTGGTTGTGTAAAGAGTCTGAAATAAAAATGGGCTGCAAGTATCTCTAGTTTTAAATTACAGCTACCATTTGAGAAAAAGCACTGCCACTGCCTGAATGCAGCAGTTACTCCTTAATTAAGAAGCAGAAACAAAAGAATCTTCCCAATTCAATATTCAACATATCTATGGAAAGGTTTTTATCATATGCAGTATTAACATTTATTTAGCTCATTGTTTTCATCTTCCTCAAACTTTAAAAAATCCTGCTGTGAAAAGATTAAAAAAATTGAATGTCACATTACAGCTACAGCATTGCCTTCAGGACTATCATGTATCCTCCAGGGAGGATGTCACTCAGGTGTTGTAACAAAATGTGGTATTTTAGAAGACTTTTGCCATCAGTAGAATTGTTTTTGCTATAATACTTTAAAAAATACAAAACAACACAAAACCTTAAAACCAGTGAAACAAATATTTACTAATTTAGCATGAAAAAACCCATGTAAGTTCCTTACCTTTGTTTTTGGATCTAGAATTTTCACACCATAGATTGAGATTTGTAACTCAACTTTTGGTGTCTTTTGGCCTTCAGATTTCTTGATGTGCCTTGCAAACTGAAACACAAAAAGCACAACCACAATCACATTAATAGTAAGTTTATTTGTTTTTATTAATTCTCATTTTCTCTCAACTCCCTCCACCTGAAGTTGTTTCCTTCCTTCTTCAATAAGCTTCCCATAAACAACACCAATAATTCCATGAGTCTCAGTTGGGCACAGACCAGCATTTCTAACTGTGCACTACAGAATGTTCCTAAAATTCAGGAAGGAGTATTTTAAAATTACTTAGCATGTTCCCCTGAAATTTTATCTCCTTTTTATGCACTTAATTGAGGCTTTTGCATGAGATTTCTCTGAGAGCAGCAGAAACACGAACACTCTCAGTTTAGCAGCTGCCTGGTTGTGAGCAGGGAACATGAGTGTGTTTTCAACACCCCACTATTTCTCAACTCACTTCCATACTTGCTCATGGAGGGTACTTCCAGAAGTTCCTTTAAGATATTCCATCCGTCATTCTAAACAGGGTCAATTTGAAAGCACAACAGTTGCCAACACCTAAGTACTTGATCTATTTTATTCTCAGAATTAACTGCCTGCAGCACTCTAGATGATGGTTAGCACTTTGTATAACCGGGTTGGGTCCAATATCCTATTCAATACATTTTCCATCCTTTTCCACACTTTTCCTTCTCTCTTTCATGAACACTGCCTATAAAATCAGCACAGTATCTTAAATTTGCTCTGGCAAGACAGTTAAAAAGTGGCCTAAATTTGGGTACCTTTCTTAGCAAATATATGTGATTGCTCCGTATTTTGCTCTGTTACTAGAGCAAAGTATTGCCCTTTTACTATCCAGTCTTTGATAGCCTGGAATGACATTTTCAGATGCACAAATGAGGAAGATGATCCACTAAGGGCCAGAAGTTGGGGTCTCTGC
Source organism: Cisticola juncidis (assembly GCA_013400215.1). NCBI lineage: Eukaryota > Metazoa > Chordata > Aves > Passeriformes > Cisticolidae > Cisticola > Cisticola juncidis. The sequence continues at coordinate 1,839,156 of VXBR01000802.1, forward strand.
TTCAGAGCTCTATGTTTGAACACATTATCCCCAACATCCCCATTCAAGAATAAACTGGGTGTGTAATTCCCCACCAGCACAAATTCTCTGTGTCAGAAGTCAATGAGGACAAGGGCTTTTAGTGCCACCAAGAACCCAGAGAGTCACCAAGGGTACTGTCCCATTGGATCTGGAAGACACAAGCCTGAATTGCCTTGTGACTGAGAGGTGCTTGGCTGTAGACAGCTGACATCTCTACCACACATCCTTAAAAACTCTGAGTACAACTAATTATTCATGTAACTGATAGTTCAGGGTTTGGATTTTTGCTCTGATCCTTTGCCAACTAGTACTTGGAAAATCTTTCCATAACACAAGTGCTTTACACATTATGACTGTCAATCTCTTTTATTTCATTTGGTTATGGGCAGATTCACTCATGGCAAATTATTAACTAGTTTGGAGAACCATCCTAAAAGCACAGAATGAACCTGTTTTTCCCTTCCTCTCGATTTTATTCCTCATTTTGATGGAATACTTATTGGACTTTTAATAGCTAAACATTAATTTATAATTAATTCTATTAACTTCACGCAGTAGCAGGTTACCCAGACCATTAATTACTGATTTATGCACCCCAACAGCTGATAAGTATCACATTCTTGGTGAAACAAGCACCCTCCCACACCAACACCCCCAAACAGCTATCTATCCCCAATCTAAACCACTCTGTGCCAGTCTCAAAACCAACTTTTCAGTATAAATACCTATTTTGCATGTCAACATCCAGAACTGCTACACTCATTGGCCAAATATTTTATAAAGATTCATACAGGAGGACTTACTAGTGTGAACCAATTAGTTGAGAGTCAAGAAAATATAATTTCTACTTCTGCCTCTTGAGCATCATGTATATACCTCTTGCAATACATCCTTTTCCCACATGCCTTTTTAACTTCAAGCCCATGTCTTGCTATAAACACTTTAAATACACATTAATCCCTGTTTTATTAAGGTGTGCCATTCAATATGCATCTTTAAATTTTTTTTAAAGAAATTTTATAGAAAATAAAATTTTAAAAGTCTTAGTTGCTGGTTTACAGCATTTTGGCCAACATCTGTTGACTTTAAAGGGCAATTAAAATTCACAACAGAGAAAAAAATAATTTTGTTTGATAAAAATCACTCATTAAAGCACACAAAATCTGTCCCAAATTTTATACTGCAAATTTAGCCTTTTAAGTCTGTGCTTAAAGAGGAAAAATATAGGACAACAATTGCTTTATTAGCACAGATTTTTTTCCCAACATAAATAAAAAACTTAAAGTGTCTTTAGATAATTTTTAGATCATGCTTTTATCCATTAGCTGCACTCTGCCAGCTTTCCTCTCTGATTTGTAATTTCCTGATGTCCCTTCACTGAGTGGGACCTTGAGGACGTGTGATCCCTTTTCTCAGTACTGTGCACTTTGCCAGGCTAAATGGAATGAGTACAAAATCCAGAGATCACCCGCAAGTTTGGACATCTCAATTCCCAACGTACTCAACGGTGCCCAGAAAGATGCCCATGGAACAACCAACCCTGGGGCACAACCCAGCTTCAAACAGCCTTCAACTGGAGCAAATCCTGACCTTTTGGAAATGTCCTTTTGCAAACAAGCCCTGCTTGAGTCTTTTTGTGCATGAGTGAAGAGAAAGCACAAATAATATTTGATTTTACTGCATTAAACTCATGGCGTGTATTGAGAGTGATGATGGAACGTTTGATTTTCCAACAGCAATCATCTCAGAGTCTCAAACAACAGCTACATGAAAACAGTTGTAGTTTTTAAAGAGCAAAAGATTTAAAGGAAAAGATTTGAAACTAAGTGATGTGAATAACTTGCACAAGTTTTAGAACAGCTGGCCAAAGCCTGCTCCAAGTAGTCAACATTTAGAACACTGAGGAAGTTCCAGAAGGCAGCTCTGTGCCAATTCTAAAAAAAGGGTGAACAAACTGACCCTACCACGTCTCCACTCTCAAAAAGCAGAAATCCAGTTCAAGAACTAGAGAATTCAAGTGAGATGAAATTAATGATGATCAATATTTTACAAAAAATGCAGCTTGTCCAAGTAGACAAGGCATCTGTGTTTTGTATGCCATTATATTTAAGAAAGTGAAGCAATAGAAAGAAAGTGTGAGTTAAGTTAGTTACATTAGTCTCCAGATGTAGTTATAAACAGGAAATTGTCATTGGGAAGATATGTTTCTAATGTATTCCAGCAGGGTTTATTTCTTAAGCATGACATTATTGAACAATGACCAGGAGAAAAATAATTACCGATAAAAACTGCAGGCAGAAAAGACAAGAGAGGGAAAAAAGGGAGAAAACTAATGATCTGAAATCTAAAATCATAACAGAGGAAGTTTGCAGAGCACAGAGACTGATGAAGGGGCAAATAACAGAGAGAACCTCATCAACCAGAACACCACAGACTGGCATCCCAACAGAGCCTGTTGTTTTCCTCCCAGCAACCTGCAAATCCCACACGTGGACACAAACTTAGGGTCTTGGGAGACTGCCCTGTGAGGATGGAAGGATGAAGTCTTGATAACGTGGTAGGACTTCCCCTAACTGAGGGCTTCTCATGAAGCCATGACTGGGAAGGTATTTCAGAGAGATCCTGAAGATGACAATGGCCACACTGCATCAGCTGCTGGTGACAAAACACTCCAGTGCTATCTGCTGAGGGTTTCAAAGGCAGAAGGACACTGACAAAATGGAGAGAAAAATCACAGGATATTTACCAAAGTTAGCAGAGGGCTGGAAAACCCACTTTAAGACACTCCCTAAAATCAAAACCAGGCCAATGGTGAAAGAAACCAATCACAAAGGAACCCCTTCCATACAGACAAATGAGTTTTTAATCCAATGTTTACTGGGTACAGTGAACGGCACACAAAGATTAATTCAGAAAATGTGTGGCAGTTCCTTTTTTAGCATTTTTCCTGCCCACTGCCCTGTGCAGTAACAGATAACACACAGATACTGATCAGCAATTTCTTTTATATCTGACATTCTCCAGAATGCCACATCCAGCCACCTCCCAAACTTGTGTGGGGTTTGAACAGCACATCCCAACACTGAGTTAGGTATCAGGAATTTTCTCTTTTATTTATTTCTAGTCATTCCTTCTACCTAAGGAGGACCCCAAGGGACCTCTGGACACCTGGGAAAAGTACAAACATTATATTTTCCTATCAGCACACATTTGAAACCAAGTAATATTTGTATCTCACACAGTAACAAGATTATTTAAGAGGGTAAAAATCTGCAGCCTCCCATTGGCATCAGAATGGAAAATGATATAAAATTATAATGAATCACAGCATGGCTTGGGAAGACACACGACGGGCCAAATTCTTAAACTGTTAGTTTATACATATAATGTTCTCAGGCATGAACTCCAGGTTTGATCCAGCTCAGTGGGATGGGCTAGTCTGTGCTCAGCTGCTGCAGAATTAACATTATATTTTAATGGCATTTCTAGGGAAAGGAACAGATACAAATAAACCTATTTTCTATGGTTTAACTTAGCTTTAAAAATTAAAAAAAGAAAAACCACCCATGTATTTTGTAATTTATCACAGCAGCAGGGGAAAATGCATACTCTAAGAGCCTTATTAAAATTAAATTTGATGTGTTTATGTCTCAAGTCTTAGCAAACCACAAGCAGCAAAAACGCCATGAGGAAAAAAAGAATCATGTTTTCAAGACAGGAACTGGAGCTAAAGAATTAATTGTTAAGACTTATTATCTCTATATATCTCTAAATCAATTTCAGCCATGCACTCAAAATGATGTGCTTCTCTTTAATACTTACATCTCCCTGCACAATTCAAGATTTAATTAAAAACAGTTGAGACACCAAAAGGGAGATGTTCCTGTGATCTGGGTGCTAACCTTTATCCCAGAGAAGAGATGTTCAGGTCTTTTATACAATGCAGGTCACCACTGACAAATCAGACATTGCACTTGACACCTTAAAAGAGCCCTGGTTAGGGCAGAGTCGTTGGATAGGCTGGGAAACAGCTTTGTTATCTGTCTTGGAGAAGATGCTTCCCCTCCTTTTTTCATTAAACATTCATTATGAGGAAACATGTCTGAAAAAAAACCCCAATAGATCCCATTATTTTGCAGTGCCTTCATGTCATCTAATTGGTCATGTTATGGTCCCAACCCTCATGGACATCTGATGTGCACATAATGGAATTATGGCCCCTGAAAATGGCTCTCAAGAGTGTAAAGGTCACTGAAATGCAAAATTCAATCTCTCAGTAATCAGCTGGGCAGGGAAAAAGCCACCCAGAAGTGTATATCTGTGGAGCAGATTGTATTTTATTTTCCAGACACACACAGGACTGAGGAAGGCTATCCATCTATTACCCACAGTGCAGAAGACTGTGCAGTCTTTTTTTCCATGTCTCACTTCTTAATAGATTTTTTTGTGTTTTGTTTTATTTGGGGGTGGGCTGCTTTGTTGTAGCTGTTTTGACATCTTTTGGTTATTTTGTCTGGTGGCATGGAATTTTGGGTGTTTGGTGGGTTTTTGATTTTTTTTCTCCTGGTTGGTTTTGGCAGATTTTTTTTTTTTTTTTTTTTTTTGGTGGGGGGAGGAGCAAGGTTTAATTTTAGTTTTTTTAGAGAAGCAGGGTAAACAGGTATTTTCTTATTCAGCTCTTCACATCTGACTTGCTTTGCCCTTCAGGATGTCCTTGACTGGTCCTGAACCACAAATTCTGCTTTCTGCAAAACTTCAAAGAGAGCAGTCATGGCTGGGAGGCTTGGCTGCAAATCTCTTCATCCCAATATTAAAAGCTTCCCTGTACTCCACCCTCCTCTGTCCTTTCAACAACAAAGGAAATGGAGCTTTAACATGGAAGGCAGCTCAGAACAATATCCATGGATGGTCCCTAAAGGGCAGCAGCAGGACAGCCTCTCTGCATGTCTGGAAGTGTGTGAACCAGCATTCTTCACTTTGTGTACCCTTAGAGGTCAAGGACATGATGAAAAATACTTCAAGTGGTTTCAAATGGTGATTAATTCCATTTGCATTTAGTCTGGTCATCTCCACTTACAGAAAAAAAAAGCAGAAAAAAAGAAGGATAATGAATTGAAAGCTGGGTAAGTGAACAGCCTGAAGTTTGGCCCTCAAAAAATATCTTTTGGAAGATTCTAGAAGAAACAGCCCAAAACTCAGGTGTTTATTCTGGTTTGTCTCTAACTCTCCTCCAGGCAGGTTTCTGAATACTGCTCCTTCCATCTCTCATGCTGTTCTTTCTACCTGTTCCCACCTCTTGCAACGCTTCTAACATTTCATAAGAAGGATCAAATTCATTCCTGCAGTCAAATTGAGAAGTCTCAAATGTCATTAATCAAGGAAAGACATCATTTCACTTAACAAAATGAAGTGTGATTTGACAACATGTGCACATTTGAGTACCACAGGCATGTTTGGATGCAGCACCTGGGTGCCATGTGCTTTAGTTTTTGTTTCATTCCAGAAATAGGTTTGACTAGAAAACTTGAAGGAAAACATGGTTTGTAATAAATTATAAAAATAGTTCACCTATACTTACAAACAAATAAACACATTGGAAAACATTAGTGTTCAACTTTCTTCTTTCTCCTGCAGTACAGCTCCAAGCACTTGGAAAACACAAGGGGAAATCCCACCTAGATAAAAACCACTGGAGAATTCTCTAGAAAAATTAAACACAGCTGATGGAAAAAACTATCTTCCAATTGCAACTGCCCCAGAAAAATTGTCCAGAAAGTATAAAAGTCAAATTTGGGATAAAAGTACAACGAAGCATCAAAAAAGTTTGTCCAAGATATTTTACATTTCTGTAGAACATCAGCTCCACCTGCTGGGAAAAATCAGTTTGTGGAATGGCAGTTTCTGTGCTGGGCAACCCAAATCTCTGCTGTGTTAAGGGTTTCTGATCTAGAGAAGGAAACAGTTTATATCAGATCCTGACTCTGGCATTTTGGTGACATGAGGGCTTAAGATAAATGCTTTGTGGTGGCTGCGTTTTGTGGTCTGCATGTCACTGGAAGCACGTGACTTCAAAAGCTTATTAGAGTGATGCATGTCACTTGTAAAAATAGCTCTACACACAGCTCTACACAAAGTGTCAGCTGTTTTTCTGGTAGCTATTAATCTTAATTAAAAACAAATTATGATTAATCACATAGCAATTAAAGGCAATTCTAGATAATTAGAAAATATAAATATGGCATCAGAAGCTACATGTCTTCTAAAAATCTCTCCTACCCCGAAACCACTTTTTATTTCTTCAATATTTCTTTCAATATGACATTAGTTTTTCAAGCTGTTTTAGTTGCTTAAAATTTTTCAATTATCATTTTCTAAAAACAATTTACAGATATGTGCTTAGTAAAAAATCCAGTACCTCTAGGCTTCTCTTCAAGGACTAAAAATGCACAATGTAAGTCAGTCTTCAAATGAGTATTCAATTAATTGGAGACTGTTTCAAACATAAAAGACTTTTCATTGCTCTCTGAATTCTGTTCCAAGATTTTTCAACTCCTTCCGAAAGTCATCTTTATTTACTTTGGAAGTTCTCTAATAAACTTTTGATTAGGCAAGATCACATGCAATACTTGATATCTAAGCTACAAAATCCCAAACCTGAAGAAAATGTAATTCTGGCAGCAGCTACTCAGACCTCTCTCTCAAAGATGATTTACTTGGACAATGTGTGTAGAAATTAGAGCAGATCTCTACTTACTGTAGTGACACCATAAACACATGCACAACACTCCTGGCTTTGCCCACACTTCTGAGAGCAGTTATTTTAAATCCTTTTTTATGAAACCATAGAATTCAACCCACCCAAAGCCTCCTGTGATTATTGAGAGCCCAGGCCAGCCTGGGGTTCCACCAGTGAGACAGAGACACCAGCATTTGGTTTATTCAGGAGTCCAACACCATGAAAACAGAAGCAAAGCTGCTCCATAGGAATCACTGGGACAGATTTCTGCACAGAACTGACTCTGCTAGGGCTACTGGAATTTTATAAACTACACAAGGTGCACACAAACCCACACATTTTGTTTCCACTGATAGAATGCTGCAATGCTTAAAAAAGGGTCAAACAGCCTAAAACACTTGAAAACAACCAGTCAATAATGCCTCTGACTAGCTGCAGTACAATAAAGTCTTTTTGGCACAAAACACTCTAAGACTCAACTAAACAAATCTTTAAAGGCAGCTGTATTGTTTTGGTAGAATGAAAACAACAGCAAAGAATGTGTTTCAATATCTTAATAAGATTACTGATCCATCTTGTAAGGATGGCTTTCTCAAAGGAAAACTGAGCCTTAAAAACTGAGCTGAATGAACAATCTCATGTTTCCTTTCTGGATTTCTTTTGTGTGGTAAGGACATAATCAATTTTTGGATATTGACTCCCCATGTTTCCTGCCCATTTCGAAGGAGCTTGTTTAAACAAATAATGAAAAGCCTGCAAAAAAGTTATGAAAAGTGCAGTAGCAGGGAGAAAGATTTCTGCATCTAAGCAATCTGCAGGGCCCATAGCTCAGAGCAGCTAAGCATGAAGCAGTGCAATTCCACAGGAGCAAGGCAGGGGAGTGGACTGGAACAATCAGCATTCCCTGCCCAGCTCACAGTGCCGGAGGAGCCCTGAGCTCGCCAGCTCTCTCAGCAGTCAAGGCAAAGCCATGAAAACCAAAAACAGCCCTCACCAAGTCACAGAACTTGGATGTTTTCAGTTGTCCACCAAGTCCCTTGGTGCCCAAGTACATGTAAGAGTAAGAGGAAATTGCAGAAGTCTGATTTTCTAAGCGTTAGCCAGGGATGGCAGCTAAAACACAGCCTTGCTACTCAGTTTGTATTAATGAAGCCCTAAACAAGTCCAGAGAAGCAGCATTACCCATTGGAGTACACTAACTTTATAAATATTCCTGAATAATTGCATAATCTGTATAAGACAACTAAATATTGTACACAGAACAGCTGACCATAGAGACATGATAAGGAAGAACCTACAGACTAAAGAGATTAGTAAAAGCAACTACTTCTAGAGCCAGTGAATTCACCTAGAAAACCTACAAAGTGTCTCAGTTGTGAAAAGAGGTTAAGAGTACATTCCATTTATGTTTTATTAAAAATTCTTACCTTTAATTTTCGAACAGCATCTCTTACAACTTCTGTGCCTTTGGGCTGCTCCACTTCTGTACTGCCTAGAAACTGAAAAGATTGTAATTTGTGAGCAGTAAGTTATGCATTTAAAGGCCTAATCAACTTCAGTAATCTCATTTTCCAATTATTTTCAAACAGCATTTTGGAAAGGCAATTGTTTCAGTAGTTGATAAATAAAAACCCTTGACACAGCTATTTCTAATCAAGAAAATAACAAGAATGAAATTCTATACTAATATTAGCATTATCAAAACTGACTTTAAAAAAACATCCTATACAAATCCGTAAATTAGAGGTTCAAGTACTTTTTTCCACAGGGAAATTATCACGTTGGTAATAACTCTTTTGCAGAAAATAATGAAAAATGCATACAAGATAGATGGAAGATACTTCCCATGAATCAAAATGAGCCAATCATTTGGACTATGTAACTAAAACATTCACATAAGTTGTAAGATAAATTAAAAGAACTGATTTTCCTCTCAGGGCTGCCTGGTATAGTAACTTCATAGATTTACAGGAACTAGTTGCCAGCTTATGTAAAACAAGAGTCATACTCAGACAGTTTCTATTACAGTTCATATTTTTACCAGGTAAAGTTTTAATGAAAACCAAACACGTCTTTTCATATACAAAGCCTAATATTGCAAAGGGACCTTATTTCTTTATTTGCACACTGAAATGCTTCTATTTTCTGTACAGTCACACTTGCCTTCTACTGCACTGTTACAAAATGTACGATAATCCTCCCTAAAACCAAACCCATCTGTGTAATACACTGATTTTCTATTGCCCAATTTTCACACTGAAGTACAGTTAAGTCACACCATGTATATGTATATGATAAAATGATGCCAGGAAAAAAACCCCAAACCCCCCTTTGTTCCCAAAGTACAGCTTTCCATGTACCATGACACACTGAGGCAAGCACAATTTTTAAGTCCTAGCCATGTTGAAATGAATTTAAATTTGCCAAGATGCTGACAATTTAAGCAGAGTAACTCTGAAGTTTTTAGTTCTATTAAACCTTCCAAAAGTGTTTAGTGTAGTCAGTGAACTCAAGGTACTCCTGCAAAGAACAGCTCTACCAATGGTGAAGCCTCATCAGGCATTTCCTACTGGCTCTAAAATAGGAGATGCCACCTTGAAGACAGCGGTGTGTAAATCAAAACACCACACACATCTGCTCTCAGTATTCTGTACTATTACAGTTCTCCAGCCAGGAGACCAAGGGTTTGCAGGAACAGAGCAGAAGGCTCTGCTATTGATTTATGTCTTTCACACAGCATCTCTGATGACTTTAGACTGAGGGGGCAATCTTTCCTGGAAAAGTGATAGCTGCACAAAATGTGTGTAGAGAGGGAAGAATGATTCTTGGCCATGATGGATAGTGCAAGTGGCAGAGACAGAAAGGGAAAGATGAGTGAATAGATGTGAGTAAAAAAACCCAGACTGGTAGGTAAGATCAGATGAGAGTCTAAGAGGAAGGCTGAAACACCAGCATTACTGATATCTGCACACAAGTGTACTTATATCCAGAGCACAAGAGGCACAAGTATAATTGCTGTCAGTTTGTGAGCAGCTCAAGGTAGGTGATACACAGGCAGGAATCCTGCAGAAACACAGGAAACAGGAGCTGCAGGTGTGGACAAGGCTCAGTGAGCAGAGCACAGGTCCCTGCTGCCCATGGAGAAGCTGCCAGCTGGGCCAGATGCTCCATCCATGGCTGTTTCCCAGTCCTGGAGCTGTTTTCAAACCGGCAGTACCAGTGCCAGGGTCAGCAGCCCAGTGCTCCTCAATGCACGTTCAGGGCCAGGCCTCGGGTGGAACTGGGTCCTGCACTCACACAGAGGTGCCTCAGGTCACCCTGCCTCCCCTGCAGCTGCTTCTGCAGAAGGGCACAGGGCTGCCCCACAGTTTTTATTTACTTCCATCCAGATGACCGAGCTCTGATAAAGCTAAGAAAGAAACAGTCATTTCCCCATAACTCTTTTCCCAGCTCTCTCCTCTGCTTCACAGTCCAAGAAGGATGAAGGTATCTTTGCTGTGTTCAGTAAATCCCAGCAGTAGACCAATCTTTCTACAAACAATACCTTCCACAAATACAGTTTTCCCAGAGGCTTGTACCTCATGCTAATTCACATTACTGCCTCAGAAAATGTAAGCATCAAATTAAGCCTCTGCCACAGCTGGGGAATCTGTTAAATGTCACTGAATTTTAAAGCTTATAGTAATGTTTCCCAAACCAGAAACTACTATTTATGATCATGGAGAGGAGGGAGGAGTAGATTTCTAAACAGAAAGATAAACTGCTGAAAGCACTTCAAAAGACTGACAAAACCTGAAGAAAAACTCTGTGTTTGGTCAGTAATTTACAAAAGAAATAAACAACCAAAACTCAGAGAATACAGAAACACCATAAGCATTTTATCAGCATTTATGGACCATAACCCACCAGAATTCCCTAAGTCATTCACTCTCTTCTTGATGAGTGTTGGTTTTGACATTAAGCATCATTACTCAAATTTCTATTGCTCTCAGCAGTTTTGAACTGGATGTGGAATTCAAGCTTGTGCATAATAAACTCTTAAGCATAGGAAAAGATAGTAAGACAAGTTTAATCCAGATATACAAAGAAGATTTGTAGCTTAAGTGCTAATACCAAGAAAAATTACAAGGCTATGCAGTGGTTTGCACTGTTTGTATCTATTTCTAACTCTTTTAATTGCAATAGTACTTTTTTAAAATTCAGGTGTGTTCAAGTTGCTTACACATTTCATGCTTGACCTCCTTTCTTAATTTCTTGGTAAGAGTAATAAAAACAAAACCAGCAATTAAGGGGAGATATTCTGAATATTTGTATTAACTGGACTGTTCTGTTTGGGGAGAATACAGGCAGAATTTCAGACCAAGACAGGTTTGTGACAGCAGAATGACTGTGCAATAAAGGCTGAACAAACAGCTAATGTTTTAATGGGAGTTTTTACTGCTTGCTTTTTCATCTGCTCTCCACCTTTTCTATCTCATCTGTCATCATTTAGTGTTTAATATTAGGTCCCAATTACTGTGGTATTACTCACAATAGTTAAGTTAAGCAAACAGATTTATTTGCAAAGCTGGGGCTTCAGCTGCCAAGGTCACCATGCCGTTTGTACAATCCCTGGCACCGCAGACACGCTGCACTGGGGCTTCCAGGGGAAGCCACCAACAACTCAGCACCCTCATGAAATGGGAAGGTGGCCATTTCCTCATGGTCTTTGCAGTAGACTCTTCTCACCAAATCTCACACAAACACAGAGAACAAATATTTGTTATAGCGGGAAGTTGGTCCAGCTTTGGCATGAATAATAGAATTATTCAGCAGGGAAGAGTTTCTGCACCAAAACTTTCAAAGCAAAAGGGGCAAATGTGAAACCTCCCTTTCCAAGCCCAGGCTCCTTTAGGGAGCAGTGCTGATCCAGAGTTTTGGTTGGGAACTTGGCAAGTCAGTGTTTGTTTTCAGCATTTGAGGCTCCCTTCTGCAACTCGACTCATGCAGAACAACCAGCATATGAAACATAAGTGTTTCCTGAGAGCCAAGCTAACACAACTCCTACACTTCACTGCAGAAGAGGGAAACAGAAAATAACAGCTTACCTTTTGCTCATTCCCTATTAATCCTAAATGCACACTAATAAACTCATTAAATGCTTAAGTGTTCTTTACATAAGTAATGTGTTCAGATACATAATACAGCTGAAAAATGTTTACATATGACTGCTACATTTAATTACTGTCTGCAACTAGCAAAAAGATTATTCTTGAGGTTGCTGTACTCCATGCATAATATGCCTATTCAAACAGACACGATACATAATTTAGGCATGACACTAGACACAAATATTTATGTGTTGTTTAGTCACAATCATACTGAATTTTCATTGGATCCTTGGAAAAGTTGAAAGAAGATGACATTTAGTATTTTGTATAACATAAAGCAAGCTAAAGCAATTTTCTTTCCCACACACTCTTCACTGCAGTCTGCCATTCTTCCAAACATATTCCCCACAAAAAGGACAAGCAGTTATTTTCCTAACATGTTACTAATTCTCGTTTCACTTGCAGCTGTCTGCAATCAGAACTAACTCCTATGAGGCCAGCAGATCCTATCAGTCAGAACCATTTAAGTGTTCCTTTAATGTACAGTGATGTTTGCCATGAAGAAAGTGAGCTGTTGGCCAGCCACATACAAGACAAACACCTCCGATCAAACTGTTTCTAATCTAATATTAACAGACAACCAGATGTGTTCACTCCACATGCACAGATTTGCAAGATAATGCAGCTGCAAAGAATTAACAGACACTATTTCAACATATTAAATCAACAGCTTTATCACCAACAGCAACTGAGAGAAAACAGCCCTGTGATGGCCAGGAGGGCTGTCTTACACAACAAGCTATCAGACAGACCCTTTGTGGGGAATGTCTTTGTCAGAATGTGGGTGACATTTCCCTAGGCATTAACATGAACAAGATTTTTTGGTTCAATTCCATTGTGAAATTATTAAAATTGCTTTTAGGTTTAGTTGTACTTTGGCTGGAGAAAGTATTAAAATAAAGGGTAAATAATCTTTTACTTTGCTTCAATTCAAAGTCAGTTCAAATGTAAGACAACCACAGGCATGCAGAATCCCTCACGTTTCTGACAAGTCTGCTGCTGTTCTGATGTGCCCAGCAGGTCTCAGTGAGGCCAGGTGAACTGGTAAGGTCAGCAGGGCACCTTTCTTCCTTGACATTAGCAGGAAACTCTCCAGAAATTCTTCCCCTGGCAGCTTAGATTTTGACCCTGAACATTTTATTGTCTTCACATATAAATCACATCCAGGTGCTTTTCTTTAAAGCTTAAGTGGGGAAAAAAACTCTATCCATGCTTAAGAAAAGTTAGCTTTACCAGACTAAAAAAATTAATAATCTGGACTCTTGATTAAGAAATAGTTTTAGGTGCCCTTCTAAATATTTAATGTAGACTTCCACTCTTCCAGTAGAGAGCAGTGTAGGATATTTTAATAATAAAACAACTGTTTTCCTTTGTCATCACACTTCAATCTCAGAAAAGAATGCAGTCTTTTGCAGTGACACATTTCTTTTTTACTCTGAAATTCCTGAACATTAAAGGTTCTCTTTTATGTGGACTTGAATGATATGAAAACAGTACTTACCAAACTCATACAATAAAGAAAGGGAAAAAAAAAAAAAGCAAAATTACTGGATACCTCCTGCTAGTGTTTGACAAATTAGCTCCTTCCACCTCCTCAGTTCTACAGGAATGCTGATTTAGTGATGAAAGGAAGACAAATGCATCCCCCTTGTGTGAACACCAGAACAATGGTGTATAAAACAGGAAGGAAAGAGAAGTGGGGCCAGTTGTGAGCAAATGTCTAAGCTCTTAACAACTGCATAAGCCCAGGCAGACTTCTTGCTGAGCCTTGCACACGTGAGCCTTCTCCATCACTCAAACAGCAGAAGGACAACAGGGACCATAACACAAAACTTGGTGTTTTGGGTTCCCTTCTCTTTCCCCACCCCACAGTCCAGTTCCTCACCTGCAGCAGCTTCCTCGGTTTTTGCCTGAGCACATAAATATTTGGATTTTTTCCCCTTTGGAGAGCACTCTTCTAGTGCCACCTTAAAAACAACCCCCAGGCATGACTGCCACTCAAATGAGAGCAGAAATCCAACTCACCACTGGGAGTATGAGGCAAAAAAAGGGCACAGACATCAGCACACTCCCTGAATATCCCTTGCTTGTCTCACATCGAATGTTCTGCACAAATGGTAGCCCTGACATAGGAAAGAAATTCTAGGTATTTTTTGAGGGAGTGTTCAAGTACTACTGGCAAAGAAGAAAAGTGAACGTACAATTAAAACATAAAAATAAAAAAATAAGATTATCTAATGGAATCCAACATTACCAGGTATTTCATCCATCAATAGAAAATATTTACAGTAATTAGGATATGAAGAAAGAAAAATCTATTTAATAAGTTATTGAAATACTTGGGGAGAAAAAAGAGAGTGTTAAAGAAAGGATCATAAAATAATTAGGTTCAAAAAGCCCCACTGGCTTAATTTGTACTTTCTTCTATTCTCTACAAGTGCAGTAATTAAGACCTCTCCAATATGAAATGCACCAGCAGTCATTTCAGTCCTTCAGTCTGTATCTACTAATCAGCAATAAAGAACATTATTTGATAACTAAAGCTCAACATATCTTTGAACAGCTGGCAGACAGAGACAGCAGACATTTCCCTGGAGTAGTGCACCTCACCTGGTTGTGGCTCCTGCCCAAATGCCTGGAAACAGAAATATTCTGGCAAAGATACCTGAGAATCTGAGGACACATGGCAGCCCTAACCCTGCCTACACCTGTCTTCTAACCCATGTTCAGATATGGTAAGAAGAGAAATTATTGAGCCACTGACTGGAGGAACTCTGACATATGGGCCAAGTCAGCTGAATCCAGCTTGGGGTAACCCTAAAGGCCAAAGAACAGAATAATTACACAAGGTCACGTTCCTCCTCAAGTCCCACTGCAGCCAGAGGGGAAAGTAGCACTCCAAAAGAAAAATACAATAGGAATATATGTTTGTTAACCAAAACCAGCTTGTTTGTAAGCAGAACTTCAGAAGACTTTAGGACACACATGGTAAAATGATCAAAACTTAAATCTTCTCTAGTATGGCCACATACTAAGGGGGCTTTATAAACAAAGATAAAATAAAAAATCAAATGAGATTGCAACACAGCTATCAAAGCTGTGCTCTGCATTAAACCACCTAATCCTAAAGATAAAATAATGCTAATACAGCTAGGACCAAGGCACGGGAGGTAAGAGCAGGCTGGAATACAGAAAGGGAGCAGGAAAGGTAACACATGCATCTTGTCAGGGCTGTCACCACAGAACACACCAGTAGCACAAGAGAAAACAGCCGGCGTTCCTTCAGTCCATCAATCTCCCCAGCACTCCAGAAGCACATCCCAAAGTGAACCATGCCCCAAAGAGCTGTCAGACTGAACCTGAAGATCAGAGAGGCTCTGGGGGTGGTGTACACTGTCCCCCCACTGCACACACCACCAGCAGCCACCCTGTAGCCACCCAGCTGCAGGCACAGGCTGAGGGCAGCACAGCTACCCAGGCTGACTCCACCTCGGGCACTGACCAGGACAGAGCCTTTCCCTGCCCCTGCTCCACACACTCGTTAGCTGGAGCTGACAGTTCTCTCCAGCTCTGAGTGAGGAGACAGGAGCAGGAGGGTAATAGGGATAAGTCTTAGGGACAGTCCACCTTGGAGCAAAAAAGGCCAGCAAGCTCAAGTCACTTTTAGAAAATTCTTAAAAAACTTTGATGCATGGGAAAAGGAAGACTCTGCCAGTGCACAAATGCAGAGATGCTAATACTAGTAGTATATCATACTGAAGGCCTGTTTTCC
Source organism: Cisticola juncidis (assembly GCA_013400215.1). Lineage (NCBI taxonomy): Eukaryota > Metazoa > Chordata > Aves > Passeriformes > Cisticolidae > Cisticola > Cisticola juncidis. The sequence goes on from VXBR01000802.1 coordinate 1,854,835, forward strand.
TTTTAATCTCAGGTGCACTTCCCATAGCTGATAAATAAAACCAAGGATAACATTTGGCATGTAATAAACAAGGGCAGGAGCAAATGGCAGCCAGAGCAAATTCATCACTGGAAAACCTAATTTCTGATCATATATTCCCTGTCTGTGACTGAGTCACACAGGTTCTTTTGACAGCATTCTCTCCTCACGTGTGTTGCAACATTCTTTAGCCTTCACATGCAAGAATCCAGTGCTCAGAGGCTAGATAAAATGAAGGAGTAAACTAAAGAAGGATACATTTCCAAAATTTATCTCGTGCTTAAATTTGGACATACTGTGTTTCCAGTTTTGGCTTCTTACACATGTGAGAAGATTTGGTAGGAGAAACTGTCAGATCCTGTTACTGCAGCAGGAGATGTCTGTGAGTAACCCCAAGGCACCATCCTCAGCTCTTTCAGTTCAGTCCACACACCAGTGACACTTACACCAAACAATGGGCTCCAGTCACTGTCTTGTTTCTCTGCCACTGCTCAGCAGCTCTGCAGAGCCTCCTGCAGCACAGCTGGATCCTGCCTGGAAGTTTAAGGATAGCTACCAGCAGAAAACCCAGCAAATGAGCACAGTATTGACTAATGTGCTCTAGCTTGACCCTACATGTGGCCTGAATTGCTTCTGACTTGAGCAGAAAATGACAGAGCTATCCAACCACAGATGCCCAATAACATCCTTGCCAGCTCTGGCAACCCTCTGTTCTTACTCTCATATTATTTTTGATTCCATTTAGTTTGTGAACTCCAGGAATTACAAACTGGCAGCTCTAAGCTGACTGGTCAGTCTTAAAAATACAGCACATCTTTACTTCTGTAAGAATTTTCATTGCTCAACCAATATTCAGTGAAGGTGTGCACAAGAACCATTCTGTATCAAGATAGGACAAAGAGACCTGATTATCAAACCTGAAACTTCCTTTAGAAAGGATATTCAACTGTGAAAAGCCTCTTATACTCACAGAAGACACATCATACTGTTTGAATGCCTCCATTTAGAAAATTTATATTCCTGACTGGATTGCTCCCTGTTAAAAAATATTTAATTTACCTTCACTGAAGAAAGCCACCTAAAACTAAATCATATTCACTATGTTATACATCAAATTTTCAGCTTCAGAAGTATATAATAACAGAGTGGATAGGTTTTTCAGCTTTATAAGTTCATAATTAGACTTTGTTGTCCACCACAGCAACTTGATTTAACTCGAGAACCATTTCTTCATGAAAATTGTAAAGTCAAAGTAGGCCCTTAAGTGTACTGAAACACTGGTTCTTTTTAAGTCCTAGACATTTTCAACTATCTTAATGTAACAAATTTGATACCATTTGCTGCTTTTTTCTTTTTGTTTCCACGAACCAGATGCCAATGCGGTGATTTAATTTACCTTAAACATAAGACCCAAAAATTGCAACTCCTTTATTCTTTGTACAGATGTGAAAATGCAGGGTTAGAAACTTCAGAACACAGAGGCCACTTTGCTTCACTTCCCCCTCAACCTCTGCAGGTGCCAGGCTGCAACCCTGGCCATGCAGTAGCAACTTCACTGCATGAGAAAACCTTTAATGTTTGGGTAAAGCCACTACTGAAGCAAGCTGAGTTTAAAGACCATCTTCTTCAGCATTCCCAGACAGAAAGGACAGACTTCCACATCCACTGGCCTCTCAAAAAACACCTCTCCAGTAAAATGCTACAATTGAAGGAACAGCAAGATGAAGATCCCAAGTGCTGGTATTCTCACAGCAGCTTGAACATGCAGCAGAAGCCATCCAAAGCTGCTGTTCTGGTTGAACAATTTGGCCCTGCAGATTTAACACCCAGTTGGGTTTTCATAACTCCACTGTTCCTTTGAATGCAGCACCTACTGGTTGGCTCTGTATTAGCATCCTGAAACTCTCTTTTTTTTTTACAAAACACAGCAAGCTGAAGCTTGAACTCTGCTAAGCTCCATAAAGTCCTGCTGATCTTTTTTCCTGTTACAAATATTAGGCCCATCTCCCTAAAAAAGAGTGAAAACTGAGCTGAGACAAAAAGCCCTAATGAAGAACCCAGATATGCTGTCAAGTACTTGATAACAAAAGCCTATCTTAATTCAGACAATGACAAAACCACTCTGCTCTAGCAGCAAGGTGAAGCTTTCTAAAACTGGGAGCATTGTGATGCACTCAGAACTTTTAGGGTGCAGCTCTGAGCCAGGGGAGCAAACAGGCCATGACGCCACTGAGAGCAGCTGCTCCTTCCAAGAGATGTTTCCCAGATGAGTTCACTGCTAGGAAGGGCTCTCAGCACAGGCTTCAGATTCTTTCTTTCATAACAACACGTTCAAGACCAGCCAGGAGTTTCCATGTGCCAGTTCAAGGTGGGATTGTGCAATTCTGAGCATTCAGCTTTTAGCAACTGAGGCTGGACACAAAATTCTCACAGCCTTCATCTGCTCAATGTAGATGAATTCTACAAGTTCTGGAAGAAATTGTGATGGATTTATATATATATATATGTAAATAAATAAAAATGAAAAAGTATTGAAGTTATTCTTTTGTACCAAGAAACACTAACAATGTTTTATAAAAGCAGAGATGAAATTCCACAGACATTTCCCATTTTGTGGTTAAAGTTTATTTTGATCTAATTTCTACCTCCCTTGACCTTGACTAACATAATACTGAACTTGTACTATCACACTTTTGCCATGGCAACATGCAATGACATTATAAACACAGAAACAGGAATTCCCTGTGGGACAAAAAACAGAAGTCACAGTTAGGAACATAATCCTCATTCCAACACAAATAGCCTCAGTAATAGGAACAAATAACTATTGTCCCTGACTCTCAGTTTATTAAAGACTTTTCCAGTTTAATGTGAAATAAGAAATGGCTTATTTTAAGGACACTGCATTGCTTCTGAATCAGGACTTTTAATACTACGAGGCTTTCTGCACCATAATTAGAATAAATGACTCCTGATTTAATTCTTGATTCAGAGAATTGATGTGCTGTCAAACAGAGGACAAGGAGCAAACCAGAAAAGAGCTATTCTGAAGAAAGAGCCATGAATGTGTGCAGCTAATGCTCTAGCAGATTGGAAATATAATATAAATTTTGGCAGGCTTTTCAAGGGACCCACATTTTGAACAGAGTCTCAATTTCTTTTTTTAAAGACATCATTACCAGAGAGGATCATCTTCTCTTTAAAATCTAGTATCAGAACTACTTTGTGTGCAGTAAATAACTTGGACATACATTCTGTGGGCAAGATAATAGACACCACTGGCCAAACACGGGTGCTGAGGAGCATTAAAGGACAGGAACATGAAGTGCGTTGTTTTTTACATTGGTTGATTGTTTCTTCTCCTAAACTGTGGATTTCCTGTACTGAGAACCACTTAATTTGTAAAGAAGGAATGAGCCTAACATTTTATTAGTAACACAACTTCAGAGGGAAAACATGTTGAGTCAGTATGCAAAGTGTAATCCACAATCACATGGATAATCTACATGAATATGATAAATTAAATGCTATATCCACAGAAATTAATATCAGCATTTCGATAAAAATGGACAAGAAAATGGCTGTGTTCAATTAAAAAGGATTTTTTCTTTGCTCCTAGGAACTACTTCCTAAACTCCATGTACTTCTTTAAATGTATTGGTAATTTTATACAAATGACACATGTAGACGTCCTTCTCAGGTGCTATATTCACAGAACAACCTCAGAAATTTTCAGAGACTATTTAACTAGGATAGCCAAGTAAAAATCTAATAGTCACTTGTGGAAGAAACTAATTCTGCAAAGAGAGAGAAGCTCGATGCAGCAGATAAATGCACGGGGGAAAAGCACAGCAGCAGCCATGCCCTTAAAAATGCAACACCTTTGAAGTTCTGACAAAATATCTTTAAGTGAGTGTCTTGGAATAATAGAAAAGGACAAGGCAACCTGCACTGCTCCTGGGTGCTTTGATTATTTGGACTGAAAAAGGGGCAAGAGCAACAAGATAGCACAGCTGGGAGGCAAACTGAAAAAGCAAAGGAAGAGCAGGGGCTGGAGAGGAAATGGCTCTTCAACCACAGCAGCTCAAGACCATTTTCATCTGCTACAGGTTCAGAACCACAGCACAAGGTAAGCTGGTCATGGATTTTTGGGAACTGCATTCAAGATTTTTATGGGAGAACACAAACAAGTGGGAAATCTTCCTTTCCAAGGCTGGGAATGTACCCTTAACACACCTCTGCCTCACTGCCTGTGAATGTGCACAGAACACAAACCCTACTCTAAATCCCTCCTCTTCAATTCCATCACACATTCTGAAAACAACTCAGGCAATGGGCCTCAACAAGGGAAGCACTTCTTACATTGGTTTAGCTGTACTGGATCTTTCAGTTTTCCCCCAGGGAATTGGAAGTGACTTCACTGTGATGATTTCTGTTTTATGACCCTAACTGTGTTCTCTATTGTTATTGTTATTATTCTCTCTCTGTTGTTAATCTGGTTTTCAGAAGAAACTCCTTCTTTCCACTAAATCTCTCATAAAAGACAGCTATAAAACAGATGTGATCACCATAATTCAACACCTGGCCTTCAGACACTTGAAGAATATCCATAACAGAGCTCTTTTCAAAATCTGGCTAGGATGAGAGCAGGTTTTTTTTTTAATTATTTGGAACAGAAATAACTCTTTATGTCTCTTTATGTTATCACTTAGCAAATGTGCAGAGCACTACTGAAACACAGGAAATATTCCTCCCGCTGAACACTACAAACTAGAAAACTGGATTTTCTTATTAGAGTGATTATTTTAGCAAAACATGCACCCTGACAACATCAGATATGAAATGAAACCACTATTATCATGACCTAAGATCCACCAGCATATGAGATGAACATCCCTGATGAACTGTTTAAGAGAACATAACTGAGATGGAAAGTAATCTGTAAGTTATTTTACAATGGCAATTGATCCAACAAAAATATTGGCTTTCACTTCTCACTTCATAAAAAATATTATGTTTTCCAATAAAAGATCTCAATTTGGTGCTGAAGTGGTAAAATAAATCTAGTCTAGATCATTATAATGGTACTCATATCATTAGGTGAACATAGAATTAGAAAATTCTGATTCTGTATTTAAAAATCCTTCACATGAGGATTTGGAGTCTTCTCTAAATAGCAACCTAATCCTTTTCCCTACGAGAGCAGGTATTGAGAAGACATTTAATCTTGAGCTCAAGGCATGAAAGCAGAGTTCAAATTTGGGGTCTGATTTGAGAACAGAGATTTGGGGCAGATATGTGGAAAACCTTTGGTGTTACCTTAGTTCCTTATCTTTAAGCTGTGGATGATAAGTCACCCATTTCTTATCTGCATTATCATTTAATTATCCCAACTGAGAAGAAAGCTCATGAGAGAAGTCCAAGGTCTTCTGTTGCCTACTTATTCTGAGCTTTGATCTATGACTATGTGAATAAGGGTAGCACCTACAGCCTCTCTCTCATTATTCTAGAGGCTGCACAAACATCAAAAAGATAGCCCTTAGCTTCAAAGAATTTATGATCTAATGAACAGTGATAAATTGCAGCAACCCTTTGGAAATGCACAGCACAGTTTCAGTCAGTACCTCTGAGCGTTCCTGATTAAAATCAATATAAAACATCGACCCTATTCTTCCTTGTGCACATCAAACAGCAAACACTAACACAAATAAAAAGCTATAACCACTACAAATTTAAGAGAGTGCTCTGCTATACAGTGCACACTCAGAGTGCTTCAGCAGATTTCAAAGATTAAAAAAAAAAAGTGAAGTGGTCCCACCTGTCTCTCTTCAAAACCCAGTATCTAATCCCCCAACCCATGCCTAGTTTTAAAGATTTTAAGCTTAATTTGAACATTAAGCATGCACATGCAATTTTGGGGAATTCTTTTTTATTTTGAGAATGTGTTTGCCTTTGAGAGTTTCAGGTCCCCAGTGCCTCATAAAAGTGCAAGCTGAGCTATGGTCTCTAAATTCTGACTTAAGGAGACCCTGTACGTTCCCAATTTGAATGGATTTTCCCACAATAAACCTGTATGCATGAGTAAACGAGACTTCCCTCCCACCTAATCTTTTAGCTCTAATTAACATGATTTGTTGAGTTACTTATCTGTCCTCCTAGTAGCTTCTCCCTACTCAGAAGCATTGAGAGCTGCACCAGTAGCACAGGACCTCTCTAGTTCTTGCTTCAAGGTGTCTTTTCCTTCAAATTCAACCCTTAGTTCCACACATTTCAAAGATTTATTGGACATCCTTGTTTCTACATTTCCCCCTATTTCCAGTAATACTACAGCAACACATTGAAAAACAACTTGTAAAATAAGAAGACCTGCCCCAATTTGATTTTCCTTAAAGATTCAGAATCTTTAGTTATTTCAGACTGTTTAATTATTTCATAATCTTAAATTATTTCAGAACTAGTTCTGAAAATACAGAAGAAAAGAAAAATGAAATATTAGAGCAATGTAATCCATCATTCCCTTTTAGTGGCACATAACTCCTGGTGAAAATGCAAAACATTTCAAAAAAGCTTTACAAATTACTTAATGCAAGTATTTCTCCTCTGCTGCGTTCCAAAGCAGAAATTATTCATTCCTCTATTAAGTTATACCTAACATTGTCATGTTCAAAGTTCAAAATGCATTTTAAAACAGGTCAAGATTGGTTTTACCCTTTCTGAGCTGGAGTAATCTGAAGGAGGCATTTCTGAGAGAAATATTCGTTGCAGTCCAGGATCCACAGCTGACTAGTGTACATTATTATTTTATGAAAGTTAATAAAGTCAGAGGCTGCAGCTGGTGGTTTGTCTGATGGTTTATTGAGGATGAATCCACATGGAGATCAGCATATGTGAAACTTTTTCTCAGTGGTGAACAGTCTGGCTGTTGGACAGACTCCTGTAGTCTTGGTTTTGTTTTTAAAATTTTATTTCTTGTAGAGTTTTCTATTAAAAATCTTGTGCCATTCTCTTGTTTTCTATAAACCATCTCTTTCTAGTTTATAGGCAGGCTGAGATTAAATATGGGAGATAAGGAGTAATTCATCTGCAAGCCTGATTTAATTTAAAGTAAACCGGTCTATAAGCAGCTGTGGGCCACCTAGGCCACAAGGACAATAATCCAGATGTTTGAACCCTACAGCCTATTAATTCCAGAGTCAGACATGAAACTCACTGGATACTTGGCAGTGCAGAGGCTGAAAGGCCCTGTCTTTGCAGAGCCCTCACGTTCCCACAGCTGACAGCTCTCCTGGAAGCAGAGCTGCAGAGGGAATCCCGGAGGACATGCTAATGAGCCTAATTGGCAGCTTCAACAGACTTGGGGAGAGGCAAGGGAATAAATATGAGCAACAGAGAGGGAACAGAGAGGGATGTGGAGGGTTGAGTACATCTTTGTTGACCCTAAGGTCTCTGCACACTCTTTCTTGCTTTGTTAATTCTGACTGGACAGAGCTCTGAGTTTTATTCACTTGTCTGGCTGCTGAGGGGCTCTGATCCCTGCCCCTAATGGCATTTAAAACTCAATCAGAGCATAGGGCTCTGTTTTGCACCACCTGCCTTTGAAATCATTTCTCAGATGGGAATCAACTGGATCATCTCCAGAGGTCCATTCTACCTATATCACACTAGATTCTTCCATTTCAATTCCCAAAGCAAATCCTAATCCAAATGTAGGACAGCCAAGAGGGAACTCTAACATTCAAGGATACACAGGACATTCCCTCCTCCAAAAATGGAGGGTGTTTCAAAGTCCAACAATGAGCTAAATCTTTTGCAGTTTTGGATTTTCAATCCAGATTATAGTTGTTGGAAATTATATCAATGTGCAAAATCACTGATTTTAAAATTTTCTACCAAAAAACTATCTAAAAGCTATTAAGCTGTTTAAAAAATATTTTTCTCTGATGAGAGAAGTGAAAATTAGACTGCTCAAAGTTAGAGAGGATGAAAAGGTCTGTAATTAAGCAGCCCGGATGCTAAATAAATGGATGTGATGGCAATTTATGTAAGAGAAACAAACTGCTGGGATAAAAAGGAAACCTAAAACTTGCTCAGGATTGGAAATATTTTAGGGCTGTGGTAGATCACACATCAGCCTCAGTGTAGACAAGGGGCTCTGTCTCCATCCTGTTTTATGACATTTTTAACATCTTACTGCATTACTGAGAGGGACTCCAATCACTTCTCAGATCCTCTGCTGAATGCCATTAACTGGACTATCTCTGATTCCTGCCAAGAAGCTCCAGCTCCCATAACCTCCTTGCCTTGCAGAGGTTTCATAGTTGAAACTGAAGTTATGTCAGGCAGGAATCAGAAATTTCAAGGCAAATGGAGCTTATGAAAAGCCCAAAGGATGACAAGCAGAACCTTAAGAAGATGACAGCCCTGGAGAACAGATCAAGAGCTGCTGCTTTGTCCTTCACCTGGAGTTGATAAAAGTATTGACAAACATGATCACTGTTTTTTATCTCAATTCCTCAATTAAATTAACTCTCATAATTTTTTTTAAACTGGAACCTACCACAAATATTTCACTGAAAGATATAGGCCCTATTGGTTCCTTTTCCTGAAAAAGGAAAGAAATTAAACATTATCCATTATACTAAACTGCCTTGCATTACTATACACAAATGGACTTTAAGGAAGAAACACTGAAATTGCTCATAAATTTGATTTATTTCATGAAGGAGAGCCTCTTTTGGAGAATAAGAACAACCAAACCAAGTCTGTTGAGAGTACCTGTTGCAGACATTAAATATTTTATATTTCACTAACATATTTATTCATCTTTGGTCTAATGAGCACCAAATTTAATGACTGTAATGTATCAGAAATAACTAAGAAGTTCAAATTTGCATTCTCTTCTAAAACTACAATTTTCTCCTTTCCTATCTCATTTGGATATTTTCAAAATACTAATTTTTCCTGTGCTTAAACACTAAATTAATTATGATCATAGCAAGACATTTTGGTACTCTAATGAAAGTTAATTGGTATTAAGTTATTAGTTCTAATTATAATAAATTTAAAGTAGGAAAATTCATTATTTCTCATACTTTCTCTTCTACTGCAGTAGTATCTAATTTTCAAGATTTTTGTTTGAAGTATCTTGCTATATCTAACTTCATCACATATCTTAAATATACTTTTTAATAATGTGCCTTGTAACTCTGCTGACTTGGGAAAGCTACATACAATTTGCCATTTGACATTTTTCATTACTTTAATGACACAGTCATGATCATTCTGCTGAAATGCTGACTGCATAGAAAAACCGAATTTCTATAGCCATAGCAAAAAAATGTAGTACAAGTGCAGTTCCTGCCACAAAAAATGTGTTTTTCATAATATTGTACATTAATGATAATAAAATGTAGATATTAAAAGGACAGAACTGCACCTAGAGTCCTGCCACTGTAGTGACATCATTTGACCTATGACCCCTGCCCAAAATGCCTGCTGCACACAAGAGTATTATTTGCCATTCCTTGATAAAAAAATACATGGAATAAAAAATGGCATTTATTGAGAATCTAAATAAACTGTTTATCTTCCTAGAGCAAAGACTACAAGTTTTAGGTACTGGCAAGGGAGGTCTTTTACTACACTCACAGAATCATTTGGGCTGGAAAAGACCTACCAGATCATACAGTGTGACCACTACTAAATTCCTTTTTAGCACTGTTCATTTAACTTAATGTTACATTCCCCTGTGGGAATGGTTTCTCCTATCTCAGGGACCCCTAGAGCTTGTGTTATGTAGTTTGACCCTTCCTTCCCTTTCTGACCCCATTGGCTGTGTCCTAAACTGCCCCTCCCTGACAAGAGCTGAAGAACGGACCCTGTCCCTCTGTGTCCTCCCTCTTTCCCTCTGGAGAACACCTGGAATAAACATCTGACTGCAGCTAAGGGTGAGAGCCTCTCTTTTGGATCCTATCCCTGTCTATTGATCTATTCCTCCAGGACTGAGCTAGTCTAGACCCCTGAAGGGGATAAAAGGAGGATTTATATTCAACTTAAATCTTTTAAATTTAACCTACTACATCAAGAATCAAATCTGCAGTTGACAATACAAAACCTTGGGAAGTGAGTTTTGAGCGAGCATTGAGCCAGTGGCTGTGTGAGCACTAGGGAGCTGTGATACCTCTGGTGAAACATCCTCCCAAAGGTTTAACTGTGCCAACATTTGCCATGGAAAGAGCAGCCAATTTTCCTTGTGCAAGGTCAGAGCCACTGAGCCCTGCCTCACCAGCAGCCAACATAAACACCAGGCTGGCAGAGCACAGCCCGTCATCAAAATGGAAAGCTGTGCATGTGCAAGGCTGATATAAGCCAAAAAATAAGCAAAGGGGATTAGGGACACAATGACTACAGAGAGACATGGTAAACATCATTGGCTGGGGCAGCTTTGGGCTGGCAGAAAGGCACTGCTCAGGTGATGACAACCACCAGCCCTTTCTTAAAGGCTGCAGTCTGCTCAGTCTTATTCCATTATCAAGTCACACTCTGACCACTTTTGTTTTGCAGAAAGGAACTGGCCTCAAATCAAGAGAATTACCTTAAGGGCAAAAGAGAGCTTTTTCTTTACAGTACAGAAAACAGCACAAACATTTTTTTCTTAATTAAGGACGATTGCAGAAAAAAATTAACACAGAGGAGAAGTTTGGGGTTGCCTTAGAGTTTTATATCTGGGTGATATTGAAACTGTCATGCCACCACACCAAAATGAGTCTATATTTGATACTGTATTATAAAAAATCTAAATTATCTGTCTGGGGGAAGCAAAAATGTGTGACCAATATGCTTTCATTTGTAGTGACACAGCTCAAAAAATATAGGACCACAAACTGATGTCAAAATTCTGGCTTCCCTAAGCCAAGGTTGCATATCCAGCATATCCAGAGCATGCTGAAGTGTGAGGAATCTTATTATCAGTGCCTTCTGGTCAGTCAAGACATCAGTAAGATAAGGAAAAAAAAAAAAAAAAAAAAGGGAAGAAGAAAAAAACCCCACAAGAAACAAACCCAAGAAAAAAAAAAACACTAAACAAGCACACACAAAAAAATGACAGTAACAGAACAAAAGCAAAGAAAATAAAACCGAAGAGAGAAAATCAACACTCCTGTCCTGTCCCCCACTCCCCTCACAAATAAAAACCCCCAAAGCCCAAATCCTCATTGATTTACACAAAGCAAACCATGCCAAAATCAGCAAATTTCAAAACAGCAAAGCAGGAGTGGGTGTGTTGAGAGACATTCAAGATACTTTTATATTTAAGGGCTTCCTTAGTAGATTCATGGCTCCTGGATTTTACTTTCAGGAGAAACAACTCAGCTCACGTTTTCTTCCAAAGAGGATTATGGCCATAAATCATCCTGAGGGTGCATGTTCTAGGAGATAACATGACATTACTAATTCTCTGTGGAAAAACTCCTCTCCAGCTGGTAGAGAAAAAAGGCCACTTGTCAATATTGCAGGGATCTTTTAATTTCCAGTTAACTTTGCTAGGATCATTTTTTAATAACAGTCACCTCATGAACTGCATTTTATCTGCAAGCTGTCCTAGGAATCAACAAAAACCTCATCTTTCCCAGTGAGCTCTCCCTGTGTTCTGAACATCTCAGATTAGTGTCAGAGAAATTATTTTTGTGTCTTATAAAGAACAGAAACCACTTTTCCATCCACAGTAATCTGTATCCAAGAAACTGGAGTAGAATACAGCTCACTTGCTCTTGCACAAATAACATCTCTGGTGTAACTTTCCATCAAACTGATTTGATTTTCTGAACATGTCATTCTTCACTCACATGATTACTTTTGGAAATAAATCAGATAAAGTGTTTTCTTCTCAATGAACATGGAAGATACACAAACTGAATGTTAGAGAATTGGAAGTGGAACAACTTGGGCAAAAATCAGTGAGTCTTGTTCAATACTTGTGTTATGAAGGTTTTATGAAGATTTTAATCATTATTTCACAACATAGTTACAAGTTATAAAATCAATGAGACATTTCACCTAAAAACCAAAATGCTGCAAACCCCAAATTAGGTACTGATAGATACATATCTTCCTCTTAAAGTGAAAAGTCCTGCAATACTTAATGAGAATGATACTAAGAACTAAGGTGGAAATATCATCTAGATTTATTAATGTTATGCCTGCATATGCCAGCTGACTTCATAAAAGCTGTGTGAATTTATCCCAGGTGTCAATAAATAAACAGGGTAGGGAATCTCATACCCTTTACACTCCAATTACAGAGCAGAGCAATTTTTGTTTGCTTTGAATCAAGTAAGTTCTAAATAAGAATTTTCTACTGAGATCCTAATGAAAAAATGGGTTAACTTTCTTAAAAAAAAAAAAGTTAAATAAAAGAAACCCAAAACCTAACATAAGTGGTATTAAAATTTCAGTTTCCTGGAAGTGTTCTGAGAGACCTTGGAGGCCACCAGCACAAAGGTGGAGGAGGCCCTGGAATAAACAACAAGCAGCAGTAGAACTGGAGAGAACACTTAGGCACTTATCAGCCTAAATAAGTGCAAAGACATTTTGGACCAAGGGTCTTCCTAACCAGGCTGAGAGCTTTTCCTTTTCCTGAGAATTCTCCATTCTTTCCTTCTGCCCCAGAAGTTGCTGATGCTGTTGTTTCTACAGTTACCACCATCTCAGCACCATTTTCTTTATTCTAATTCTTTTTCTGCACTAACACCTACTCACCAGATCTGCTCTTAATCAAGACAATGAAACATGAAAGATGAAGGAGGTTTCTTTTTCCTCTCCAAGACCAGAAATGAACAGGCATTGTTCAGTGCTTCAAAAAAACTCTTGGCTTCGGCTTGCTCTCAAAACAGAAGGCACAGTCACCACAGCAAGTGATCCCCCTCTCAAGGAGTGCAGTATAGAGCCAAGGTGTCTGGAGAGGCTATTCAGTGAAATGCTAACACATCCTCTGGACAGGAATTCAGAACACACAGAATAAAAACATGTTCAGAATCTGGCAGCTGTGAGAACGAGACTCCACTTCCCACTACAAACACTTGCTCACTGTGTGGCAATGCTAAGCAAAAGAAAGTTACAAATACAGAAGCAGGGAACACTCATGTAGAAACCTAGAGTCCTGGCCTGTGAAGCAACTATTTATATAGAAATATATAGAGAGAGAAATATAAATTTTTGATATTAAGAGTTTTCACATTGATTTTTTTATTAAGACTATTTCAAAAAAGGTTTTTATATTAAGAAATACCAATCATAAGAGAACATCATCCAGAACAGCCCACAATGGAATTTTACTGAATTATACTCTCAGTTTGAGCAAGTAATTGCAGATTACTCAGTTGACTCTGAGTTATGCTGATGGCTGCATATTCTCTCTTCCTTTTAGCAAACTATCTCCTAAGCTGGTATTAAGTAAGTATTTAGGAACCTTTAGGTTCTAAGGTATTTAGGTAAGATGCATTTCCTAGACAAATCAAAGCATTACTCATATAAACTTATCTCACTGTAATTGGGATAAGCAAATAAAAGTAAGGCTTCTGGCTTTACTGTGCAAAAATACCATTATTGTTATATTTCCTGAGTATTTCACATTTCAATATATCCAGCAGAAAGAGTTGTTACTCTGTCTTTGATATTGTTCAAAAGAAGTTTGTGCCAATTATTTTAATAATATTGTAAGCATGCAGGCTGTTGTTAAATTCCCTTCCACTCAAAGTTTCCATCCACTTACAATACATCATCAAGCAGAGAAGGAACACTGGCTTGCTTTCTACTTAGTAAACATTCATTCAGAACAAAAATCAACTGGCCATTTATACCAGAACATTTTCCTCTGCAAAACAGACATTTACTAAATATGTCTTCATTATTTCATCTGGTGAATCTCTGTTCCTGCAGTTTTCAGGTTAAAAATAAGATAGAATGTGCTGTGTTCTAAAGGTATGAGGAGAAAGTAATTTCATATTTTCTTACCTTTGCATTATAGGGAATATAATGCTTTGATAAGGCTTCAGGAGTGTGCATCCATGTTTTGTCTACAGAAAAGCAAAATAAAAGAAGCACTGAATAGGTTATTCAATTGTTAACTTAAGTATAATAGTATCTCTGTAGAAAAGTTCAACAATTATCCTCCTAACTCAAAAAACTAGCTGTCTGAAGTAGTTAGAGGAGCTGGAGGGAAATATCTCACACCTTCCCAAACACTTAGAAGAAAGTACCTGCTTCTTTCTGTTGGGCAGTGTTCCTATTTTAACCAACTTGGTTTTCCATGAGAATTACAACTCCTCCTTCCAAATGTATTAATTGCTCTGAAGTTGTTTGCTGTTTCTGCCTCAGATCAGTATTTTCTGCATCCTGTTGTTCAAAGCACTGACTGCATCTTGTGCAGCTAACAATGCTTTTTTGATGAATTATGGGCTTTTTCTGATGTATTATCAAGACATTAAAGAGACAAACAAACAATTATCCAAGCTGTAACTGACAGAAGAAAGTCTTAATCTTTATAAAAGAAATAGGACGTGCATCAGATTCATAAGGTTTAGTTCTGATTTATAAGTTCAGATCATCTGTAATTTTTCCATACATATGCTAAACAAATTTGCGTGTTTAACTTTCTCATTACAAGACTGTGTTATTCTCTTACTTTTCCAGCTGCATGGACACAATTCTGTAATTATTTGTCAAATACATCTTTTATTTTAATGGCCTTTTTGAACATTCTACACAATTTAAGATGGAATTCCAAATGTTAAGAGAAATCTTTTTTATTACAATCTTAGAAACAATTTTCCAAGCTTTTCTCATATGAGAGCATTTAAGAAAACAAAAAATGTTCCAAAAACACTAATTTGCATTACCACACATTTGGGAGAATTTGTAACTATAACTAATATTTTATATGGTATATATTGAACATTTAGTAGTGTTTTCTAACTTAGGCTGTCCTGGCTTAAATGAGCATGAATTAAAGTCAAAAATCTGGAACTTTATTGAGTTAAGTAACAGAGTAACAGCTTAAAGCAAAATTCTACCCTTGGATATGCTCAATTCCCTTTGCCTTTATGGGGAGTTGCAGTTATAGTAATTATTAACTTCTTTGTTAGTTACTCTTAAGAACAATAAAATTCTGTTTACTTCAAGCTGCTGAAGGCAAAAGCTGTGACACTGATTGACACTAAAGCAATAATTAAATATTCAAGATTATGCAGAAGCAAGAACACCATTAAACAAGATATTCACCAGTCACCACAGTAACAAGATCAGAACTACAAAGCTGGGAGAATTCTTTATTCCCCGAGCAAATTTCATTCTTGATGGCAGTAATGCTCAGCTCCATTACTGAAGAGTGATATTATCACTTCTTAATTAAGGAAGAATGATTTGTCCATTCAGCAGCACCGAGGAGGATGATTAAAGTGGCTCTTCCTTTTAACTGTGCCTTGCGATTGGACTGCCGGAACCAAGAAATCATTTCCCAGAATATTTTAACACCTGAAACTTGATCTCTACTTCAACATCATGTCAAAGGCTGATGTTATCTGAAAGGGCAAAACAACCATGCCAGGGAATTAGTGATCCAGGCCTGGCAGAACAAAGCTGCCAGCCCAGGAGATAAGCTGAAGCCCTGGACCCCAGGGTGGCTGGCACAGCCAGGCACAGGGGGCTGGCACTCGGGACAGGACTGCTCCATCAGCACCTGCACATTTCCACTCCCCCAGGCACAGTCACATTGCTCTTACCAAGGGTTAATTTATCCATTTTCTTCACATCAGCCTCTACTAGCTTCAGTAGGGATAAAAATAGAGCACTGAACCTCTAAAGGAAATTGAAATACATCTCCACTCATTTTATGCCTAGTACTACCACAAAAGTGACAGAGCTGTAGCTTCTAAAGAATTTTACAACCAGACAAGTGGCTAGACAGGTGCCATCAAAACTAACATTCCTTCCTCCTTTCAGCCCATCAGGGCAAATTCAAGTCTGAAAAAAATTTATTTAGTTTGGGAGTCAAGAGCAAAATGCTGATCTTAATTAAGCATCAGGTAAGCTTTCCAATTTTATTACCATATACAAAGCTTTACTTGAAACTTTTCGGTGAAATCATCAAGTTTCCTACCAGCCTCCAACAGTAATGTTACAGAGATTCCAGCAAGGAATAAATAACAAGTGTAAATAATAAGTGTTGCTGTAACTGTTGGTGCCCCTAACTGGGAGGAAGATCAGGAAGTATGGGCAGGTGCTCTCAGCTCAAAATGAAATCAGTAACTTAGCAGGTACCAAAAAGACACCTGGTTCCAGGGGTCTATTTAACCAATTTAACTATTGGTTAAAATAGTCAAATATTCAGGTGTAGATCCACAGATACTGTGACACAACTACTCGAGATTTCCACTGATCATGGCAGTCCATTTCTCAGAGGCAAGTAATAATTACAGAGTGGGGGCACTTTGGAAAGAACTCTTAATGCTAAACAAAATCAATACAAGGCAAAACTCAGGCTGATAGCAAAGATGTGCAAGCTATTATGGGGTAGTTCTGTTAACAGCATCTCCTTCTGAATGGTAAGGTCTGATTTTGGAATTACACCACCCTCAGAAGCTGTTTGAAATACTGCTTAGGGTTAGTTTGAGTTCACAGCAGTTGAGAGAGACAAAATTTCAGACATTTTGCATGCAATAAACCAGAAAAACATGAAAAAAGAAAACCTAGAAAAGAATCATTGGTCAAATATCTGATGTGGATACGGCTTGTGGTTTGTGTGATCCCTCACCTAATTTAATTTTTAAAGAGTTTTCACAGCTTAAAACTTAATTATTCATTCTGAAGCAGCAAGCAAAATATGAAACCCTACAATGAAAATCACAGTTCATATTATTATTTTATTACTTACACAGAAAATAGTTCTAGACACTTCCCAGCTAAATAAAACAGTAGGTCCTAAATAAAGGACTGAAAACCCAGATAAGACCAAACCTGACAACTTGCATCTAATGTTAATAGTGATAGAAAGAGAAAGGACTCATGCTGTTACAGTGGGTGAAAAAAACACTTATTGTAGATCTTGTCTGGAGTTCTTAATCCAGATTGCCTTAGAGTTTACACTAAAGTTTTAAAAAGTGTTCAGGTGGTTTTTGAGAATTATGAGGTTTTCAGCATTATGATTTTGAGCCATTCAGAGTCCCATAAAACCTATGCTTAACTGAGGTATGAGAAATTCAAAGAAGTCAAAGTATGTGGTGGTTTTGCCACAGTCACTGGCACTGTGTGGAACAAGAGGTGCAAAAAGGGTCCCCACTCTGATTCCAAGGGTGCAGGGTAAATCCCAGCCCTGATGCAGCAGGATTGGCAATCCTGGTGGAGCCTCCCCACACACTCAGCATGTGCATGGCCTGCTCTGTGGGTAGCACAGCACAGAGGGCACAGCAGCCTGTCCAGGTTTTAAGGGAATTTGAGTTGGCTGAGAGCCTCTCAGGTTTTGTTCTCTGCCAGCACACACCACTTTTCTCTGCTAAGGGAAAGCTGCATCCAGTTAACACTGGGAGAGCCGAGGGTCTGACAGGCTGAATTGCAAGGGTGGAGGCACGAGCTGGGCCCTCCCATGGGCAGAGGATCCATGCTGCTCAGAACTGAGCCTTCTCTCCTTTCTCCCCCTACCATGAAAAGGGGAGGCTCCTTCCAAGCTGCATTTCCCACCAGCTGCTCAGTCCTGTGTGTGACCATGGCAGAGCCCTCAGCAGAGCCAGGACAGAGGGACAAACTGACAAACACCGACAGGGATCAACCTGGGGACTTCATGCAGCACCCTGAACTGTGCTGCCCTCAGGGGAGGATGACCTGGGGTTAGATAACAGCACAGCTGATCACTGATCCATCCAAAAGGAAATGCCAAGAAATTGTTCTCACTTTGAGATTGATTTCCCTGCATATTGCTGCCCAAAGAAATTGTAGAATGGCATATTCACAGTGCAGCTTTAGTTAACTGCCTCCCTAAGCCCCACTGTCATTATTAATTCATTAGCATTAAGTAACTTTAATTAATTAACATTTCTGAAGTGTTTATCAAAGCATATTAGACCTAGTGGCCATTCATTTATTATGATGCACAGAGAAAGACTCCAATTTTAACTTTTTCTTTTTTAGTACTACAGTGAAAATACAATCATTTCTAAAAGGTAGAAACAAAAGCCTTTATTCTTTACTGGATCAATATCTTTTCACATCAATAGATGCTTCTATTGCTAACGGAAGAAAATTTGGAACTGTCTTTTCTTTCCATTTTACAAAATTTGGTATGAAAAAGGTATTTTTTATGACAAGCAGCCTTCTAAGTCTCCTGAAGAAGATATCATCCTAAGAGATCCAAAATACATCTAGGTGTTACTGCCTCAGGAAGAAAAAGCTTACCTGTTTCAGTGTAGGTATATAAGTACTCTCTCTTTCATTTTTCCTAGATTATCTATTTTTCTTTAAAGAAAAAAAACCCCTTCACAACAGGACATGAAAGAACTGCCACCCTGTTAAATATTTCCTTTATTCTGGCTGCAGTAGAAACAGGCAGGTGCTCACAAAGCCTCCCTTATGCTGGTCAGCCAGCAAGGTAGAACCTGTCTCCTGTCCTCACTGCAGGGAACACATCAACAGAGAGGCTGAGGCCCCAGACTCAATGCTTGGCACCAGAGTTTTCATCAGAATGTAATTATTACCAAATTATTACTAACAAACAAATCTACCCATGTTATTGCATTTTTCAGCTGCAGCATTTGTTCCAGCCACCTTCCAGAGCAATGACTGACTAAAGTCTGGGTGTCTGATAGCAGTGATTTATTAAAGTTACTAACAGGTTACTATGACTAAGCAAATGAAATTATGAGTCAAACCTTCCCTAGAAACATAGAGAGGAAAATGCCCATCGATACACATAGCTCAAAAATAGGTACTTTTGTTAATTTTAACTTTTTTCCCCCCAAACATTAGATATGCTTTGGATGCATATTTGTTCTGTGCCAAGAAAAGAGCTGTATCTCCCTAGAACAGAGTGAGCTTGGCAGAATGCTCTGCCTGTGTCCTTCTCCCCTAATATTTAGGACCTTGTAAAGGCTCTTAAACAGCTGATTGCTATAACTGCAAAATGGTCTCACAGAATGCTGGGTTGGCATAGTTACAAAATGAAAATAAGCCCAGTATTTGCATTTCCTTCAACAGTAACATTTGCTGTATAGCCTACACATTTTATACTGTAAGTTTTTGAGCTATGGATGCTAATATGTAAGGTTTGACAATAAAGGAAAATATGATGAAAGCATTAGTGTAACTGAGCAGTGATTAGCAAATATTAGTTTTTGCACTTCTGATTTGTTGATTTCTGTTTTGTTAAGAACTTTAAACAAGTTCATATTCCTCAACCAAAGAGGAAAAAACCCAAGAAAAAGAAATCTGAACTATTTAGCCCATACCTCATATGTGTTCTATTTACAAGAACTCCACTGTCTTTGACAAAAGCTTCTATTTGAAGTTAAAAAAGAGATTACGGTTGTAACCTAATTTAAGTGATCATATTTTTGCAAGTTTTCATTAAGATTTATGTAAAGATCAAACCTCCAACTCCACATTTCACTTTGGTAGTCTTGTTGTAGAAAAAGAGTTCAGTGAACTCTTCCAGTATTACTATAATTAAATTTGGAGGAGTGTCACTTAAACTTGTAAAAAACATTTAGAAAAAAGCTTTTGAAGAATTTCTTGCTGTTCAAGAACATTATGTAAATAGGTCAAAAACAAAGGAAACAGAGCATAAATGACAATCTCAATATTCAAAATAGAATCTTAATTTTCTGATTCCAGAACACTGAAATTACGTGACATAAAAGTTTAATTGGACCTTTTTTTTAAAATTCAAACTAGAAGGAGAAGAAAAGAGTTTGAGCAACCAGTGAGAGTACCTAAAATATGCATACAGCTTCCTCTTGCTTATGTACCTGAGGTACATCCTTTTATGTGCCAGAAGGATTTGATTTCACAAAACAATATTTTCCTGAGTAATCCATTTTGGATGCTCTCTTTAATTTTCCAACAGCTTTATAAGACAAATTCTTATGAAATCAAGTAGCCATTGTGATTCCTATCTGGTTGTTACACTCCTCATTTATTTCACACAGGATAAGATATTTTGCCTTTAACTACATACTCATTCAGCTATCTCACAGTGTACATGGGTAACTCAAGTATTTAGGCTGTGGCTGTGTAAATTTTAATAAGACAGAAACCAAAAAGCCTCAGTGTCCTTCCATGCTGTTCCCATTGCAAAGCCAGTGTTTGTGCCTGTGGCTCAGCTGCACATGTCCTCTGGAAAGGAGCTCCTGAGGTTTTGGAGAAGTAACAAATAGTTATTGTTGTAAATATCACTGTTAACCTGCCTAGAATATTCCTTACAGCAGGCAAGAGATAAGATCAGTTCTGCAATACCTTTTTGAAGATAACACAGATAAAATAAGCAACAGGAAATTATCCTCCTATTCTTATGAGACCAGAAAGAAAAGAAAAATCAGGCTCAGCTGCACAGAGCCAAGAATCCTTCAGAGGTTTCCAAAGCACACTCCTCATCTGTATGCCTCCTCTGAAGACATAGTGTAACCTTTTTTTTTTCCTGAACAATTAGACCTGTCCCTTCTTCTTACAGAATGTGAATATACTACCATGAATATATGCTCAGTTGCATACAAACAGACACAAAGTGTCAGACTGAGCACATCCCTGTCCCACCAGGAGAGGACTGCTGGGTCTTTGCCAAATGAATGTGGAAACCCTGCAGGTCTCCTTGAATGGGTGCTGCCACCTGAGAGCAATAGTACAAACAAAGGTTAAAAAAACAGACTCAGAAATGAATACAAAAAAGGGATTTGGCCACTGAATATTGGTTTTCCACATGATCCCACATTTAGAAACACAAGAGACAGTAGGTGGAATATATATTACTTTGTGGAGGTCTTATAAAACTACTAAATGTTTTTTGTGTCAAGACCACCTGAATACAGAAATACGTGTTATAACAAACAAGCATCCTCTTTTTGTCCTACCCTGAAAAAACCATTTGTTCAGGAAAATCCTACAAACATCAAGCAGCAGAGTTTTTGGAGCAGAAGCAGAAGTGGAAATTTAGACCTAGGTTTGGTTTGTTGAGCTGGTTTATTTCTTTTCTCTCTCCCCTGTAAGGGGAAATCTTTTATGACAGAACAAAGTGCAACCACAAGAATATCTGAAGACCACAGGGGGGAAGCCTGTGGCTGCTTACATTCCTTTAAAACTTGTGAGTATATCCTCTTTATGTTTTTTATCATTACTCTTAATGTGGAAGTCCAGCACACAAGCAGCCACTTGTTTAAACCCCTGATGTGAAATAGACTCCACAGAAGGAAAATATTTACTGTAGGACTATACTTAGCCCCATCACTCTTTTGGGCCTTCACCTATTGTCTTCTTATTAAGAGATAAAATATAAACCAAGATATCTTCCATTTCTGGAATGCAGCATATGTTTATAATAAAAATAAAGATCCTATTATAGCCAGTCCATTCCCATAAAAGAGCATCCTATAACTTTTGATTGCAGTTTTTTATATGTTAGCCCCTGCCCATTAAATGCAGCTGTCTACACTTTCATAGACAAGACTCATATGAATCCATTGCACAGAAATATTATTGCTGAAACTTATGATTTAAAACAGGTCATTATTTTGATATATTCCATTTAGCCTGTAAAGACCATCTATATCTCAGGAGCAGGTAACTGGCAGCAATTATCCACCTTATTAACTGCTATCATACAGAAAAAAACCCAGAAAATTTAGATCTCCTTCATGTCATAAGAAAACTAAGGCTGACATTTTTTGTGGGATGAAGGAGAACCACTGGGGCACAGTTTTTTTCATTTTTTAAAGAAAAAAATAAATTCAACTGCTACATCCTGCACAACATCACCCATTTCAGCCACTGTAATTCAGTAGACATATATATCTACATTTTTAGCACTGTTTTGTTGTCACTCACACAGTTTCAATCTTTTGCTCTCAGAGAGTTTGCATAACAGTCATTCCTTATTCAGGAAATATTTCCATGTCTGGAAGGAACAGTAGTTTCCTCTCACATTTCTGATGAGGCAAAAGCCAGGAAATAGTTATTTTTGCCTATTTATATGCACCAGTTATACTAGAATCTTTTAACAGAAGGATGCAGCATCAGTAAAATTTGCCAAATTCATTTATAGAGGCAACTCCATTCACTAAAAAAAAAAAAAAAAAAAAAA